>PYHW01010320.1:2462389-2494686 GCA_013186435.1 Turdus rufiventris
AGAGAATGACGGAAAACCACTCAATAGGAAAGAGACCAGAATAGAAGTGGTAGAAGAGAGTGTGGGAGAATGAGGGTGCAAAGAGCACTAAAATATCTGTAAAGGAATCTTTTGCAATTACATTTGCATATACAAATTACAATTACACTTTTAAAATATTGTGTAAACACAGAGACAAATGCTCTTTCTTCTCTTTGCTTCTCCCAAATGCATTCAACAGCCTGTCTTGACATTTCACAGCAGAGATGGCCAATCTAATGATGCTGCAGGGAGTTAGAAAATTAGTTTTTTTACAGACTACCTACTTTCTGTGTAGACTGATGTTTATGTTCATTCATGAAACTGGATAATTAGGTGTGGGTCTCCAGAAGGTATCACCAAATAAAGAACAATTTTTCTTGCAAGGTGTGTTGTGGAAAGATCAATACAATTTTTTCTTGAAAGACCTTCCTTAATGCTACATCTTCTAAAATGCTGTAATTTCTAGTTCTGACATAATATTTTGCTTTTCTGTTCTGCATTGTGAAAATGCTGAAGGAGTTGGGAAACATCCTGATTTATCATGTATAAACCTTTAATGAGACCCTTATTTACCCTGCTGTTTTCTAAGATACAAGATCTGGAAAGACTCTCTCTAAGAATCATCTCTGGTGAGAACTGAAAAGGAGGAGAAGCTTCTGTATATTAGAGACCATAAACTCTTCTTATTTTGGGCTAAAATGGCTAGCAGTTCTTTTGTTTTATCATGAAAGTCCACAACAGTTGTGAGATCTTCCACAGGCTTTCTCTCAATGTAAAGTCAACAGCTAAATGTCATTTTTGGAAAGAATGGGCAACTCATACTGAGTCTACATCTAAAACCAGACTTAGACTGAAAATTACATTACAGAGAAGAAATAGTATCTCTCTTCATCAGCAGCATAATCTTTTCTGTTCCTAATTATAAAAATATTTTGGAGTAGCTTGTTCATGGACTCTCTGTGATCATCAAGTTTGACCCTAAATTGCTACATGAAGAGTGTGTTTCAGCATTTTCTGTGCAAGTGCCTCTTAAGTGTTGAATATTCTTAGTGCTTGATTTAGTAGTGCTCCCACTGGAGATTTTTTACTTTGTGCCAATAAACCTGACTTATTTAGAGCTGTTGGCTCTGGTCCACTATTCCTTTGTTAAATGTTTAGCACTTGTAAGTGTTGTGACCCTTTTGGCAATGCAAGTAATCCTAATTCCAGCAATTTACACTTGTCACTTTGCTTTAAACTCCATTACTGCACACTGAAATTCTCCCCAAAATGTTTTGGAGACCATTTAAAAAATAACAAATTGGAGATAGAGGGATTTTGTCCACTATGTCACAATTAATTATTTATTGTGGTTTTGGTTTTGTGTTGCAGAACTGTGACCTGGCCCAGCAGAGCATTGTTCATATTGTTCAGAGTTCACAGAACAGTCAGAACAAGGAGAAGACAGAAGATAGCTGTATTGGAGGTGCTCTAAAAACTTTGAAAAGAGAACCTGAGAGTTTAACTCGCATAGATCTCAGTACCAGCATCCTCCCATCAGTCTCTGCAGGGTTGGCAGTTATTCTGGATCCTGGAAAAAACAGTGTTTCACTTCCCTCTGAAAAATCAGGTAATTCAGTGACTTACAACATTTCAATATACATTTCTAACCATGTGTCTTTTTCTTTCTTAGGGTGAATAGTTCTAGTTCCATACCATAGGGGAAAGCCCCCAAAATATATGGTTTATTTTATTTATTAAACAAGAAATACAACAATATTAAAGTGATAAGCATCTGATGTGTCTTCTAGCAAAATAATTTTGCTTTATGGCTAAAATTAGTGATTTCTTGTGTTACTCCTGTCTCTAACTTGTAGTATGGTCACATTTTTATAAATTATTATAAGATGGAAAAACCCCTAGAGATCCATGAGAAGGCAAAATACAGTCTCTGTAAAATTTTCATTAAGGAAATTTCCTTAACTAGAATGTTGGGCAGTTTATGCCTTGAAAATATGCTTAATTCCTAATCTGTTGTGATGCTTTCATACCCATAGATTTTATTAAAAAATACTTACAATTTTTTAAAGATTTATTAAAGCTTTGCTAGCACAACACAGGATGGTGATGATTCATACTATGGACATTTGTAGTTCTTCATCCGCCAAATGATTACTGAGAATATCTTCATTGTGAAAAAAATCTAAGGCACAAGTTACTGCAAAATGATCTTACTGACACTGTTGCCCCTGTGAAGATACATCATTCTGTGTGATAGCAGATTCTGTTGTGATTTATCGTAATAGTCCATAAGGGATGTCTTTTTATAAAGAACAGTACACAAATACCCTTTTTGCACAGAACAGAAAGTAATAGCAAATATATATATCCAGAGTACACAAGATAAATTGTGAATATGACAAGAGATACCTCTGTGACTAACCTGGCCACAGTGATCATCTTGCTTAACAAAATGGCTACTAAAACTGCTAAAATAACTTCTACAGAATTTATTAAGTAGCTCATGCAGAAAATATACAATCCATGGGAGGGTCACGGAAGTATTCCACAACTGACTTGGTCAACCTCTTGCTGCCAACTAATGATGAATGAGAGCAGTTTAGGAGCAAATTAGTACCCAGCTTAATGATCCACATCTCCCAATCTGAATGAGTAATGAGATAAGAGGGACGCATGCTGATTTAAATTGGGTAAACTAGGGACAGGGCTTCAGCCTGGGCTTACTCTCAGAAGCAAGACAAAAGTATGAGCTTTTAAACATTACCACATATTTAGTTTTTCATTACTCTATATACATACATAGATTTAATAGTTCTGCATGACTTCATGGAATAGTTTATGCATGTGTAAGGACTTTTAAAATGTATCATGTAACATTTGGTCACAGACTACATACTCTGTGAAGCTAAGTATAAACTGATAGGTGTCTTTCATTGCAGCAAATATTTTCATGGCAGAATGCAGGAGGACAACATATATTGACAAAATATGTGGGTTACTTTTATCTGTGATTAAATTATAAAGGCATTTTATCATAGAGGAAAGAAAAAAAAGAACCACTCTAATGACTGATAGTTCTTTGTGAAAGGATGTTAATAATAAATACTTTTTAAAGGCCTTTATCTTCTATCCTTGTTTTGATTCTCACAATTAAAGTTTGTCCTTTTGTCTGTTCAGTTCCACCCCTTTGTTCAATACGGGGAACTATATTTTTCCTTATGGATTTAGGGTGAGTTAATTTGTTACCACTTAAAAAAAGATCTTTAAAAAATTAAAAAAAAAATAGGAAAAAAAAAAAATTATTCCAAAGATCAGTCTCTGGCAGTAAACTTTACTGTGTAGCAGGGATTTCCTTTGGCATAAATGAAATAGCTAATAGTAGTAGGAATGAGTGGCTGAAGAAAGCAGGTACCATGACTGATAGCTGACATTATACTTACTAAGCTGTTACCTTAGCAGATGAATGATTGTGATGATTAGTCTACAGTAGCAACCTAAACAGGTGAATGAAGTATAATCTTTATTTTCATGTGTGTAGGTGACAAATTTAAACATACAATTTAGAGGCAAAGGTTTAATTAATTGATTAAATTAATGTTGTTTAGTCTGACATGCTACCCAGCTATTCTGTAATTGCAGCAGTAAACACTGAGACTTAAGTCTTTCTGAAGCCTAAGTTATTTTTATTTGTTATACTGACCCCATGTTCCTGCCCTGATTTTGTTTTATTTGCCCTCCTTTGAATTCTGAGAAAAAAGGTTTGTGCTAATTTTCACATCACAAGACCTTCTACCAAAAGCTTTTGCAGCATTTGACTGCTAAAATAGTATTTGTGAAGTATTTCCATGAGTGCTTAGAGGCCAAAATGTAAAATTTTACCAGATATACGAGGAGAGAGGTAACTGTTGTTGTGCTGTACTGCAATTATATAAGCAATGTACTTAGGTAGAATGAACTGCTGCACTTAATGCGACAAAAACCCTTGTGGCCTGGTAGTGTGACTCCACCAAGGGTTGCATTTGCTCCTTGCAGAAGCATGTAACAGGACATCTTCCTTCCAGCTCTCCCCCATTCTTGTGTGAGTAATGAAACCAACTCCTGGCTGGTCTGGAGGTGCATCTTACTTAGACTGCAGCGTGTTTCTCTATGAGAAATTCAGAAGTTTGAAAGTCATTAACAAGCTGACATAAAATGAAATTGGTTCCAAATTGTCTCTTCATCAAAGAATTCCAGGTTTCCTGTCTTTGCAGACAAAAGTAGTAGAAATGCCTTTTCTTCTGTTGCTGTTCTTGGAGATTTTGGTGGGGTTTTTTCTTTGTTTGTTTGTTTTTCTTGTTGTTTCTTTGTTCTTACATTGTGTGATGTCTAGTGGACATGTAAAAAACTCTCAGCAAAGGACTTTTGTCCTACCTCACCCCCTTCTAATTTGCATCTGTCCAATATCTGGGACAACGTGGTTTAATAAGCACAGTGTAAGTAAATGAAAATATGTTCCACAATGGTTGCATATCAGTAGATACATGTATAAGATGAAGAGGTAATGGTTGGACTTGATGACCTTAGAGATCTTTTCTAACCTTAACAGTTCTCTGATTTCTACCTGAAAACTATGAATCTGTAAAATATAAGGGTTTGTATGACTCATCTGCTGAATATGAGAATGTATCATGATTTCAGATTTGGGAAAGACAATGGAATATTTGGAAGTATAAACAGAAAACAGAGTGGAGAATATGATTTTTTTCTCTGCTTTTGACACATGCATAACTGAAACTAGTATAACACACTGTTTTGATGTCTAAAGTGTTAGAATGTTCAGGAGAAGAGTCATGAGAATCCTACAAAAGTGCACACCATGATTGGTTTGTATTTATTTCAGCATCTGTGAAGTGGAAATTTGGTAATGTGGGAATATTAGATCTTACCAGATATCTTAGGATTTTAGCTCTCATTGTCTAGAAAGTGCAAGCCAGCAAATGCAAATACCACACATGGATTTAACTTTCCAGGTAATCTATTACCCATGCAAGTTATCCTAGCTTACAAGAATTCTCCATATTTGTCCATTAAAAAAAAAAAAAAAAAAAAAGGTGGAACTTTTTTTTCTGAAACATGAAGATAGGAAGATAGGATTTCAACCTAGAAGTAGTATGGATGGTGCTAGGCAGGAAGTCAGACTGCAGATACCCATTCCCTCCCCTTTTTAAATGTATGACTGATGTTAAGGAAATTTGTAATATGAAAAAAATAGTATAACAGAAGGTATAACAGAATCTGTTTTTTGTAAGCTAACATGAATGTTGTTATTTATGTAATCCATTATCAGCTGGTTTATTATTTTGTCTGAATCAAGTAGATGTGGTCATCATTACTTAGGGTTTTTTTAATTTTCAACTTTCAAATAAATTTCCATCTGGTCAGTTCCAAAACACCCCAAAAACTGATGTTCTTTAGGTAGACACTTATAAATGCTTGCATGCAAGGCACCTCTCTTTTCTTATTTTTCCATGTTCTTCTGTTCAGAGAAGAGTTAATAAAGTACTATACTATATATACTGACTTAGGTGTGCCAAGCTGTAAATTCTAGCAAAAAGGGGAATTGATTGTTTTCCATCTGGTTAGGTAATGCTTTACCAAAACTTAATATATGTTAAAACTTGTCTTCCCAAATAATGGAAGTATCAGTTAAGGCAGGTGAAGCTGTCATTACCAAAACCTCAATATTGTTAGTGATGCATGAGGTGATAAACTGGTGCCCATTCCATGTGAGAGTCTAATTCCACGAAAGACACAGTAAAAAACACTTTGAAGGGAGAGCCACAACTTAGGATGTGGCTAGTCAGATCTGTGCATACTTCTGAGGCAAGCCCTGAAGAATAAAACAACCATATCCATTTAAAAATGGAAATTGTTGACATTGTACAAATAGCTTTTGAATATTATTCTGATGACTGTGTGTTCAAAATTCTCATGCTCTGTAATTGATATTATGTTTTATTATATTTCTTTTACTCAAAAAACCTAAAAGAATAAGAATTTCTGTGTCAAATCTGTTTTAAGTATATGAGTAGTCTAAACTCCTGAAGTATTGTAAAACTACTTCACAGTAGTTTTATAGACTTTATAACCTCAAATTAGATGCAGGCTGGGCAGGGTTATGGTGTACATTTGCCTGCCCATTTGTATATGGTGTTAGGCTGAGTAGGACTACCCAGTACCAAGCTGAGAACAACTGCAGCTATTTCTTGTCCCTTTTTCAGAATTTCAAAACATGAGCACTCATCCATTTAAAATGGTTTCCAGCATGGAAAGAACATTTTTATTGTCACTCAGAAACATGAAGCTCTGACCTAATATTGCTCTTCTGTGTTACAAATCCAAATATCTAAAGATTTACGATTCCCTTAAAAGAGCTAAAAAAGGATTCCTAAAATTTACCTGCATTTTTTTTCAAAGGAAATTAATCAGTATAAAGATTTTGGTCTTCCTCTGGCATGTGTACAAATAATTTGTGGCTTCATTATAAAATTAATTAATTAAATATACCTTGGGTCCAAGGTATTGTAAATCAGTAGTTTGGAGAAGGAAAATCAGTATTCGGTGCAATTTGTAATAAGTAATTAGACCCTTTTTCCTAGAGTTATCAAAATTTCGTTCTAAATACAAATTACCAGAGTGGTTATGCTGATCTTTCTTAAATTTCTTGAAATAGTAATACAGCATTTGCTGGTGTTTACATGATTCTTATGATAGTCCTCTTTTACAGACATCCATTTGAATAAGATTTGTATTGCTGTACAAGAAAAAAGTAGCATTAATTACTGAATATGCACACAATGTATTCTTTCAGTACACATATTCAAGTAACTAGTTAGGTTACTATTTTTTTTTAATTTGATGCCCTGACAGTTTACTTTTGTATAAGGATTTAACTTCTTTTAATTTAAATGAAAATGCATCAAACACCACATTGTGATTTAGCCTATATTTGATTGAGATTTTTATAATATATTATTTTACAAACTTTTAAATATTGAATGCAATACTAATTTGAGGATCAATCTACACCCAGAAAAGGGAAGGTATTAATTTACCTTTTTAAGAAATGCAGAATAAAACATCAACTCAGAAATAACATACCAGTCCCGATTTTGACAAATAATTTCTGGGAAGCAAAGCTGCATTTGTGTTCATTACACACTGTAAATTTACTGTATGTACAATTCTGTTTTAAAGTTCAAAACAAATTTTTACAAAATCCACAGCTCTCTCTGTGCTAGTTGTTAGGTCTAGCTCATTGCTAATTGCTATCACTGTGCATTCATTGCATGCATTAAACTTTAGGCCTTTTATCATATATTTGCTGTCAATGTTCAATGCCATAACCTGTTTTAGTCACAAAAGTTGAGTTCATTGGGCCTGATAGCTCTTTGAAAAGAGAAACTGGAACTAAAGCACTTGTCTTCATTCTTCTCCATTTTTCCTTTCTTATTTGATAGTTTTTTGCTTTATGCTTTGTGCTCTTCACTGCTTCCATTGTTTTTTGTTTTGCCAAGCTACCTTTCATGGGTGTTCCATATCTGGGACATGTTGTACCCATTTGCAGACTCTCATGCATGTTTTGTTTTGTTTCACAAGCTTTTGAGGATGCCTCCTGAGACAAATAGGTCTGCAACTACACACTTCTTTATTCCTTTGGTAGTCACATTGCTCACATACTTGATGCAAAATGCTTAGACATTGTGTCAGACTATACTGTTACACTGTAAGAATATTCTGTTTTTCAGAAGTAACCATCTTTTAAGTATGTTCATCTCAGGTATAAAAATCCATTTGTATTAATAGAAGAGTATGGCAATATAATTTCCATAGTGTTAAGAGACATTGGATTTAATTTTTACTCAGTTGTACTAAATATTTCCTATGTATTCAATGAGAATTTTCAAAAAAATTTTAAGTTTACAAGTTGTTTAGTGAACGATGTATGACAGGAGTTATTGAGCTGTGATCCATGTTTGAAGCTGTGACATCCCGAAAGGTTTTTATTGATGATCCAATAGTAAGATAGTGTTAAAGTGCTCTAGCTCCACTTGTTTTCAACTGCTAAAATATATTGCACTCATAGAATCATGGAATTGCTTAGGTTGGAAGGCACCTTAAGGTCATTGAGTCCAAAGGTTAACACATCACTACCAAGTCCACTACTAAACTATGTCTTTAATGCCACATCTGAACTTTAAATATCTCCAGGAATGGTGACTCAACTCCTTCCCTGGGCAGCTTGTTAATGTCAGTACTTATTAAACTATCCCTCTTGATGCTGCACTTCCTTGGATTATGCTCTATGAGTACGTTCAGAGGTAGGGAAGGCATGCCCCTAGGAAAATGTTTCCTTTTAAAAACAGGATAATGCTTCTGAAACAGTACTCTGTTTTTTTGATGCACAGCATAAAAAGAGGTTTTCTGAATACAAACCACAAAACTACAGAATTGCTATTATGCGAGATCAAACATATTGCCTATCTAAATCTAGTTCTCTTCTTTTAATACTTTCCTGCTTTGTAAACAATAATTCAAAAGAAAAATGTTCTTGTTACATAAAGTTTTATTTAGAGAAGGAGTATTCCCCTTTTCAAATAGTCACCCATGTACCCCTCTCTCATTATCCTTCATATTTGTTATGCAGGCAAGTTGACAAGGGTGGTAATGGTATTTTCTATTCTGATCTTCATTGGAAAAGAACAGTCTCCAGTGTCAATTCAAGCGCTAATTGGAGAAGAGAGGGGGAGTTTTCAGATCAGAAATTAACTATTGCTAATTCTGTCAACATTTATTTTGAGTTAAGCTTAAGAAAACTATTCTGCTTCCAGTAGGGTTATGAAAATTTGTCATTACAATGTCCTTGGAAGTTTGCTCTTATGTATATTTTATCTTCTGTTAGGGTTATTAACCCTTGACAATTCACTGCTGCAATACTTCCAAATTCTATATATAAAAATTGATATCCCCTCTTCACCTTCTAGCAACAGCAGAAAGTGATTTTATAAGACATTAGCATAATGGAACCTTTTCAATAAAATGATAAATTGAGCCCATTTCAGAAAACAGAACGCACACTCGATAATTTATTACAGCCAGTGCCATGCTGGAGACCTCATTCATATCATATGCTTTTAACACTGATGAGAATGGTGCCATTTTCCCATCACACCTTGCATGTCTGTGAAATTAATTTGAGTGGAAAAATGTAAAAAATGCTCTTTTCTAGTAAAGGCTAAAGCTCTTCCGGGAATGCTTATCTTTACATGACATAATTATATCTCTCATGAATGTGTCTAATTACTCTATTGTTTTTAAAGGCCTTTCTATGTTAATTGAACAGTAACATTTGCTGACTCCCATGTCCAGGGGTGGGGTGGAACAGAGTCTTCTTCTTACAAAGTATTTCGATTATTTTATGGGGGACAACATGGATGGATTTTCTTTTGCAAGTGCATCACTTGCATGTTTATACTCCCAGCTGGAGGTGACATTTGTAGGTGGAAAATATTCTGTACTGATTAAACAAAACTATGCATTTTATGTTTTCCAGAATAATTGTTTACATGGATTTATTACTGATACTACTAGGAAAAATAGGAAAACAACACTTAGGAAATATCTCTTATGCATAAAAACATTGATAACAGAGTTTTAGGGCGATTTTTTTTTTGACAGGAAGAGTCCAATTATGAGGCACAAGTGAAAATCATAGAATGGTTTGAGCTGGGAGGAACCTTAAAGGTCATCTAGTTCCAGCCCCTCTGCCATGGACATTTTTCACTAGACCAGTTTGCTCAAAGCCCCATCCAACCTGCCAGGGTTTGGGCCTCCTCAGGTTCTCTGGGCAACTTGTTCCAGTGCCTTACCACCCTCACAGTAAAGAACTTCTTTCTTATATCCAACCTAAACCTACCCTCTGTTATTTTAAAGCCATTCTTCCCTGTTCTATCACTGCATGCCCTTGCAAAAATTCCCTCCCCAGCTTGCTTGTAGTTCCATTTAGATATGGGAATGCTGCTATAAGGGCTCCCGGAGCCTTCCCACCTCTGGGTGGAACAACGTCAACTCTCTCAGCTGTATCTACAGGAGAAGTGCTCCAGATCTCTGATCATCTCCTTGGCCTTCTGGATCCACTCCAACACATCCACATCCTTTTGTTGGAGGCCCCAGAACTGGATACGTGTCTCCAGGTGGGATCTCATGAGAGTATAGGGGGAGGATCACCTCCCTTGCCCTGCTGGCCATGGTTCTCTTGTTGCAACCCAGGATAGAGGTGGCTCTCTGGGCTGTGAACACATCTGCGTATCATCTTCCCATCCACCAATGCCCCCAAAGCCTTCTCCTCAGGACTGGTCTCAACCCATTCTCAACCCATGCCCAGCCTGTGATTGTGCTCGGGATTGCTCTGACTCACATGCAGAACCTTGCACTTGTTGAACTTCATGAGGTTTGTGTAGCCCATCTCTCAAGTTCAGGGTCTCTCTGGATGGGATCCCTTCCTTCCAGTGTCTCAACTGCATCACAGCACTGCACCATTGTCCATGTCACCATCAAAGGTGACCTGTGAGGAACACCACTTGTCACTGGTCTCCACCTGGACATTTCTTCATTCTGCCTATCCACGCCTTTGCTTTCTGCCACTTGGAGCAATTTCTGGTGAAGACTGAGATAAAAAAGTTACTGACTATCTCAGTCTTCTCCATGTCTTGGGTAAACCATTCTCCTGTTTCTTTTTTGAGAAGGCCCACATTCTCCCTAGTCTTCCTTTTGTCACTGACTTACCTATAGGAGCTTTTCTTGTTGTCCTTGATGCCTGAGCACATCTGATTCTATCAGGGCTTTAGCTGTCATAATCTGATCCCTGACTGCTTGGACAACCTCTGGGTGTTCCTTCAAGGCTGCCTCTCCTTGCTTCCGCCCTCTGTAGGATTCCATTTTGTGTTTCAGTTTGTCCAAGAGCTCCATATTCATCCATGCAGGTCTCCTGACTTCCTCTGTGTTGAGATGCATTGCTTCTAACCTTGAAAGAGATGATCCTTGAATATTAACCAGATTTCTTGTTCTCTTTCCTCCAGGGCTTTATCCCATGGCATTCTAGGAATGCCTAAAGTTCATTAAAAAACAGTAGTTACTGCCACTATGCACCTCAGTGCTTGCACTACATGGTCTCTGGTAGGAGCTTTAGCTCTCAAAATGACAGGAATCACTCTGTGCTCAAGTCATGTGCTCAGCATTCATTAATGTCATTGGGAGCTCTGTACACAGAGCAAGGACATTGGGAGAACAGACCTTTTAAAAAGACTTCATCTACAGAAAGTAATTACATAGACGAGATTAAGCAATTCTGTTGGTAGTAGAAGATAAAAAAATAGCTTTTAAAACACACCCAGCTTTCTCATTATAAATACAAATCATTTCAGTGGGACTAAATTTGAACTTCTATGAAAAAAAAAAGAGCATTGTATTTGGCAAGGGAAGACAGATTCTCTGGTTTTGGTTTGGTGGGGATTTATTTTTTGTTTGTTTATTTTTTTGGTTTTTTGTGGGGGGGGGAGGGGATTGGTTTTTTATTGCTTTTTAAGGAAAGTGGTCATTGTAGGAAAATGGACAGCTAAGTCAGAAATTCTAATTCCTATTCACAGAAAAACAGAATTAAAGACAGTGCATGCTCCTGCATTGCTGTGACAAGTCACTGGGATTTTACCAAAGCTTTGTTTTGATGAAAATTTCATATTTTAAACACTATATGAGTGACCATTGTTAGCAGTGCCAAGATAATGACCTTCAAGTTCATTCACAATTCTCTTCACAGACTGTCAACTGGGATTTCAGTTGGTTTTATTAACTCTTTTTGCCTCTGTTTTTTGTCTTTGTGTTTGTTTGCTTCTTTCTTTTTTTTAGACAATATCTAATAATAAAAACTGAGATTATCAATTTTAGGTGGATTTCCAAATACCCTTCAGTGCAGGGTTTCTTTCCGTCTACTCTGAGGTACACAACCTTTTACTTGAATGTTGTTCCTACTTACTGGTCATGAAACAACACTGCCTACATTATGCCCAGCAATTAAGATTTTAAGTTGGAACAGAAGATGCATATTTAGCAACATTTATCATTGTTTGTAATTGATAAATATTTTCTACAAATTTCTGAAATGTTGGTATTCTATGGGATCTATTGGCACTGGACAGAAAGTTTGGCCTAGATAGGTCAAAGCATCACATTATCGAACTGAAAGGAAAATATACTAAGAAAATGTTTTCCTTGATCTGCCTTTTGCATAGGAAACAGAGTGCTACAGTGGCCTGCAAATGAAATGGGAATATTTCTTAGCTGGATTACATGTGCTGTAGCACCAATTTTTTTGTGTAACTACTGTCTCAGAATCACAGTTTTATTAGTGAGGTATCCAGGATCTGGAAGTTCCTATTTAATCATCAGTCTTAACATTCAAAATACCATTTTCCAATGCCAGTTCAAAAAAAAAAAGAATCTTTGTATGCACTGATACACCTGAAACTGTATCTTACAAGTCTATCTGTACTGTCGACACCTCTGTGAATATTCAGCCTTAGGTCTTACCTTGAGAACATGACAGATTCTCTGAGTATATGTACTTGGGTTGCCACAGGGCCATGCCAGTCAGCATGCCCACGTCACCATGTCTGTGTCACCGTGCCTGTATCATGCTGCAAGCAGGGATTGCCTGGTCCTCACTTTATCAATAAATCAGGTTTCTATTCTATATGACAAACTCTGGCAGGGCTAGCTGGTGGCCCAAATCTTTAATCCAGTATGTAAGGTGTCTGCAGGATCTTCTCAGGCACAGGGCAAAGGCTGTTCCCATCTGGCACTGCCACGGTGTCCTGGGAGCCATGGGGTGGGCAGTGGTGGCACCAGGCCTCTTCCAGATGTGCCCCTTGTACCTAGGAATGATTCACTGCCCTGGGCCGGGCTCCCCTTTCCACTTGCAGGCCTTTCCTGGCCATGAGCACCCTCAGGGCTGAGCCGGTCCTGCTGCCCTGAGGCAGGAGGGGCTGTGATAGCCCAAAAGGGGTGACACTGGCGTGAGGCTGAGCTGTGGTGTAGCCAGTCTCGTGGCCCCAGCCCTGTGACATCACAGAGCCATCCCTATAAATACTGGGCCAGCCCCACAGCCGCCAGTGCAGTTGCAATGGCACAGGCCAGAGCCATGAGCGACGTCAGTGTCCTGCTGGCTGCACTTGTCCTGCTGTGGGCCACCATGGCTGTCTGGTGGGCCACTGGCCACTGGGCACCACAGGGGCAGCAGGCCACGATTCAGAAACTGCACAAGCACCCCAGAGTCCAAGCCAGGGGCCCACGGAGGAGCCCAGGAGCCCCTGTGGCTCCCAGGGCCTCCAGGCCTCGTGCGACCTCTTGGAAACGTCTGGATGTTCCTGTGAATTCCCCGAGCGTCCCCTGCAGCTGCAGCCCCTGCCTGAGTATGGCCAAGGAGGTGCAGAGGCTGCTGCTGCTGTGTGGGACATCAACTTCGCTTTATTCCAGGATGTGGCAGGCACTCTGGGTACAGCTACAGCAGCTGTGGAAGCGAGGCCACCTGCCCTGCTGTGCCTCAGCCCACTGCTCCAGGCACCTCCGTCCCTCCCAGAGCCTGCTCCCACCCAGACTGGCCATCCTTAGGACAGCCTCCAGCCTTCTGAGGAGATTCTGTCGTGGACCAATCATCCCTCCAAGAAGCTCAGGCTGTCAGAGATCCAGCACTCCAGGAGCCTCCACTGCCTCTGATAGCCACCAAGGCTGCAAGACACTCTCTAATGTCAACCGCCTCCCTCCATCGGAGAACCTCCCCATCACTGCGACCCCACAGCCCTGCGAGCAGCTTCCCACAGCCCCCATTCCTGCTGAGAACTCCCAGTCCTTCAAGATTCTCCACGTGGCAAGACCTGTCCTTCACTCCAAATTCCTGCCTCCCTTCCAAAGATTCCCTCCTGGAGGCCTCAATCCCCCCCAGCCTCTCAGGAAGCCCTTCCAGTTGATGGACACCAAGGAATGCCTGGACAGCTTTTCCTGCTCCCTTTGAGATCAACAACATCCCATGGACATCAACAGCACCGGCACAACCCAGAACATTGACACAGCCAGGGAAAGACAGGAAGCAGAAATGGGAGTCAAGCTGGAATCAGAGAAGCATTCCCAGGAGCAGGTGGCAGAGCCACAAGTGCCCTGCAGCCGCGAGTGTCCACCACAGGGCTCCCAGGATGCTGTGCCAGAGCCAGCTGGGGACAGCCCAAGCTCGGTGGCACAGACGGTGTCCGAGACCATGGAGGCTGCATGATATCCAGGAGACTCGCCAGAGATGGCCCCCAGGCTCCAAGCTGGTGTTCACTGTCATGGGAAGAGCCCTTCTGTGACAGGTGGACATAAATCAGGATAGGTGTTAAATAAGTTAGGATAGGTGTTAAGTAAATTCGCATTCCCTCAAAGAACTGAGTGCTTCTGATTTGCTGCATTTGACTGGGAGAGAACTCCTTTTTTCCCAGGAACTGGCTCAGTGCTGGATTTGGGTTCCAGCTGGGAATGCTGTGGAATTCTGAACTACTTGATTTAAGTCCTGTTTCTCCTTAGGGCTGAACAAGTATCAGTTTCAACCCTCACAGGTATTTTTGTAATTTCCTATGACATCCTTCTGACAGAGATGCCCATGGGGCTGGCAAATGCACCCAGGTACTTGGAGGCTTTGCAGGGACAGAGTCATGGCCCTGCTCTGCTCCTACAAATGCTCTGCTGCTGGTCCCTGTGAGAGCAGGGACAGGACATCCATGTGGAGGTCTGCCTTTGCACCTGCCCAGGGCTGCCCTGCTGCAAGAGTGGCCTCTCCAGTGCTCCAAGTAGCCTCATGTCTGGCAGCAGGTAATGGGGAGGAAATTGCATTAATTTCATGACTATAATGCACCCTGGATTATAAGGCGCACCTCCAGGAGTCGGCAAATTTCCGAACTTTGTCCATATATAAGGTGCACTTTTTTTTTTTTTATGCAGCGAGGATCCGCACGTAACAAAGTAATGAATTACTAACAATCATGCCAGCTGTGCTGTATTGGGTTACAATACAGGATGTGATCAAAGTATCTATTCTATCACCATCTGTTGTGACCAGGTGGGAACAGTGATCCTTATCTCCGTGGGAGATACTCTACTAATGGACCATCCACTGAAACCAGTACGGCAATGTTCTTTATCTTTGCACCCCTGTCCTTCCTCCAGGGAGTTATCTTCTGCTAATGGCCCATTCAGTCCCACTGTGTGACTGATAAAATTACTTTGTCCCATTGAGAGTTGCTTCAGCCAGTGGAGAGAGCCCAGCCTTTCCTACCTAGATAAAAACTGAAATTCTGGAACACCAAATCGCCCTCTTTTCCCTGGACTGAATCAAAGAACATATTGGTAAGTGAAACGTATATATATTGATAATATCTCTTACAGAGAAGGCTCACAGGGCCTGCAAGTTACTGCATTCTCACTTCATCATAGGTTTGCATTAAAGGAAAAAGGGATAATTAGTAGTAAAAAGTGACAGATATCTACTCAGGAATGTCAACATTAGCTTCATATATTCTGATAGAGAAGCCATTTGATTTCTTCTGGATAATAAAGTGTGTTTTCCTGTTATTTATGAAGATGATCAATCCAACAGATTTATCTGTCTGGAGCTGCCCCAAAGGGTCTTCCCAAAGTGCAGAGGGGAAAGGGCATGAGCTGAAGCTCAAAGCTTTCCTGTGTAGAATTGTGTTTCTTGGCCTAGCAAGGGGGATCACTAGGTCATGGGTACTATCACATCTCTGTGAGGAATTTTTAGATGTGTTGAGGCATCTGTAAGAGTTGCAAGGATAGGATTAGTTGGCATCACTGTTTTGAAGTCTGAGACTATTATTTCCATGCTTGTTATCAAATAACAGACATAGATGCTCAGCAGACTCTACATGTCAACATATCAGTGAGGATTACTATGGTTCCATTTTCTGCACATTTAACTTCAATGCAATGAATCTTGCTGCCTTTCAGCTAATCTGGATGGGGAATTCTGTTAGTTAATGCAGAGCTAGAGGAACTTTGAGGTTTAAGCTCTGAGTTTAGAGTACACTGTCTTTGTCTTTCCTTTTTTTCCTGAAATAGTTTCTGTATTTTCCTTCCTTTACAGAAGGAAGTTAGCTCTTAGCATGTGTCACAACTAAATTGTTTTAAAGAACTGCTGTTTACTGCCCATTGCTTCAGTACCTATACTGGTTTTAATAACCTGGAAAAACTACTATTCCTTCTTCCTAAATCCTTTTGGTCAATGTTTTAAAGAGATAAAGAAACCTCTTGACTTAGTTTTGTATTTCCAAAACTGTCTTCCAAATGCAAAAGGATGTTGTTGTATATACAACATTCCAGTTTAGAGCATATGGGAGCAGAGTATGTGAAATTCTAAGCTGACCTTTTCTTAAAATCATTTCTACTCTTTACAATATAGTCCTGGTATTGCATTATATAAAAGTGATGCAATGACCATGCCATTATGTTGAGATAACAGAGCATGGTAAAGGGCCATTTTTACTCATTCTTTTCCATTTTTCTGGACAAGCCTTTAAGAGAAAGATTGTCAATTTGTGTCTTTTCACTTGTAAAACCAGCTAAGGAACTTCCTCAAAATATTACTTTTAC
Source organism: Turdus rufiventris (assembly GCA_013186435.1). Classification (NCBI taxonomy): domain Eukaryota; kingdom Metazoa; phylum Chordata; class Aves; order Passeriformes; family Turdidae; genus Turdus; species Turdus rufiventris. The sequence continues at coordinate 2,479,139 of PYHW01010320.1, forward strand.
TGAAATACTGTTACTTATGTCATTAAATAGTACATTTCAGAAACTAAATAGTTCAATTTTAAAAGTGCTGTGGTATTTTCTGTCTTTATTGAAAAACATTGTATCAACTAAGTTATAGATATATCTTTCCTGAGCCATTTTCCATCTCTCTTTCATTTCTAAGAGAAGTAAATTGTCATTAAAAATCTTGTTCTGTGGGAGCTTCGGAGTATAAAGCCTGATATGCAAGGCATTGAAAATGAAAAAAAAGTACCACAGGTCATTCAAAAGGACAGTTTCTGTGGTACACTGTTATTGTGCTACATTTTGTGACACACTGAAATGTCAAAATAAAAGCACTAACAAGTTATTTAGTGCATTAATGGACAGTCCTGTGAAAGATGTATCTCTGGAATTTATGAATGCAAAGTAAAGATAGAATTGCACGTGCTACTGAAAATGGAGCACATAATGGGTTTTTACAGCTTTTGTTCATTGTTTTTTTGGGGGGGCGGTTTGGTTGGTTTTCATTTGGTTGAGTCTTTCCTTCTCGATTCCTCTCAAGAATTCCTAGCATTTAATTTACTTTTTTGATTGCTACTGAGCATTGAGCTAACATTTTCATAGAACTAGCTATTATAGCCCCAAGATCCTGTTTTTGTGTGATAATAACTAGTCAGGACCATCACTGTTTGTGTAAAATTGTTTTTCCTATGTATATCACCTCACATTTATCCACAAAGAATTTAATTTTTCATTTTACTGTTAGTTACTCAGCATCCTGCAGTCTTCAATGTGTTTTTTCTGGCTGGCCTTAACTTTTACCATCCAGAAAAAAATCATATCACTAACAAACTTTGTCACTTCACTGTTCTTTTGTGGTTTTCTGATGGTGAATACTCAAGTCCTGGAACAATTTTCTTCTGGGACTATACTGAGAAAACTGATAATTTATTCTTGAACCTTATTTCCTCTATTTTAACTATGTATTCAAACACAAGAGAATTTTACATTTCATTCACTAACAATATAATTTCTATTTAAAAGCTGCTGAGAAAGGTTTTTTTAACCATAGAATTATTTGGGTTGGAAAGGTCCTTAGAAATCATCTAGTTCCAATCCCCTTCCACAGACAGTGGCACCTTCTACCAGAGCAGTTTGGTCAAAGCCCCATCCAAGAAGGCCTTTACCAGTTCCAAGAATAAAGTTTTAGTACTTTGAATAAATCAGTTATCATCCATAAACCTTGCTACCTTACTATGTGTTCCTTGGGTGCTCTGAAAAAAAAAAAAAGTTTTCCAGAATGTCAGGTATTAGGATGACAGACTGTAACAAAGCAAACAGCAAGAGTGTTGCTTCTGGTTTCCAGCCTTTCGCAGTTGTAATTACTTGAGTTGGAATTGTACTTGAGTAGAGCTGGGTTTTGGGGGACACAAGAGATAATTGGGGAGCTAATACAGAGAAGCAACTCAGTAGGAATAGCCATTATTTTACTTCTTCAACCTCCCTCCCTCCTTGGGTGTTTAGCTAGTTTTGTCAAAGGCCAGTTGTGAAATGTGCAGTTATGTAACCTTGGGTCAGACTTCTATTCAAAGAGCTTTGTGAGAAAGCTGCTGGAAGCCTTATCAGAGGTTTTCACCTCACACATCCTCAGCAGCCCCACTGGCCCAGCAGTTACATTTAAGCTCAGGTCCTTTCCTTTGTTCCATCACAAGGCTATGTTTTAAGTGTGCTGTGCCTGGATGCATATCTTGTATACTCTTTTTTTCTGGCCTGACATGGGATCAGCCTTGCTCTTATGGACTTTCTTGATGACCAATGGTTTAATTTTTAGTATTTCTTAGTTTATTTGCTGAAACTGTGATCAACTGGATCTGCTGCTCATACTGAAACCTACACTGAATGATCTGTGTGACCCACACAGACTTCTGGAGCATCTTCCCTTCACATGCTTGGACTTAAACTCAGAAGTCACTCCTTCAGCTGCAAATAAAACAGGCCTAGCCAGTTGTCATCACCACAGGTCACACTGGGTCCCTTCAATGATGTAAAAAACAGCACAGGGTGGAGCTTTGTGGGGAATGTCATGATTGTTGCATAGTGGTTTCCTCATGCACAAGAAGTACATTTTATGGAAGACCTTTTGAGACTCTTTAGTCTTGAATACTTTGTTGTATCACTGTTTTTCTCCCATGTATTATTTGCCAAGCTTTCAGCACATTCATTAAATTTCTGGTTGTTTGGGGGTTGTTTATTCCCTGTTTTGCTTTCTGGCAGAATCATCACAATTGTATTTTGGTTTTTTTTCCTCTTTTTTAATCTTTCACTCCTTATTGTTAATATGAACATTAATGTGGAATTTTGCTCCTTTAAAAATCAGAGAGCAAGATGAAGAAGAGAAAGATATATTGTGAGAGGTAAGAGAAAGGTAAAGCTTATATAGAGGTCAGGAAAGGGAATGAGACAAGGAAAAGGTAATTACAGAAGTTAGATGGATAATAAGATAATGAAGGATTTGGGGGAAATGTAAAAGAAGTGGAGGTAAATTATACTGAAGCTCAGAAAAGTGAAGCAGATTATTCTTTCATGATAAAGATTGGAAGAGAAAGACTAATATACTAATATCCTGAATTCCAGTAGTTTAAAACAGATCAAATGCTATGCTTTTTGCATATTTTTAATTCATAGATGTCTCCTAGTTGTTTTTTCTCTCACAAAAATTTTCACTGAAAAGGTATTAAAAAGATAAGTGTGCCCCATTGTCTTTGTCACGTAACTTCTGATACTCCCCCTCTTAGGAATTGCACCCTCTTCAGCCAAATTTCAATTCTTCTTAAAGATTAATCCTTGTAACAGTGTAGTAGTTTCTTTTTTCCTAAATAGCTGTGTATTCTGTATACTTTAACTACCTGAGATCCATGGACATTCTGCAAGTCCTAAGTCTCAAGAAAGAGTTGTGGTTGGTTTGTTGGGTTTTTTTTTTCAGGTTTATTCTGTTTTAAATTGTTATCCATACTGAAGAATTCTTCAGCTGTTAGTCATGAGTTCACCAAGTGGGGTTCATTTTCCCTAATTTTGAGGTTTGCAAAGTAGATATTTCTACCACACCTTGTGGTTCTAAATCCCCACAATAAAGAGAAACAGACCCTTTTAGACACGATTTATCTGACATGTTTATATGTTTTTATATCTACTTTAGGATTAATTGAATCAAACCATAAAAGTGTCAATTTTCCTCACTGAAATATATCTATATCACTAGATTAATCTAGCTGTTAAATAAATACAATTTTCATGTTCTAAATTGGATAGGCATCATAAAGAAGAGGTATAATCTAGAACAGGTAGAAGTTTATACTTGTGTGCATCCACACACGCGGGTCTGGGGAGGAAAGCTATGTGCTCTGTGAAGTCTTTGCAGACAAACAAAAGTGGTTAAAGGACAGAAGTTAATAGACAAAACATACCAGGTGTATTTTTGCAAGGTGAATGAGATCTTATAAGAAATTCCTCCTTTTTTGAGTTGAGAAGTGCAAATTTTTTTTTTTTTTTTTAAACTTGGCATTATGAGGAAACTTTCACTAGTTTGAGCCTTCTGGATTTATACTTCAGATGTTTTTCCTCCTACTGTGTTGAATCAAACAAAGTCCTTGAAGTGAACACAGTTGGAAGAATACTTTTTTCTTTCTCTTCTAACTGTATTTTTCATTATGCAGGTGCAAATTGCCAAAATAGTCTGAGATCTCTGACAGTCAATCTAAAGTTGTAATTTTACAAATTACAACTAGTCTAAATGTAAATATAATGGAATCTGAAACAATGCTAACTTTATATCATTTTCAATCTGTTGAAAGATTTCCTGTAGCTGTGTCCTGTTTTAAATAGGTGATTTTAGGAAAGACTCAGTAAATAGGTGATTATAGGAAAGTAATCAGTATAATCTATATGAAAATGCAGTTCAAATTAAAACAGTAGGTTTGCTACTAATATTCCTATCTAGATTTTCTTCACTTAAACAGTCAGAGAGATGATAATGGGTGTTTTGACAGATTAGAGATTTCAGGATCAAGTCTATAGTCATTATGACTAATGTTTTCTCATTAACTAGTCATGCATATCAAAATAATTGGTCTATGCTATGACTAACATGTACAAAGCTCCCAGAGCATGGTCATCATTAACAACACAGAAATAAGGAAGTAATTCAGGTCCTAGGGAGCTTAAAATCCTAAATGGGGAGACAGGATAAAAACACTGGGATACACATCAGGGAAAGTTACTTCATTTTTTTAATTTAAAAGACTAAAGGGAGAAAATAGTTTTAAGACCTTTTATTTTTTGTGATGTGATATTTGTGAGGAAATTAGCTTTGAAGAGGTAGAAAAGAGTGTGACATTGTGGTGAGAGGACAGATCATAGCACAGATCATAAAAGAGGCCTCTTGAATTTATATCATCCTGCTGTTTTTTGGTTGTTTGGGGTTTTTTTTCCCCCTAAAACTAACATGTAATAAATGACTTTAGATGATAATATTTGGAAGTGAAAACTGCAAAACAGAGATTCTTTTCTGAATTTGCATTAGTTTTTAAAGTTATGCATGCAAAAGGTGTGTCCCTCATACATTTACTTATATGGTTGGTTCTGCAGGAATTTTAGTGATTATTGGCACTGTGCCATGATTACATTCTTTGTTAGTATTGATACATTAGAGCTAGTGCATAAGACATTTTGTTGTTCCTGTGTCTTTCAGTTTCTGTTTGAAAAGAGGTCCAAGGGGATGCAGTCTCAGCCAAGGGCCATGCTAATGCAGTCAGTGACATGAACAAGTCAGTAAAGAGCTTAATGCTGGTCATCAGAGTTATACTGTAAGCCGACTTGCAGCATTTGCATTTTTAATTAAGTCTTTGTTTTGCCTGGTGATGCTGCTCAGGATATGCCCCTAATGATGTAGCTGCACTTTGTGAGAATGTGATCCTCACATCTGCATAAAATGGTGAATGTGTTGCTGAAAATCTCCATTTAACACATTCCTTCTAAAATCAGTGTATTCCTCTTAACATGTTGTGCCGTTCCAGCTTCCTTGCTATAGCAGATATTTCTAGAGTTTCTCTGTGTCTCTGAATAGATCTATGCTGCTTAACTGCTCCAACCCATTATATTATAAATTTGTTTCTTGTGCTTCAAATTTGTGCTCAGGGAATGTGTTTGGGGGGACTTTTTATATTCATGAAAACCAAAAACAAAATTGAAAGTGCTAAGAAAAATGAATATTGAGCTAATGTAGTCTATTTTTGCGCAGAGCAAATATCAAGCTAATGCATAAGATTTATCCTCTATAGTAAATCAGCAATATGTCTCATTTTAGGCCTCTCCTATGACTACTATTTTTTACTGCAGTATTCAGTCATGCTGATTTATGCCATACTATCCTGTGAATATTTTGCAGGCTATTATCAATAAAATAATTTTATCTTTGGGTCCAGATGGAATGAGGTTAGAACACAGAGCAGACAGAGAGCATGATTCCTGCCTCAAGTGTTTTAATCCTTGAAATAAATTTTAATCCTTGGCATAAAATGTGAGACAGGGACACAAGACAGCAGGGACTGGAGGACTGGAGCAGGAAAAGCATCAGCCAATTAACAAATTATTTTATGCTGTAAGGGCTCATGTACTCAATACGATAGTTCTGTTTAACTGGAAGGGTTTCATTAGAGTCATGCCAGGAATCGGTTTGGAGTGTAGGACTGAACTAGGACAGTTAGCAATGGCACCACAGAATTACTCAGGATGAGTGAATAGAAGGAGCAATTTCAGTAGCCCCATTAGACAGCCCACATAGGAAATTGGAGCAATGTGAGAAGACTGGTGGTAACAGAATAGATAATGGGCTCTGGTCTCACTTCCTGCTGTTGACACAAAGTCAGGAATAAGTGGCTGAAATCATCTTGTTTATTGTGGACCTCTACTAACAATAGCATTCTTGCTTTTTTAAGTCATGGAGCATTCCCTTTGAATTGTGCTAAAGGCACTGACCTTTACTCTTATTGATTGATCTGCTGATCCTACATAGAGGAACTGCCAAAAGTAAAATTAAGTCACTTGCAAGTATCCTCCTTCTCATATGCAATACCATAGTTTAGATTTTTTTATGTGGATTTTATTTCAAATCAATTCTAATCCAGACATGGTCTCAGTTCCAGTAATCAGAACTTCCAGCAAAATATGAGTGAATGGATATCCAGATGTCCAAAACATTGTCATATTAAGTTTCACGGCATTGTATCATATATTAAATAGTTCAGTCCAAGTCTTTTTTCCTTTAACTATTTTAATCCCAGAACTGTGTTTTAGACTGATGTGAGAAGTGTGTTCTCAGCTTTTGAGTTGCAATTATTCATATGAAAATTGTGTTAATGTGTGAATATATGGGGGCGTGTAATTTCCCACAAAATCTGAATTCCATTTAAATTCTGTAATACTTTATGTTCTGCCATGGTGGTCAATATGTTCCAAGGAAGTATAGTGAAAACACTTGATAGATCAGTTGACTAAAATTAGTTTTGGGTGAATCACTGATATACTCTTACATAGCTAATGTTTCTGAAAAATTGAAAAAGTGTTAAAAAATTTCATTCAGCAGTTTACATCTTCTTTCTTTGTAGACATCTGCATACTTTTTCTTAGACAAAAAGATTTTTTGGATGACACAGTTCTCTGAGGTTGAGTTTTGGAATCTGAAATTATATTTGAGTTACATTTATATTATATTTGAGTACGTTTAATTCAGGACAGCCATAAATAGGTATAAAATGCAATTAAATGGCATTTTGCATTGGCAGAACATGGGGTCTGACCCTTTACTGTGTGAGGGACATGTTAAAATAAAGGAAGTCAGCCATGTTTAAAAAAAGTATTCCAGATCATATTTACTGTGGTAATGTGCTAGGGTTCAAATGTACATAAAATATGCATTGCTGATGAATGTAGGGAGAAATAAGGCAATAGAGAGAAACAGTGAAAAACATTTCACCTCTAACAGGTTGCTACTGATTCTGAAGTTTACCACCAGTAATGGGTCAAATCTCCTCTTGATATTGAGAAATTTTTGTTTGAAACTTTATTCTGGTCTCATTTCAACTTCTGATGATAAGCTTGAGTCTCTGAACTTGGAGCTGTCTAGCCTAGATTAAAACCATGCCAGGGATATTCCAACGTTCTGTAAGGAATAGCCATAGCTATTCTAAAAAATCAAAACTCACTCAAAACTGTCATCATCATTGCCTGTGAAATCAAATTCATTAGCATTGCCCTGGGCTTTCGCAATTCTCTTGATATCACATGCTGTTCCATACTTTCACAGAAATGAATTTCATTTTCCTTGAGAATTTACTTGGCCTAATATCTTGGCTGCAGTTTGCAAACTTTGCTAGATTATGAGGCTGCCAGCAAGAATAAAGAACTGGCTTCCAGTCTTCCATGTATAGAAGTATATTTGCTAAATTAAATATTTGCTTTCTTTTTGTGATATCTGTCAAACTAATCTTTTAAACATAATCTAAAGAAATTTTCATGAAATTTGACATCCTAAAAATTGCAGTTAGAAAATTTTAGACTGGAAGTGAGATGCAAATTATGGAGGGCTGGGGTTATTAATCTCATACATCCCTTGCCAAGGATTTCAGTTGGTGCTCATCAGTGGTAAGCTCTGGATGCATTACAGGTGTAGTCCACCTGTACTTATTGATGAAGAAGCAAGAGTTACTGGAAGCTGTTAGGAACTAGACCGTGCAAAAAAAGATTATTGCAAAGCTGTCTTCAGAACTTAAAATGATTTTATCGTATCACTAATAGAGTCAGAAAGCTTTCATGACAGTTTGCTGCTGATTTTTAGTATATATCAAAATGTTTTTCTTCTGTTTGTTTGTTTTTCTTCTTGACAGGTGCAGCAAGTTACAACAGTTTTTATGTTTTTTGCAAAAATTTCTGCCAAGCTGTGAAGCCTGGAAAACTGAGGGTCCGTTGCAGTGTGTGTAAACAAGGAACGCTGACGTTGGCAAGGGTAAGCTTTTTTGGATTTGTTTCAAGGTTTTGGGGTATATGGAGATGACATATCTAGTCTTTTCTATTTGCATACATATGGCTATGTATATATGTAGTCCTACTGCTTTTTTTTTTTTTCCCTTGCTGTTTATATCTGAGAAGAGTAATTCACTTGTTTCCATTACTTGGAGCATACACAAGGAGCATGAAGCAGACTAGAACTCCAGTCCTTGAAAGACATAGTTAGCTCTTTATTTTAAGGATTAATGATTAACCTGATTGTATGCACAATCTATATAAATACATATGTCCTAAAAAAGCTTGGAGCTGTTGTTAAGGCCTCGGAAAGACCTGAATTCAAATCTAGGTTGTGACTATTATGGGCTGAGACCAGAAGTTTTTGAATGGATGTGTAGTTGAGAATATTAATCTCTCCAGCCCTGTTGCAGCATGTAAAGACAAGGAAAAATTATTGTCCTTGGACAGAAAACTAGTAAGAGATCTCTCAATCTTGGTTTGCACCCTAAAATGAGAGAGTGTTGGGGAGTGAGTTGAATGTGCAGTAGTGTAAAGTTTTGAAGGGTTTTTCTTCTGTCTGAGTGCTGCTAAATTTCACTGGTAATGTTATTGTTGAATGAGAGTCCTTCCTCTCTCCTAAATTAGTGTTTGTCAACCAGGTTTGTTATGTGAAAAGCGTAGGGTTTGAAGAAGACTGAGCCATTCCATGCTATGGCTTGGTTATAGGGAACTTTCATATTCAGCCCATGTTCAAGTGTTTAAATTTGTCTTTTGCTGTGGTTTAAAGTTTCAGCTTTGTGTTCTTAGCAGCATAGTGCTTCAATATCTTTAAATGTAATAGCACTGTAAAAAAACAACAATTAAAAACCTAGGTTCTGTATTCTCCTTGAAAAGAATAAACCATACCATGCCCAAACACATCTCAATACATATTCAAACACATGAAATTCAAACACATCTAATTAAAAAAGCCACAAGCAAATTACCCCTCAACCTTTGTGTGCTATTCCTGAATTAATTATCTCTGATTTATTAGGCTTGAATCACATATAAATCAAGACAAAAGAGAATAAACCATTAATGTACATTTCCAGCAGATAAAAACACAGAAAATATTGTATTCAGGTTGTGTACATGAAGTTAGTGCTGTTGAAAGGCATTGCTTTTATCACTAGATCAGTCTGAATCTTATAGATTCCATTGACATCACACAACACAAGTCCTTTGCTAGACTCAGCAGCTTCATTCAGCATGTCTACTTTTGGAAATTATGACTTTCACATCTGTGCTGTTTAATTTAAGATCATTGCATTAGTTGTGTTAAATAACCCTAATTAAATTTCCAAACTTTTCAGCTTTTACAGTATCAACACTGTTCTTTGTTTTGGAGACTTAAAAAAAAACAACCCTAAAAACACCACCCCTGTATTGTCTCCCAGGAATTCCTCATAAGTCTATGGTGGAAATGCTATTATAAGAAGTTTCAGTATGGTATACCTATAAATAACTTCTGATTGCTTGGAATGTACATGGGCATACATTCTTTTGGCAAATACGGGCTCAATGACACAATAAATATATGCAGGCTGATAAATTCAATTGAATGAGCAGATTACAGCTGCTTCTTCTTTCTATTAGCATATTTTACAGTACATGTGAAAGCAAAGTAGCTGGAAACTTGTAGTGGAAGCTGTTCCAATTTTCAAGGTTGATTCAAAAAATGCCAGCTTTCAGAAGATTTGATAAGGTACTTCAGCATAAAAGTACAAAAGAGGAAAGGGAGATATCTTCTGCAGAGTTTAAAATGATAATTTTATTCTGTTTTAGTTTTCAAATAATGCTTGGCTGTGAAAATAATTTGCACTTGAGATCCTTGTTACTTTCTCCCCAAAATGAAGAAAATCTCTTGTCATTCTTTTCCTCTTGAATTGAAGCAGAGCTCAGTAGTCAGGAACAGTGAGCATGCTGTTCCTGCAGTTTGGGCTGGCAGTCCTATGGGCTTCCAAACTGCAGTGTATGCAATATGGGCACTCTTAATGTCATGAATGTGCTATGCAACAGTCAGTTTGTTTTATAAACACACAGCATCTATCTCAGTCTTCTGGTTATAAAGAGTAGGTGAAGATTTTGCATGTGCCTTCCTCACCATCTTTTCTGGTCCACTTTCCAAGGAGACAGAAAATAGTTCCAGTAGTAGTGGATTCTGATATGTAACAATACTTATTTCTTACTGTACAGAGACCACTCTGTGTTAAGGCCGGGCAGAAGTGTGGCTCTCACAGCAAATGAGCTGTATTTGCCCTGCTTTCTTCAGTGCATTGCAGTCTATAGTAGGCAAAGTCTGCTGAAAAGGTTAAAAAATGTTCAAGTTAGTATTACCCCAAACCCTCCGTCTTTCCCCTCCGATCCCGCTGGGCAGTACCACTGATTGCTGATAGACATGCTCTCTACTGGTACTACAGTTATTCTCCTTTTATAGAGAAGTGAGTCAAAATAAAGTTGACATAAGCAACTGTTAAAAAACTTGTCTGTACCACTATACTACAGCTCTGTCAGCAAAGCCACTTTTTAAAAATCTCTTTTTTCGTTCCAGTCTTGGTAAAGTGTGCCTGACCCTTACATGGCAACACAGCAAGTTTCTTGAGTAGCTCTTTTGTGCCATAAGCACCAAAGCACTCTGTAAGCCAGCATTTGTTACACTAAATCTTTTATTGAGATGAAAGTGAATACCTGTGTAAAACCTTCACAAAGCTTTGTGCAGCCTTCACTTACTCTACATGCTAATCCTTTGACTACCTAAGCTACAAATGACCAGCCTAATTAAATTGAGCTTTCTTTTTTCATGGTGTGTTGACTGACACTTAAAACATTGCTTATTCATTTAAGTTCTCTTATTCTAAAACCATATTTAGCAGTCATGCCTATTTGCATAGCATTATTTTAATATATGATGCTCAGATTAAATTTATGATACAATTTTTATATGAAATTACAGAGACCGCTGTTTTTATTTTTATTGAGGACATATAGCTAAATATTAAATTTGTCATTTTACAGTTGGCACTTACCTGACACTTGACAAAAATTTCATGACCTAATGCTTTATGGGAGATGTATGCTAGTTAATTTAATTATAAGAAAACATCACTGTAAAAATATCGCATCTCCCTAGTTTCTCTAATTAATCAAGCACAAAAGATATCTGTAAAAAGTGGTTTGTGGGAGTCTTGTGTAGGCCACCTACTGGCCTACCAGTAAGTTTTTCATATAGCTTGAAAATTGTAGGAGGCATGATTCAGATAATTAGGGCATTGCTCTTTCCAGGAAAACAAACAAACAAACAAACCCAGCAATCCAACAAAAGAAAACAAACAACAAAGGAACAGAAAACTCAAAATATACAAACAAACAAAAACCCACCAAAAAAGGGTCTGATTATAACAGTCACATTGTCAGTCCTTCTGGAGCTGTAGGAGCGTTAACATTCACAGTGTTAGACCTCTAGTGAAAAAGAATATGTGTATCTGTGAATGGAAGGCCAGTTCTGAGAACTGATATGCACCAGGCTGTACACAAATCCACACTTTTCCAATATATCTGACTCTGTGTGTAGTCCTGGTAAAAAAAAGGAACGTTTGATTTGGTATCTGCCATAATTCAGAATTCAACCAGAGTAAGGGTGTATATTGAAGAGTGACAAATAGATTTCGAGCGTCCCTGTTGAGGCACAGGTGCTATGGTGAGGCCATTTCTAGTGTAGGCACTCATCACTACTTGGTCATTCTTCTTGTTCTTCTTGTGTCCTTGCTAGTTAGTACTGAGTTTTCAGTGTATCATCCAGCACAAGCCCCAAAGGAGTTTGTCATAGCCCCTCTATACTTTGCAAGTGTTCACATCATGCCTGATCTTTTCAGACATGGGGAATTATATTCAGATCGAACTCCCTGCAGCATGAGATTTAGATTCTGTCCCTTACAGCACATCTGGTGTGCACTGTCCCATTGCTGTCCCTGCCCTCTGTGCTCCAGAGGAGCCTCCTGACTTCACAGGTTTTGTTAAACTGTCTCTGCCATGGAGCTGCTCTTCTATTGTTTATCAGATTAAGGATGTTGCTTACATCTATTTCTTTGAATCTTGAACCTTACAAAGAAATGGACATTTGCTGAATTTTTTTTCTCTGGAACTATGTAAGTCTTGTGATTTGGGTGGTTTGTCAGCATGGGCTATGTGCTACATCACAGTTTTGCACAAGAATCTTCTGAGTGCCTTTCAGTAACTGATAAATAACAGGTCATAAATGGTGTAAGTGGTCTTCCTAATGGATGATAGTACAGTGTTTGGAATTTGGTACTTTCATATCTCCTAGGAAGAGAAAGATCCGTAACAGAGTAATTTGCTTAGAGTTCTTTCTTCCTAGCTCAATTTAAGCTGTTTTAATAAGGTGATTTCTTTTTGATTAATATAAACTTGGCAGAGATTTTACAATAATATGAAATAAAAAGGCAGTATACTTTTGATCTCTGTTTTTTTTAAGAAATATATAATTGTAAAACTCCATTTCACAGTACTCATTTAAGGTCACATTTTTTCCTGGAATTAACTACTTGTGTCCTCGCTCAGTGGAAGAGAAAGGAAAGGGTACTGCTCACTGCATCAGAGCAAGGTTGACTGAAAGAAAAAGGGGCAAGTATCACCTCTGAAATTATGTAGTCCTTACTGTTGCTGAGTCAGCTTCTCCCCTCTGATGGTTACACTACTGGGGTAATATGGCAAACAGATTACAAAAAAGTCAATTTGTCCTTTAAAGCTAAACTGCAAAACAAACAGCCACTGAATTGTATGTGAACAAGTGTGATCTCATTTACAAGTTGGGAAGATATTAAAAATGTGATTGAATTCTTGAGAATGGGCAACATAGGTATTTGTCTCTCCAAAGTTACATGTGTTCTGGGAGTATACAAATGTTTTTGATATATATTATAGCTTACACATGACAAACACTATGTGTTAAAATGCTTCTATTGAATACTCTCCATAAAAAAGTTACCAACGTAATGTGTGCCTCCTTGGTCAAACTAACAAATGTGAAACAACCATTTATTGTTGAGTTCCTGTTAATGAATGTGTTAGTACAAAAATAGCTTAATTTCCCTGCATTTGGCTGACAGAAGAAGCATTTACAGGAAATTACACATATTCAGTATATGTGCTTCTTTCTCAATAATGAAAAATGCCTCAATTCTGACATCTAAATTGCCACCACTGGGCACTGATGTTAATGCTGTCTTGAGAAGACTAGGCCAGAGAAAATAAGCTTTTGGAACAATTTTTACCAGGGTTTCCACAGAATCAGGAAATCCTTCTTCACTATTTATATTGAGTCAGCACTCTTAATTGTAAGCCTAATTTTTTTTTTCCTAACAAACCAGTGTTTTTTGAGAGAGAGGGAACATCTTAAATACAGATGCATTATTCTGTTGTGTAGGCCAAGCCCAGCTGTGCCAGGGTTCCAGAGAGAAATCCAGAGGCATATTTTGATCTTCCCCCTACCTGCTGCACAAGGAAATGTACTGTTTTGTGCACTCATTTCTCTTATGAAGTCATCTAATGGTGACAGGGATGCTGAATGTGAGATGCTGAGACTGCCATTCACACAAGGAGTTCATGTCATCTCCTCTTCCTTTTTGTTCTCACATTGCTTGAAGTGACTTGGTGCATAGCATCAGCATTAAATAAATTTAGTGCTGAGCTAACTCTGAATTTGGAATTACTGGTACAACTTCCATAAGGATGATCGCAGGGCATCAGCAGGTCTGATTTTGCTGTGGTTCAAGTGTCTTCGTTGCTTTTAATAACAAGGATGTCAGGGCAAAAACCAACAAAACAGGATAATGCCTGCATTCAATCTTTAAGAGTCTGCTTTCTTTGATGATATGTTAGATTTTCCTAACATATCATCATCAAATCCAGATGCATCCTGGGCAGGCTGCTCCAACAGATATTCCTGGGGTCTGCTTATGATACTGTGGCACTTACAGAAATAAGAAAGCTCAACACTGTGTGGCTGCAAGTTATTATTTTACAACAATTTTTAGTCTTTATTCTCCACTTCTCTCTTTGGCTCAAAATCTCACTTCATTCTGAGCCTCTTAAAGGACTGCCACACTCTTGCACCTGTCTCACATAGTCACAGTGCCATTAGGGATTGCTTCCAAAATGCTCAGCTCCATCTGAAGAGAACAGTTGGAAGGATTCAGACGACTTGATATTGTTTTATTCAGGCTTTTAGCTACCTCTTTCATTTATTTTTAAATATCCCTTAAGAAAAATTTCATTACATTGGACATAAATTGTAATATACAGTAAATGAAAACACATACTTGATTTATGAAAAAAAACTCATCCATTTCAAAAGACAGGAACAGCAATTCTTTCATGTAAAATAAGCTTGGCTAAGGAAACAGTTTTGCCTCTAAGTTTAAAAAATAATGCAAGTCTTTCTTTTATTTTAATAGGATAAGAAAGTATATTTTAACTCAATTCTATTAGAAGCTCTGAGATATCTATGCATGATTTATAGTATTTATTGCAGTATGTGTTTTCAGTGAGGTTACACATTCTAAAGTGTCTTAAAAGCTAGAAAAAAATACCATTGGAAAGAGGGAAAATGACTTCAGTATTATGTACTGCTTCAAGTCATGCTGTGAAATAAAACTGCCTTTTAATGTGAAGCCTAGAGTGAGTTTCTCCAGCCTGGGTGACAAAAGTCATAAATGAAAAGGAAAACAGCTACCAAATTTACTTTCAGATAAGGCTTTTACATGAGTTTCTGAATCAAATATCTAATAAACCCTTTTGCTAGAGAGGATAGATTTATGCCTAGTAATACAGATGGTGCTGAGTGTATCTTGTCCTTGCAGTTGCTGTGATATCAGCAGGAGGACTCACAGAATGGCTGAGGTTGGAAGGCAGCTCTGAAGGTCATCTGGCCCAACCCTCCCTGCTCAAGCAGGGCCACTTGGAGCCACTTGCCCAGGACCATGTCCTTTTGAATATCTCCAAAGATAGACTCCACGGGCTCTTTTCAACCTGTGCCAGCACTCAGTGACCCTCACAGTACAACAGCTGCTCCTTATGCTCAGGCAGCACCTCCTGTGTTTCACTTTATGCCCATTGCCTCTGGTCCTGTCACTAGACACCTCTGACGAGAGACTGGCTCTGTCTTCTTTGTATTATCCCTTCAGATATTTATACAAGGAGGTGAGATCACCCCTAATGTCTGTTTCAGTCTATCATGGAAGGCCTGGGACTAGTAAAAAGTACCATGCTCAGAGTAAGACTTGTTTTGTCAAAAATATCACTTGCTTTTGAATTTTTTTTCATATAGTATTACACGTTCTCCAAAAGTATAAATGTAGATCAGATGTGGACTTTAAACTCTTTCACCCTTATAGGTCTCATGCTATTTCTATTACAGTAATTTCATGACCATAAGGCGCACCTGACTA
>PYHW01010320.1:2495697-2517560 GCA_013186435.1 Turdus rufiventris
AAGGCGCACCGGACTATAAGGCGCACTTCCGGGTTTGGGGGAAAGTTTTAGTCAAAAGGGTGCGCCTTATAGTCGTGAAATAACTGTAATTTAGTTATGTCTTTTTGTTTAGATGTATACTTTTTTGGGGGGGAAAAAAGGAGTACCAGTAGATGTGATAAGTAAGCCTTGTTCAGCTTATTCAGTTTTGGGGGCAGTTTGGGGCCCCTTCTTCTTGGGGGCAGAAATGCAATGAGAGAGGGAATGCTCTTTCCCTCTGCTTGCATACTGCACCCACAGATGGGTATTGTTCTCCAGGGAAGTGAAAAGTTCCATATTAATTTTTGGCAGCAATGCTGTCATTGTCTTAACTACGTGGAAAGATGGGCTTCTCTTCATGCAGTAACTCCTCCTCTCACACAGAAGGGTCCTCTTTCTCAAGTTTCTCAGCTTTTTATGCTGAAAGGAGAATATCAGCATTCTTGATATTAGAACCATAGTTGCATATGTTGCTAAATCCTTCTTGATCCGTCCTGGAACCCCTTTTCTACACAATAGGACCAAAATGTTCTGTGGATATATTGCTGGAGTGTATTACAATACAAAAAAAAAAAAAAAAAAATATGGCAGCTGCCATTGAGATTGAAATGTCCCTGTGCATAATTCTCAATATTTGATTTCTTTATTAAAGTACATCCAAACTTCTACCCAGTATTGTTCCTTGGATAGCTGTGGATGCAAAGAGATGCTCACACTACATTATTTCAACATATTTGATAATGATGAATGTTAAACAAATCTAAAAGGTCAGTCATTTTCATCCTAGTTTTTAAAATGCTGGAATATCTAAGGCACCAGCTGGCTCAGGAGGAAACAATAAGTATATGTACTTAAGGTATTGTAGTAGCAGAAGTAGGAAATGTGAAGCTATTTTCTTGCAAGTGTATCTTCATCTCCATTAAGAAGCTGGTGTATTTTCTTAATACTAATAACAATAATCATCATCATATAATAGCGATGATGATTATTATTATTAAAGTTATTGACATTTTTAATGGTCAACTTAAAACACAGTAAAGGGACTGTTTACCTCTGAAAGATCTATAAACAGATATTTTTTTCTAAGTCACTGTGGAAGAAATAATTCCAAATATTTTCATTTGGAATGTCTCAGCTTATGCTGTTTTTCCTAGTTTTGAACTGAATTACTCAATAAGGAAGGTTTGGGGTACTTAAATGTAATGTAAGTAAAACTCAGACATCTCTAACTAAAAAAATTGGCTAATTTCAAGTTACATTGATTAGACTTGTTTGGATAGGATTGTGATCTAAAGGTATTAAGGTCAAATTCATTAAACCTTTCCTCAGAGCTTCATTACTATAAAACATCTATTAACATGATGGAACCACAACCAGGGTAGTTATATTGATTTAACTTTCTTGGCAGAGGTATGTGGTGTTCTAATGAAGGTTTTCCCCTTCTCCTTGGAGGTGATGACCAGTTAACAATCCACAAATAAATTCTTAGTACTTATTTAAGTTTTTCTGCTGCAAGCAACAGGATAAAACATCCTTGGTCCCCTGTAGTAATTGCATATATTCAGAGCTTGCTACATTGTGGAGAAAAAAGAGTTTAGTAATATATCTTGAATGTAGAAGGGGTTATGTGTGCTTTGGGGTAGTTTTGAAATATCATAAATGCTTCTGTGTTAAGAACTTGCTCATCTTAGGAGTCCACTTCCTTTTTTTTAAATAGCTATAGAAATATATGTGTAACATTGAACCCTGAAAATTTTCTGGACTTTGTTTGCCCACTGTCATAAAAGATGAGTGAAGAGAGTATCAGTGGTATATTTACTTAGATTTGTTCTGCATGTGCACATCAGCTATTTATGACCTGATGGTAGAAGCACTTCACAGTTGTTTCGAATCTGTACATCCCTAAGTTCTAGATTTTACTGCTTTATTTTAAAAAAATTGAATTCAGGATTTAATAATTAAAATCAGTATTTTCTATATGTTCTTACTTCCATAAGTGCAGTCAGAAAAGTCAGTTCAGTTGTCAGAAGCTACTTTTTTCAGAGTAAGGCACTGCATTTTAGCTGATGCCTCAGGTTCCTGTATAAAGTACCAAGAGATGTTTATCCTGTCTTTTTTCTGCTTAGCTCTGCACGTATCTTACCAAATGCTTCATCCTGGCTCAGGAGTGTTGCAGAGGAATGTTTATAACTTTGACAAAATGACCAAAGATGGTGTTATTTGTCTGTTAACAAAATAGATGGTAGGGCCTATTCTCAAAACGTAAGAAAAATGCCCTAAAGTGTGTTCCTTCTTACTCACGTTGCAGATTGCCTGTCTTCTCATATACTCTGTCCTGTGTGTCTAAGAGGATGTGCTATTTTGCACTGTCCTCATGTGAGCAACATGTGCTTTCTGGATGTTCATACTATCTGTGTATATTTTGACTTGCTTGATTTGAAAAAATTAGTTGCAGGTGGAGGAAATTACAGTAATTTCACAATTATAAGCTGCACCATTTTGACTAAAATTTTGCTCCCAAACCGGAAATGCGGCTTACATTCAGGAGCGGCTAATATATGAAAACATTTTGGAAATTTCCCAGCCCAGGAGTCCAAGCCAGCAGCAGCCCCAAGCCGAGCCAGAGCCTGCACAGCCCCAGGTGGCGGGGCAGTGGCAGCACAGCAGCAACGCTGCCCGGGCCCAGGGGGCGTGGCGGCAGCCGAGCACGCCACTCTCCCTCTTCCTGGCAGCAGCAGCTGGGGACGCCACACCCCCGCTTCCTGGTGGCAGCGGCAAGCGGAGCCGGGGCCACTACCTGGCAACCACCCTGAGCAGGGCTGAGCCAGTAAACCCCGTGATCCCGCGATTCTGTTACCAATTGGCACCTTTGTGAAAGATGCACACGGATCCTCCCTGCGAACAAAAGTGCAGTTTATAATCCGGTGCGGCTTATACATGGACAAAGACCTAAACATTGCCGACACACAGAGCTGCGGCTTATAATCAGATGCAGTTTGTAATTGTGAAATTACTGTAATTCCTCTGAAGTTAGCTTTTCCATTTCAGTCAGGTCTAATTTCTTTTTTTTTGTTTTGAACTGACAAACTTGGGCAAACAGGCAGGAATGTGTTTAACCCAAGTTTTCCTGGTGTTTTCAGTGGTGCTTAAGAGTGGGAGAATAATTTATTTTCAGTATGCAATCTCTTCTGAATCTGTATTTATATGTGCTTTGGTTCAGGTCCAAAACTTCCAAGATTCTTCTGCATGTATTAGAAATAATTTCATACAATTTTTTAAAAACCAATCACTGAAATGAAAGGCTTTCTGGTTAAATGCATGAGTCTTGAGCCTCACGGACCTTTCTGTTGAGGTCAAGTCACCAGATTGAGTCTTTGCCTGGAGGAAGTGTGACAGTGCTTTTGGCAAAAAGCAAAATGGATTTAAAATAGTGCAGACAGGTGCCATCAGAATAAACAGTTTCTGTACTCATCTCCTGTCTTTTAGGGTATAAGTTAGTTCAGCCAGTTGTAAGATGACAAACTGAGGGTTGTTTTTATTCTGGACTAATCAAAAGGGACATTGTGTTTTTTTTACAGTACTAAAAATTCTTTAAATATTCTTAAAAGGAAAAACAAACAACATCCACAATACCAATTTATGGAAGCAAGGGTGCTTTCACAATGCAATACTTCTATTTTGTTTTCTTTCACTTTTTTTGCTTGTATTTTAGGTAATGTGTTTATTATGTGGTGTTATCCATGGTGGGGTTTTTTGGTACAAGACCATGTCATAAAATACCATCAGTTCTTGATTGTGATGTACAGATTTATTTATTGAGGATGGATTTTAAAAATAAACTAATGTTCCCTCACTCTAAGTCTTGGAACAGTGTCCAATACTGTTTTTATTTTTTCATCTTTCTTTTAATTTCCTTACAGGTCTTGACATCATGACAATATTTCTTTAGTGTGTATTTATAATTATTCAGTTGATGTCGTCACACGTTAGACCTGATTTCCTCCACCCCTGTGGCAAATCCAGTTAAGAGGAATGCAGGATGGGGCAGTTCAGATTCTAGGCTTAAATGTGATCAGAAACAAGAGCCAGCAGGTTTTCTCTTTGGTTCTCTGTGCCCTTCTGTCTCAGTGATGCATTTTTTGCTGGTTTAAGAAGCAGTTTTCTGAAATCGAGACTCAGTGATGATTGCTGACTTTGGCATTTTGACAAAACAGTAATTTAAAGAGGAGAATGGAATTCATAGGCTTTATTTACTTCAACTAGAATGAAATTGATAGATTAAGGTTCTTGTAACTACAAATTTTGTATTTTTGTTTAAAATGTTAGTGCTCTGCTGGAAAAAGTTTTCTTCAGTTTCACTCTTTAAGTTTCTCTTGTGCTTTTACTTCTTTATAGCATATTTCAATTTATATATTCTACTGAAGAGAACTGGAACTTTGTAGCTTTTTTATTTGAACTTTAACTTTGTGTGGTGAGGTGGGTCTTTACATATACTTCAGGGAGGTGACATGTTTGGATACAATCCATTTTACTCTGCATTCTCTGATAAAATAAATTAGGGGCCTAAGTGGTTTTTGTCTGTCTTAGGTGACAAGGGGAGAAAGAAGGTGAGAGAGTGAAAATAGTTTACTTTTTGCCATTACTCATTTTGTGCTGGCTGCATATGTTGGACATGTCACAAGAAAATTAAGCAAAATTTGGTATGGGTCCTGTTATATTCTGATAAAATCATGACTATTACTTCCTCATGCAAAATTTGTTGAATGCCAGCTCGTCCATAACTATAATAAAACCAACTAATGCATAAATGAATTCTGGCAATTTTCAATAGAATTTTAAAACTTGATATGACAGGCAGGAATGATAAGAGTCAACCAAGTGTGTAAACACTAAATGAAGGATTATCCTTATTTGTGAAAAATCCATTCCAGCGAGAAATTGAATTGGGGGCTTCTCTCAAAAAAGAAGGGCTACTTGGCTAGTGAGCCAAATCAGTGCCTGATTTGACTTTACAGTAATAGGGTTATGTGAGACACATAAACAATACACAAGAGAGAATAAATGTAACTGAATACTCTACTCTCCCTCCTCTTTAAAGATTCATCTCTAGATAGTCAAGTACTGATTGAAATTGAATAGGAGTGATGCACTTCATTTATTAGAGCATATTCTGTGTGCAGCCTCACCTCTCATCTGGAAGTTTTGCCTTGCAGCAAGGATTTTCTGTGTAGAACGGATATGTATGGAGTATGTATGTAATATCTAAATGCATTAAATGGTAGATCTTGTATTTATTATTCTTTCAACTGGAGAAAGAATATTTCACCTGAAAACAGCTGGTCCAGAATTTGCTCTATGCCAGTATTTTAGGTGACATTGAGGTTTATGATAAAAAAAAAGATCAAAATCTTCATGCCATTAAAACTGACTTTTAATGAGTCTCAACAATATGTAGCTAGCGATTTCAGAAAGTAGACCTGTAAGGAGTCTACTCCTTACATAGGCTGCAACAATCTTGGCACTTGTTTACAGTAAATAGATGCATTCCACTTAGAAAACAATTTGCATTAGACATACCCGTCTGCATGTGCTTTAATTATACCTAAATGTTCTCCAGTTTTACATAAATCCAGAAGCTGCTGGTAAAACCTAGGGCAGTAGATTAACTTCTGGGAAAGGCTCTTTTTAAGGAACAAACTCTAAGCTTCCTGTATTGTCAGGAATTTAAACTGTCTCAGGGTATAAAGTTTTTCCCTGTTCTTAGGCAAAAAAAAAAAAAAAAAAAGAAAATAAGAAAAAAAAAGAGAGAGAGAGAAGAAAAAAACCATATGGGTCTGCTCTTTTTCAAATGCAGATTGTTGAGGCTGGAAGTCTACCACTTAGTCACCGTGTTCTCCATTTGACCATATGGTTGCAAAATCTAGTGGGATGATGTAAAAACCCTAGTTAGCCTCCTGAAAACAAAATATAGCAGAATAAAGTGGGAAAAGGAAAGGATTTATTTTATTAATCCTTGCTGTTATGCAACATTTAGTGGTTTTTTGTCAATAGCTCTGATATGTTGTAGAATCAATATGTTTCTTGATATTTGTCTCAGTTAATATCTTTGTTCTTGTAATATATGGGGTGAAATCTCTAAGCATGCCTTTATGTTTAGAATGAAATTACAAGGTTTTTTCTTCCTACTTCATACAAAGCTAAAACTCAGCAGAATGCAACACACCTATTAACAAAGTATCTCATATTTATACAAATATAGGGAGATCATATGTGAAAAAAAGAAGTTATTGTGTGGTCCATCACAACCTTATGTCAATCTCAACCATACAGCTAAAATTTTCATGAATTTACTAGCAGTAGGTCTCCATTTGAAATGAAGAAGGATATGACTGCCTGTAGCAGCTCCTTGGCTGTCCCCTTGCTCTCAGTTTGCGAACAAGAGTCAGGAGAGGAGTGATGATGCAGACACAGATGAGGATTTTTTGAGGAGGGCAGGGGGAACATAGTTCTATGTGTGTGTAAAATACCATTCAAATGGGAATCAAGGGAAGAGGCTTCTCCATTTGTCACCACCAGCAGCATGTCTACATCAGAATAAATTTTAGTTTGGGAATAAGTGGAGAGAATCACTGGTATCTTTTGGACAAATAGCAACTGATATGTAGATTGAATTTTAAACAGCTCTTGGCTTCAACTACATTATTTTTACAGTTCCAGTCTAGTTTCACAATAGTGTAAAATGAAGTAAACAACAAAATCCATGCAGTGTAACTTTGCAGGAAGTCCCACTGGCTGAGACTCTCCTCAGGCACCAATCCCCACGTGCGATTCCTGGCTGGCACTGATATGCAGAGACTCAATTTTTAACAGGGGTGCTGTGTAAGAAACAACAATACAGTTCTGTCTTTATTTTTCCATTATATTATGCCTACTCATGGTTTGAAAATCACAGTGTAATTGTAGACTGGGTCTTTTTATGTATTCATCAATATACTATATTTCTTCATGGTTAATTAACTTATCCTGTAAACATATTAGAGTAATATCTTTGTTCTAGTGTTCAGTAACCAAACACAGTTATCTACAGACTGAAAGTTCATAAAAAGCAAGTGGTTTATTCTCTCACTTCTAACTGTTTTTACCTTGAAGTAAAACTATTAAACCTACAATACCTGACTTGAGTAAAGTTGTACTTAGCCCTCACCCATAAAAATGAAAAGGAAAATTAAGTCTCTGTGAAAAATTAATCTTCAAAAGCTTTACTCTCCTTTTATCACCTTCGGAAATTTTTATGGCTGAAGTAAACCTTCCTGCCGTTGTATTGTGGTAGAAACTTTCCATAATGATTTTCTATCTTTGTAATAGTATTTGGAAAACAATAGCATTGACCCGTTTGCTACACAAGTGTTTTCAGATCTGATGCCAGTAGCAAGGATGGAATTGAAAATTCCTCTTGTGAGAAAAGTAAATCTTTCATTAACTATGCCAAGAGATTCACAAAAATGTTAATTTAGTTTCCTAGATTTACAGTCCTGTCACCCTGTCTGCACTTGAATTTGGGAATTCATTTTAAATTTCTAGCCTGTTTTCCAATGAGAGATCTTCAAGAATTATATAACAGAGCAGAACTTTATCCCATATTGGTGGTTACCAGGGGAGCTTCCTAACCCCTGTGACACACCAACCTTGGTGCTGAAGGCTCAGCTGTTAAACACTTCCTTCAGACCTGTAAATCCCAATGTAAAGTACATCTGTCAATGATATTTTAATTGTTTCCATTCTTCTCCTCCTACCCCAGGCCCAAGTATATCACTTGCAGAACCTGTGGTTTCCTTCAACAGATAAGATACCATAATGCAAATGTTATTCCTGTTCATTCTGTATTACCATTCTGCTCTTCAACCCACCAGGAACTTTTGTTTCCCCTGTTCATGATTTAGGGAGTGAAGGGGAGAATATATGTATTCATCCAAGAAGATTCTTCTTCTTTCCTAATGAGATAAAAGGGTAATTCTTTATAAGCATTTCACATTGTCTTTTGTTTGCACAGTATTTTTCTTTCTAAAGGAAAATGTTTTTTACTCTGAGTGTGAATATAGGAAGTATTCATGGGGAGGGAAAGACATAAATTCAAATATTTAATTGAAAGGAATCTTAACAACACTCTATGCACTTCCTCATTACAGACTGTAGTAGATTGTAGACCTGCATATAAACTGAAGTAGACTTTAAGCTTGCTAATTTGGACCCCATAGACAGAAGATCAGGAGCTCAGTATTGGCCAGCTGCCTCCACTTCTCTGGTATGTTTGTAGGCCCCAATGAGCTCCAGTTTGCCCTGTCCAAACTTCTACCAGTACCTAACATAGCCCTTTAGTTCTTACCTCTAACAGTTCTATTGTAGAAATAAAGGCTATTTTAATGAAAAACAGAGTAGGAACTTCAGCATCCCATTACACAGGATGAGCAGGCAGGTCTTTCCTGTTTAAAGTCTCAATTAGAAGTTAATCAATTAATTAAATGCACTTTATTGAATTCAGTTACATTATCTCAGAGAGATGGAGACCAAGGAGACTTACAGACTTATAGGAAGTAGAGTTACAGGTTATGACTCAGTCCTTCAGCTTAGACTCTTCACCTGTCTCCTTCAGCAGAAAAGCAAGGATTCAGTCCTTGGTTCCTCAGTATTAAAGCATGTTTTGCTCCCTATTTAGGCAACAAAAAAATTTACTGACATTTCTTTATTTGGTGTCTTGATATAGTGACCAGGTGTATAAGCAAAGAGACGACAGAGAATTTGGACTTGCAGGAGGTAAAAGAATAGCTGATGATAGGCCTAAAAAAAAAGTGAAATGCCTCCCCTTTTCCTTTCCTTTCCTTCTCAAACTTCCTTCTTTCCCCATTGGTGACTTCTGAGGACTCATTTGATTGTTCCCAATTTTTGCTTTCTCAGCTGTGTTATCATTTTATTTACAGGCAAAATGAACCATACTCATTTACTTGCACTGATTTTGCGTTTGCACTGGGTGTCAGAATATAACCTAACCTTGTATGCTCACACAGGAATATACAATTTATGCACATGTTGTAATACTTGTCCTTAACAATGACGGATATGTGGTAACTATTAAAGAAGACAGAATTTTGCAGAAAATGTGCAAACATTGGTATTTCATAACAAACTGATAGTCAAGCCAGAAGCCTGTTTTCAGAACCCAGGTTTTTGTTAATAAGCAGTTCTTTCAAAGCCAGATTTCTAAAATGCTCTGTAGTCAGAAAATTTTAACTGTAATACATTATACAAAAGCATGCATAGGAGAGTAGCAAGGGAGATTTGGGGTTTGGTTTTGTTTTGTCGTGTTTTTTTCTTTTTTCTTTTTTCTTTTTTTTTTTTTTTTTTTTTTTTTGGTTGTTTTGTTTTGTTTTTTTTTAAATTATATCCCCAACTTTGATTTGTCTCAGGTTTTAATGTGTAGTTGTAATCAGGGAAGAAAGGAGAAAGGCTTCAGTGCATTGAGTACTGAAGGAAAAAATGGAAGCAAATGCTTCTCGAGTGAGCTTACTGCTTTTTAATTAGTGCCTGTGGGAAGATACTTTGCTGTATCAGTGCCATTTATACTAGTACTATCTTGCAACAGTGATGTGCAAAATGTTTCCCACATCTCACACCATCCTGTATTGCCCCAGAGTAGACATATATAAATAAGTAATGGAAAATGTAGGAAACATTCAGTGATACCTGTTTTACTTGATGCCTAATCAAGGGGGGAAAAAAGAGGGAAGGTACAGAGGAAGATGAAGAGTATGTACTTCATAAATTCACTGTAACAGCTGTTCTATGAAATGCTGGGATTTGCTATTCCACACAGCACAGGATGTAGGCAAATCTTGCAAGACTGTATTTCTGCATGTAATGAGGTAGGCAGCCATGCAGCTAAATCATTTGCTTTCTCTGGGATACTGCTGGGTTCTTTGCTTTTGCATTTAACTGCTCTCAGGTACCAGAGTGTCATTCTCACCTTCCTTATTACAATTTTTCCCCTTGTACTTCCCGGTAAATGAGTTTTACAGTGGAGCAGCTGCTGGTAAAAACATTGACCTAAAATAAAGCAGTCAGTATCTTAAAATCGGTTGAAGTTACTTCAAACTTCTTGGTGCAAGAAAATAGAAGCAGTGCCAGGTTGAGAACTGCTTGCTCAGAAGATATTTTGGAAAATGTTACTACGTTTGTGCGTGGTTACTGCTAACTGTTTGCCTGTTTGCCCAATTGAATTTCCAAAGATAATGTTAACTCTTCTATGAAAAGTGGATTAGAGTATTGAGAAAATAGGATATTCTCTCTGTATTTCCCTTTCATAAATAAAAACTATAGATAAATAAGGTTTTGTGTTAAAAAAAAAATTAGGGTTTTTTTTTAACAGAGAATGAAGTTACTAGTAAAAATAATAGTTTGATGTTTTATGTTGGTGACTTTGGACAAAAGTAATCAGTATAACACTGATTTTACTTCAAAAAAAGTCAGCTTATTGCTTACGAAAGTATTTTGCCATCTCTCTTTGCTGAAATAAGGCAACTTATGAAGAGTGAAAAAAACCTGCCTTGTATCTTAGGCCTGTAAAGCAGCTGTAGCATGTCAAGTCAAGTGTGTAGTCTTGATTTATGTCTTACAGTTTAAAATGCAGTCACATTTTTGGAAACTATTGTTTCTAACTTGTTGTACTGTAACATATGATAGATTCTAGCAATGTTTTTTTAATTCATAACCTTGGCAATTAAATTCAATACTTGAAAACCAGGAATCCAAAATAATTTGTGCTCCTTTGTCATTGTCATGACGCAGCATTGATCTCATTTCTTTAATTAAGGTTTTCAAGTAAAGGAAACCAAATGCACATGGGGGAAAAATTCTGACTTACAACCATGGTTTTCCTGACAAGAGTGTTTGCTCCATGTATTCAATGAGGAGTGCAGAATGTAAGAAATGGTATGACCCTCTCAGAGTGTGTGTAATTAGATATTATTTGGTCACAAAGCCATACTCTGATCATTTGTCTAAATAGGTACTAGGAGAGGTCTGCTCGTATATCGAAAATCTCTGTGGATTAAAGCTGGTATATTTTATATGTCCTTTCTAATGGAAGTATTTTCTGCAGTATAAGTTTTGACTAATGATTATTGTATTCAGCCTTTTGAGTTATTTTAATCTCCTCAAGTGAAGATTGTATATTTTTTTAATTGCACATCTTAAGGCTTTTCCAAGGGACGTATTTTAACCACTGTGTTATTAAAACAGAGTGATAGTAATGGAATGTAAGGAAATTTTTAAATCAAGTCAAGGGTAAGATATATTAATCACATACTTCAGAAAAATAGTCTTAGATTTTGAAGTGTTATGCCATAAATGTGAAAAATGTGATTTTTGGTCCCCATCTCTTTTTATTCTGAATAAAATGTTTCTTAAAATTAGGGAATAGGGGAAAAAAGTGTTTATGACTGAAGAGGCTTAATTGCAGAGAAATATTTAGTTTTTATTTCTGCAGGCATAGGATTTTTAAAAATCTTGGTATTTGAGCTCAGGAAAAGAGCTTGTTTTTTGTATCACCTCTGAAAATGTTATTTTATAAATAAAATTCTTATGAATCAATAACTATGCCATCATTAATAGTTAAGGCCTGATATTGAGAAAGGTAAAGTGATAGTGTTCATATTAGTTCCGTGTTGCCAGAATTGCTAGATACTTAAATCCTTTTGCAGCTTTTGTATAGCTCTCTAAGTTCTGTAAATGCTACTTTCATCTTCTAGGAAAACTGCTTGAGAGAAATATATGAGTCCTCAGCAGTATATTTTGATGAATGTCATCAAGTCCTAAGGGTTTCTAAACCATGACAGAAATTGTCACACAGCTCACAAAGGTTACTAACTGTGTTTATTAATATAGATCTGCTTAACCTGGGGCAATGATCTTCAATGTAGGCAATGTAGAAAATGTAGGCAATGTTTTGGAGTAGACAGAACTTATTAAAGAAGGGGGAAGTTATGGTTTTCCTGTGGTACATTTTTGCTTCTTTCTGAGCTCTTAGGAAAGTGCCTGGCAACATGTAAACACTTTCCTGCAAAACTGTGGTCTTTAAATTCTAACTATTGTACTTTAAATATATTTTTTCTTTGGTCTTTTGCTGTATCTAAGGTACTATCTTGATGGATCCCTATGCAATGCCCTGGTGAGCTATAGAATCCATGGATGTCAATCTCTCAGATTTCCAGCTCAGGACAACTACCAGAGACTCTCATCCCTTAATTTACAGTCCTGATATTCTCTGCTGAGCAATGAAATCCGTCATGTAATATTGAAACCATAATCTGATTCATATTCAAGTTATTGAGTGTTCCTGTTTCCATTGATGTATTTAAAATAAACAAACAAACAAGCAGCCCTTCCCAAATAATAATTTCAGTGAAAATGGTAGTATTTAAAGTGTCTCAGGGATCCAGAATCACCCTTCTGCAAAGGCTTTCTGCAGGAACTCAGAGGAAAGCAAATTTAGCCCCAAATTACCATTCCTAGAACCATGTCTGGTTGGGCTGCATCTCCAAGGATGGTCCATGATCTGTTCTTTGCCACAAGGGCATGGTGCTTGTTCATTGTCCATCAGGACTACCTTTTTTGCAAAGGGCCTCTTTAGCTGGTCAGCTCCCCAGGTGCAGTCAGTGGAAGGATGTTGAGAATTTTGGCTATTAATACCTGGTAGAAGCTGCATGAAACTGTAGAATTTACCTAAGAATTATCACATACATACAAAGTCTTCAAGGTATCTTATCTCAGATATAGCAGATCATATGAAATATGAGCAAAAAATATTGCTACTCTTGCCTGAAATCTGCAGAAATACACATGATCTAGACTAGATGTTTAATATGACTTTAAATTTTTGTTTAAAAGCTTTAATTTAAAATGTTTTAATTATTTTGGTGAATAGATATTCAGGGTCACCAGAGAGAAGGACAAAGTTATTAATGCTAAAGTGAGTAATTCCCCTTTTATTTTACAATATATTACCACAACAAGTGGGGTTCTCCAGTTCCTCCCAGGTGATGTATACCATAAAACCCTAAGTCACCCATTAGAATTCTTTTTCCTGTGATACCTATTAGGTGTCACATATACTGGGTAATTCACTGCTTAACATCTGGCATTGCTTTTCAAAGATATGGGAAAAAAAAAAAAAAAAAGGTGTTTTTGCAAATGTCAACATTCAAGAAAATGTTGAGTTTTCTGAGGTCTAGGACACAGTTGCTCCAGCAGGCAGCATGACAAATTAATATATTCCTTCTCAGCATAAGTTGCCAGAGGATTCTTTCAGTTCAGAAACAGAGGCACAAAATATTCATGTCAAAAGATTCATTGTAGAGGCATTGAGGCATTTCCAACAGGAGAAACCACTCCTACAGTACCACTCCAGGACTGCTGAACAGATTATTATTTTATTATTTAGAATTAAATACAATGATTAAGTAAATCATTGCCATCTAAAAGTGCTGTCTTCATCTTCTCAGTATACGAGAGCTTTTCTTAACAGCTGTTCTAGGCAGAATATAACTCAGTTTAAACTTTCTTGTGGAAAACTTGTGATTAGAAGATGTGGCTGGAGGAATCTTCTCTTAGCAACTTCAGAAAGGTTGCATAAACTCATCTCTGATGGCAAACATCCCATTTTCCACCAACTCCTCACAAGCATCTATGATATCTTGACTGCCATGTTTCTAATCAGAGGGCTGGATGTCACTAGTAATATAAACAAGTAAGCAACTGAAGAAACTATGACTGAGCAAGGCAAAAGTCTTTTCTATTTGTCCCAGGTACATGCATTCTGGGATCTGAAGAGGATTCTGAAATGAACCTTACTCTCCCCATAGGTTGATCAGTGTAAAATCAGAATATGAATGCATACACCCTCAAAAATATGCTTAAATAAACATGTGTGGAAGTCCTACAAATGTGAAGTTAGTCATGCTGTCAACATGACTCTTCCAGACCAATATGTGACTGCATGCTCGCAGAGATCCTTTGACTGATGCTTTCCTTTGTGCATGCACATTCCCATTCACTTGTGCATGTTATCTGCTCGTTTTCTACACAATTTGCTTTGGAAATATTTGAGTGTGTATCCATGCTAATAGTTAGAAAGATGCATTTTCTGATTAAGTAAGATTAGTAAGATCTGAAGCTCACTGTGGGTGACAGCAATAAGTAGGACGTGATGTTGTTTAGGAGCACTCTCATTCAAAGAGGGCTGCGTGGTGACAGCCTGTTGGACTAAAAGTGTTTTTTGGAAGTGTCACAGTGTTTTACAGAGCTGTTTTGATTTTAGAATGTGCTGTGTTCATTTTCTGGGTTACTGTCTGGCTTAAAACCACTAGAATTTTTCATACCCTATTTGTGTAGTCAACTGAATCATGATTTCAGGATTTTATCAGTCTTCAAACACAGAAGACACCAACTTTGCTGTTTTCTTCCACCTCGCTTCTCTCAGCCTGGAGCTCTGTCATTTAAGTTGTTTCTGTATCTGCTAGGGGTGATGAATTTTAAGGCAGTTACTTAGGCTACAGAAAAACAGTGGGATGTATAGTCAAACAGTGATAGTCATTAGGAAAATGTTGTAGAGACTTGTGACAGTTTCAAACATTGAATTTGATTAATGGGAGCAAGTCAGCAACATTTACCACATAAAAGTTTCAGCAAATTCTTGCTTCACATAAAGATAAAAGGAAGCTTTTTAAAATTGGAAAACACTCTAATAACTTTTCCGTACCTAAACACAAGCTTTGCTTTTGTGTGACTCCATGCATTACCTCATTGCCTGTGCTAATTCTGTGATACTTAGTAGGTGTTTAGATCTTTGCCTTTTCCTTCCCCTACTACTAACATGCAATAGATACAGCTTTTTTCACTTTCATTACCCACAAGAAAAAAACCCAGTTTAACATTTGTGCACTCTGGAGATGGGAAATGACGTTTAACGTGCTCAGCTCTGGAAATGCAAGTACGTTTGCACACACAGAGTTGGCACTCTGCTTTTTCTCATTGACTGTTTTCTAACCATATAGCCATGTTTGGATTCTCTGATAGACAGTCACTGATTAGTGTTTACCTAAGAAAATGTTGCGATTCCACCTTTCATAACAACACTGAGGTCTCACATGTGTGAACATACCCTGCAGACCTTCACTTCACTTGTTAACAATGTTTGAAATACGCAAACTCAAAGTATAGTTTATCTTGCTACAAGCCAGCTGGCACACAGATGAATATTTTCTTGTGCTAAAACAAATCTGCATCTACTTAATGCACACAGTCCTCTACAAAGCCTAGCTAGCTCACCATCTTTTTCTCTGCCAAGAAGCAAGTGTTCTGTGGTACTCTCTTAAGCTTCCTAGACACTGAAAACAAGCTATTTTGATGACTTTTTGAACTTTAAGTAATATACTTTATATTCCTTGCTTACTGTATTAGATTATTTTTGTACTGGATTTTAAGGGAATATTGGTGTCATGCAGATATTGAATTATCATTCCAGTAGACACTCAGAAGTTTCTTATTAACCATATTTTGCTTAGTCACCCCACAGCAATCTTAACAATGTCATATGAGTTACAGAACTCCTGTTGTTTATTCTGAAGGATTCTGTGTGCTTCTACTTAACAAGATTTTGGAAGCAAATGAAACTTATGTGCTTGGATTCCACTTTGATCAGTGAAATAGGTAGAATATAGGTACTGATAAGCATAAAACTAGTAACAGGCAGATCAAAAAGGATTAACGGATAATCTTTATATTGGTTTGAACAGAGTAGCAATGATGGAAGATTTTAGGATTTATGGAACCACAGACATTCCTGCAGCTTTGCTCTTGACAACTTTTGTCCATTTGGCCGTTCTTTGTGTGCCCATGTAACGTGTTTCTTGAGGGTCCATTCTCCCCAAGGTTCAGATTGGCCCTAAAACCCAAGTTTCAGATGAGCTAAGCGTTCCTTTGTAAGGATACAAAGGATCCTTTATGAAAAACTGGAACTGGTTTAAGCTGTGAGAATAGGCAGATGCTGTAGAGGAGGTAGGTGATTAAACAAAGCTGTAGAGGAAGCTGTCACGTGGGAACATTTCAGAATTAAATGCTATACAAATTTCTTAAAGCAACGCTTCTGGCAATTTCCCTTCTATCTGTTTTTCTCATACTAATTTACACAAGTCTAGAAACAAATTTAAATATTTTCTCCTAACCACAGAAGGAAGCAAAAGAATGGTAGCCATTTCCATGTCTGTTTCTCAGTGTTTGCAGTGTTCAATACAATAGAAGTGGACCCTGTTAAAGATGAATAATTAAGTCTGAGTCGATTTGTCTTCCAATCAAAACTTTCAGCAGATACATAATGATTGATTTTTGACAGTACATTCAGCTACTGGCAAAGCAAAATAAAGTTTTTTAGATTTTCAGTCTGAAACACAGTGCAGACAATAAGAGGGAAGACACCCGCTTGATGTATTTTTAACAGTACCAGAGAACAGACTGATGTTTGTAAACAGAAATGGTGAGATGGTTTTTTGGGGTTTGTACTCACACAGAAGATTCTAAATTAAACTTGCTAAAGTGAAGAATTAATTTCTTGGTAATATTTTCTACTTTCTAAAAAGTTCTTTATAAAGATTTATATGTAACGTCACTGGCGTTAGAAATGTTATTTTTTTTTCCTGTTTTAATAAAAAAGGATTTATTGAAAGTCTGGTTAATATTAGTTTATGCAACCATCCAGCCAAGCTTAATTGTTTTAGGTAAACTAAGTACGGACTATAAATAAGGAACAAAAACGGTAAATTAAATTTGAGATACAATCTTTATAGATGTCCAGGATTCCACAGTCCCCTTTTGAAATGACGGAATAAATTCACAAAAATTAGGTTTTTCCTGGGAGTGCTTCAGCTGACCAAAATGCCAAAATAAGCAGGAGCCTGTGGAGCTGGACTAAGGGTCAGTCTACAGGCTGTATTTTCAGTGTCCTGTTCCTCAGAAGTGAGGGCTGTCTCTCTGTGGAGGAGAAACACCAAACCCCTCAGAAGCAGTGTAGTCTAGTGACATAGTGCTTTCTGTGCAACCACAGAAAGGGCAGCTGAGAGAAAGGAACAAGCACAAGGACAGACCAATGCTGTTAGGAACTCCTTCAGTGAGGGAAACCATGGATTTAATGATATGAGTTTCCTTTGAGGTGCTAAACTTTTATGATGTTTTAATTTTTTTTCTTCCTTTTCTATTTCTAGTAGCAGGAAATAAATGATTGCTTTTAGCATAAGTGCTATAATTTTAGTTTTGGAGCGCCTCAGAGCAGAGCTGCCTAAACAAATAGACATTTTAAAAAATGTATCTTAGAGTTCTTTTGCTATGTTGGCCGTAATATTTGGCTACAAAATAGTCTATTGTAATGCATTTAATAAAAATCCTTCAGCTAGTTGTTCAGCTTTCCCACACTACTTATTTATATCAACATTCTGAACTAGTATTTAGTAAGGTTAAAATATAATTTAAACAACAGAAATGCTTTAGAACCAGGTCACATGATTTTCATCACTTTTCTTCATGAGGCCTTCCGTTCCTTCATAGCTACTTCTACATCCTATTAAGGGGTTTCTGGTTTTATGTTAACCATGAATCAAACTAAAACTTATTTCTGTACCTAACATTAATTTAGTGTTATTAAAATAGTTCATTGTTTTACTGCAGTTCCATGTTGCACATGCCTGATGGACAGGCTGTAAGAGTGGAAATATGGCCAATTATATGGTAAGAACAAAGCAGGAGACTGCTTTTCTTCCTGAAGAAATGAGTTTACAATTTGTCGTGCTTATTTCTGGTTGCACCATTCCCACTTGTCAGAAGTGAGAGATTTTGAGTGGAAGAACCAAACAGAAAAGACAGGTTTTCTTATTTGAATCTATTCAAAGGCCCAAATATAAATCTCTCTGCTACTTAGCTTCAATAAACAAACAAAAAAAAAGAAGTAAAATATATGGGAAGTTCAGAGGAAAGGGGAAAATAGGTTCTCAAAGACTGTTTTCTTTATAATGACGTTTTATAGTAGTATTATCAACAGCACCATATTGAAACATACTGTTTAGAATTATGTTCCTGTAGGTTTACAGTAATAAAGAATTTTTTACAATTTACCTGATTTTTTTTTTAACCCTCTGTTTTATAGAGGGTGCAGACTCTTCTTTCAGTGATTGCATCTTGGTACTTTCCAGAGGCAGCCTGAAAGGACCTGTAACCTGGACCTGTAACCAAGGAGAAACTCCTAGAATTTGCATTATAATCTGAACTGCAACAGGGATTTTTTTTTTTTTTTTAATGAGGCAACTGAGAGGATGGAGGTGGTAGTTAGTCTATGTGACACTGTCAGAATGTTGCTAAGCTTTGGAGTGGAATAATTTTAATTGGCAACATCCTCATTAATCATGGCCAATGTTAATGATAGCTCCCTGTAGTGACTCATGAAGAGGTGATGGCCTTAATGAAAGCTGCCTTAGAGGATAACAGATGGTGGTTACATTTCAGTATTTTAAATATATAATTGTTCAGTTCTTCTAAGTTTTAGTTTTTTTCCTACCAAATAATAATGTGGGAAACTTGGTATTCATCCCTATTCTTTACTGGACTATTTTTTTTTTAGTTATTGAGCATATAATAGACAAAAGCAAAAGGAAGACGGTTCAGCATGCATTATAAATTCCAATCCACACACGCAGGTTAAGCTTTATGTTTTCTGATCTATGTTTAATACTATAGATGTCATTGTGAAATTACTGAATAACACAAGAGTGTTTACTGTTACATAAAAGAAATATTGGCAAGATGTGGGAAAAAAGCATAATAGTCTGCTGCTTTATCTCTCTGCTAATGCTTGTTATAGCTCAATATTCAGTGTTTACCAGTGTTGCTAATCTCCTGGTTATGTTTATGAGTGCCTTTGGCTTCTGCTGCTCTTTTTGTGAGCTTAAGAAATAGAGAAAAAGAAAAATCAGCTCTCAGCAAAGTCATTGGGTTAGAACCTCAGAAAACTTAAAAATTCTTCTCTTCTAGCATTTTATTCATAAATGTGGATATTTAAGGACTCTATAAATAAGTATCTTAAATAATTAAGATACTTGTGGTTCTGTTAGCTGAAATTAGTCAAGTGCTTAAATGTAATACTTCAGTAAATACTTCAGTGAGCTGGAAACCAATATCTATTCTGTAAAAGAAAAGAAAAAGATAAATAATGCATCCTTATTTCACTAGGGTAATTTAGGATTAATACATTAATGGTTGTTAAATGCACATATTTTACAATAACAAGAATAAAACTTTTAAATTATTTTTCAGGGATTTTTTTTTTCATATTTTGCTTTCTCTTGCCTGACAGTTTATTCTTATGTGCTTCCTTTTTATTTCCTTTATCATTTATTCTTTCTTTAGCAAGGTACAGCCTTAAAATGTGTAGGAATTTGTTACCCTGGTTGTTGTATGCATATATGTGAATATTTTGGAAAGAGAATTTAACAAAGGTGCCATAATGCAAGATCTGGCTAGGAAATGTATTGTATCATTCTTCCCAGTGATGGAGTATCTTTGATGCATAGAGAGGAAATGTATATTGGCCCTTTTCCTTTCCATTATGTTCTTATCTCTACATCACCAACTGCTGTGGCATCACACCACATCATGTCTTTCGAATTATCTGTCTCTGAAATTTCTCTCAGAATATATTTAATAGAATTATTAATTTACTTTTAGACATGTTTCAAGTTACATGACATTTTATTGTTTTATGACTACTCAATTTATATATTAGCCAGTCCATCCAGTTTAGTATGCACAAGAATGCTGATTTTGGAACATTTAAAGTAGACCTTTAAAAATAAATTCTCAGCCTGACTATGGCAATATTTATAGTGCGTTGAAATAAGGCCAGCCTGAAGTCATATCTGAACATACTGATACCTTCTTTACATACCTTTAGGTACTCAGGTCACTTGTGCAATCAAGCCTACAGTTGGTTTCCAAATAGGCCAGTGAGATGCCCAAGCATATGTGGATGTACATAAAGATTTTCTGAGACATTGTGTCAGAACATTATTGTTTAATGTGAAGGGATCTGTTGATTTAGAAATGCTGCATGGAGTTATCAAGCCTCTGAACATTACCATCTTTTGCTGAGCATTGGTATATCAACAATGGGTTATTTATGTAATATGGGATAAAATTCAAAGTATGTAGGATACTGCTATATTTGATACCCCTAGATTTTGAACAGCTATAGTATTTAGGATTTCTTCACAGGTAGGTTTTTTTGGGTGTTTTTGGCACAAGGATAAGATAGATCACAGAATCTTCAGCTAATTCTCAGGAAAATCTGCAGGTTTTCTAATGATGTGAGGAAACTTCATTGCTGCTTTATCTGTTTCCATTCCATATGATTCCTTCTTGAGCTATCTCTTGTTTTTGCTGCCAAGACAGTAGGCTTTTGGGAGAGTCAAATTATTAGTAGCTTATGGAATTAATTTACACTACTTATTTTGAGGGATTTTAGTACGAGAAAGAATCAGGCATCCCAAAGAGCTATGTGGCTGAGGATAAGGGACCACTTTTGTTTATTTTCCTCCATACTAAGTTTTTTCTTTGATCGTCAGGTCCCATGAACACACTGGTATCTGAAGTAAAAATTCTGACCTTTCCCTATATGTAATCAGATATGGGAAAACGGAGTGGGAGACAGGATGTGAAATATTAGAGGTCATTGGGATGGAGAGAGTTGCCACTTCCCTAGGAACATAGTATGTTACAAATCCTCTGTGGAAGATTTGCAAGTTGAATTGGTGAGACAGAAAACTAGATTCATGGTTTAAAAAGAGGAAAACAAAGAGCATTCATCATCCAGACATATAGCAGCCCTAATTGTATTCCCTTTTAATTTGGGCTGTTCAATAATGCATTGTGTTAGTCATCTCAGTTGCACCTCTCTGTGTTGCAGTATGTTGCAGATAAGAAAGTAAGTTTATTACAACTAATCAAGCAATTACAAGTTCCATGGCAGGCAGCTGATGGAGCATTGAAATAATAGATTGTAACTTTCAAGCGAAAATTCCAGACAAAAAAAAAGCAATATGCAAAGAAAAGCTGTTGGCTAAAATTAGGCTAGCTGAGTGTAATTTCAGCTGAGGGTGATTTCAGGGAGTCACATATAACAGTTCCTGAAGCTGTGTCCACTGTGACATCTAAAGATAATCCTTCATGCCTGATAAAAGCTACTAAGATAAATGTGTTGTATTATATATAAAAATTTAAAGTAAAACAAAAAAGCGCCTCCTCAGGAATGAATTTGTTTCACTTGAATTCACTAAATATTTATGCTGCTTTATACCTATACCACAGTAGGTTCATATTGCAGTATGACTAAATTGTCCTACTGTACTTGTAGGTTATGGGAATCAAGATGTTATTTTTTAAATTCTTATGTTTATGTTTTTTCCCTTCATTTGATTATGGCAATGATGATAATTCTCCCTACTGTTTCCTAGGTTCTGAAAAATCACACTTATAAAGTTTCTTTCATGGTGGGATCTGCTTTCAAATCTTTTTCTAAATAATGTGGGAAGTTAGATGCTGTTTCATTGAAATTTCAATATTGAGTCACTGAATATACTGCAAATTTTAGTTCTTCTCCCTTGTAATGCATACTCAACATTTACATTACAGTAATCTCACGAATATAAGCCGCACCATTTTGACTAAAATTTTGGTCCGAACCCAAAGTGCGGCTTATA
>PYHW01010320.1:2518188-2549957 GCA_013186435.1 Turdus rufiventris
ATTCTTCAAGGTGGTGTTATTGTTTAGGTTTCATGTTTTAGCCTGTCAGTCTTCAAGCAGACAGTAACACTGCTATTGAGTCAGCTGGTTTGGAGCAGGTCTTAAAATGAGTCATGATTGTCATGAATTGAATCATCTTCTCTAGTCTGCTAGAAATTGGAAATAGTTCCTCAGTTTTTCCCACCACAGTGCTTTCCACCAGAATTTTTTCAATCTTTTTTCCTCATTCATATCAAGATTTCACAATATTTTTTTGCAGTTATGCCATATTCATTGTTTCATTCGTAGTTCTGTTCTAAAAATAGATTATCCTCAAAGAATTGCATCTTTTCTTGAGCAGAGAATGAATTTCATGGAAGTCCATAAGTAGGTCCATTTAAAAGTTAAATCCGATTAGGTGGGAAGGTTAAGAAATTTGTTACACTTCTGATTCTTCTGCTCTAGAAGTATTCAGAATACAGAAGTCAATACTTTTTAGTTGTTAAATGCATATGCTGTATTTTCAACAGTAACTTACTACTAGGTAGAGGGAAAAATTCATACTTCATAAAGGGAAGTTTCTTTTGTTGCATGTTTGTTCCTAAAATACTGCCTAGTAATGTCAGACCTAACCAAAATTAATGTCTATAGTTTTTTAGTTTTATCAACTTTTTTTTGTTTCTGGATTTCTTTCCCATTCTTTTCCTAAGCAGTTTTGGTCATATTTTGTTTATGGTTTTAGGTTTTATTTTTCTTGCATTCACATATATATTTTCTTCTATTTTTTCTTGTTAAGGTTTTGTCGAGTCCTTATTCTGTGTTGGTTTTGTGCTCTGCTTGTACCTTTTGTTATGCTATTATAATTGCTCCTTAGAGTTATATAAAAGCTGCTTCCCCGAATATGGAATTGTTTTAATCCTTTGAGATGGTTACCAGCTACTATTTTTTAGTAGTATGAACTTCAGTGCAAACTTTGGTGAGACTTAGAGTTTATGACTATACTATTATATCCATTTTTATTCTAGATTATTTTAGGCATTAGCCAAATATTCTTTCTTGCAAATAGTCTGAGATACTTTAGGTGGAATAATAAAATAAAAACTATTATTATAAGTCAATTTAAAGTTTCTCAAAATTTATATTATTATTTTCAAACTGAAGCCAATTCTTCTCTAATTACATGCTAAAATCATATGGAGAGATTTGTAGGCTACAGTTCTGTATTATTATTTATAGTGAAGAACAGAATTCTCAGCAATAGTATTGTGCAAAGGAATCAGATCAATTGACATTCAGATAGCTTGTGAGTTTGAAGTGTGCTTTCTGCAGCACAGCAGTCCCAAAGATCTTTTTTTCCCCCATGTGATGTAGTGATGTAATGCGCTGATGGGATATGAAAGGAATCCCAACATAAACTACTTTCTAGTTCTTCACATAAAATTAACTGTAAAAGACTAAGTCAGCCTTTTGTCAGTTATGTAACTATTGAAAAAAATGCAATTATTATTTAGAACAAGCCAAATACACATACACACACATATATGCAGTACAAGTGGAATTTAACAGAAAACATTGGTTTAGTTTCATCAGTTTGATTCAGACTGCTTGGGCAGACAGTGGAAATTCTAGTTTAGGATGTAATTTTGTTTTTCTTAGCAAGCTGATTTTTTTTTTTTTTTAATTAGTAGCATTTACTAGCCCATTTTCTCTCTTAAAATGCTGTGGAAAATAAAATATCAATGACAAAGGAGGAACAGCAAAAGCTAATTTTGTGAAATCATCCTGAATTAAAAAAAAAACAATCAAAAGCAATGAGCCCTCTTAGGCAGAGTGTCCATGAAATTAAAGGGAAATTTGAATCATATGTTGCTTATTATGTGTGACTGCCACAGCTTGATATCTGCCTGATGGTTAAAATCAATAATCCACTTTTCAGCTCTGGCTTATGCATCCCATCCTTCTCCCTTCCTGGCTCATCCATCTTGCTTATAGCAACTGTGAATACCTTTTAGTTATAGAAAATGTCCAAGTATTAATTTTTCAGCACTCTTTCTGGTCCTAGAAAGGAAGTTATTTCTGTACTTATATGAGGATAAAAGATTTAAAAATTATGTGTAAATTTCTAGCATAAGTCCCTTTGGAGACAGGCATGTTTCTTTAGGTTTCCAA
Organism: Turdus rufiventris; assembly: GCA_013186435.1. Taxonomy (NCBI): domain Eukaryota; kingdom Metazoa; phylum Chordata; class Aves; order Passeriformes; family Turdidae; genus Turdus; species Turdus rufiventris. The sequence continues at coordinate 2,520,337 of PYHW01010320.1, forward strand.
AAATAATTGCTGTATGAAAGATGATAAAGTGTCTGTCCAAATGCATTTTAGCAAATTACTTTACTCTTTGGTGTGAGATGCCTTAAATATTATTTATACACAAATCTTACCTGTGACATAATTAAACTATATTAATAGCCTTGGCAAGCCACTGTGTTTTGTTAACATAATCTGTCACTTGTATTTATGCATTTATTTTTTCTTGCTTGTGCACATTATTTGCTTTCCTATTTACTTGGTAATTAAAAAACCAACCAGGATAGGTTGGTATTTTATTAATCTGCTGCCATTCTGCATGCATTTCCCCTGGACTCATTCTCATGTTGAGTCATAAGGTATTCTAAATCCCCCCATAAAAACAACTAATGTGAAATTTTGGTAGTACAGCAGTGGCTTAATTTGCTTGGGAGAAACCAGTTTGGTAAGCACAGTTGTACCACATTAATAAGAACCAGGTTAGATGTGCTACAAAAACATGCTTGTATCAGTAGAGTAACAAGCACTTGCTTTGGCCATATGTTGCCACAGTAAGATGCAGGATGTACTTCAGTCACTGGTTTTACATTTTCAAAAGTTTTAAATAATTGTTCTGCAATTTAGAAGCAAATGAACAGGGTCTGTGTTTTTTTATACCTTTTCCTCCCCCCCGCCCAAATTTCTGAATATCTTTCTAATGGTCTTATGCTGACAAATAGAAAAAAAAATAAAATCTTGTTTAGGGTTTATTTTTCCTGTTAGGGAACAGATTTTTACTTTAAGGATTGGCAAAGCACAAGTAGAATAGTGAAGAGTTGTATTTTGTTTTGAATAATTTTGTTGTATGATTAGAGCTCTTTGAATAGTCATCAAAAAGGGAAAGAAAGATGAAATAGATGTAGCCTGTGTTTCAGAGGGGTCTCTGTGTCACAGGTGTGAGCTGCAGCACTGTCCCAGTGAGCATCCTGGTGTAACCACAGCTGGCAACCACACAGCTGTCACTCACCGCCCCCCACCCTGATGGAAAGGGGAGGGGAAGCAAAAGTAAAACTTTCATGTTGAGATAAGAACAATTTAATAATTGAAGTGATGTAAAATATGGCAATAGTAGCAAATAATGATAATAAAAAGCAATAAACAACTAATGCACAATACAATTGCTTGCCACCCACTGACTGATGCCAGACCCCATCTGGGTAACTTGCCCAGTTTATATTCTGGGCAGGATTTTCTATGGTGTGGGATATCCCTCTGGCCAGTTTGGCTCAGCTGTCATGGCTATGCTTCCCCTCCTCTTTTTTTGTGTACCTCCTCACTGGTAGAGCATGAGACACAGAAAAGTCCTCGATTTAGGATGAACATGACTTAGGAACAACCTACATTGTTCCTAAGTCCTAAGACACATCAGTGTTTTACCAACATAATTCTCATACTGAATCCAAAACACTGCACCATACCAGCTGCTGAGAAGAAATTAGCTCTATCCCAGCTGAAACCAGGACAGTGGGGAAAGCTTCCCCAGAGACTGGCAGTGATTCCTCTGGCTCATCAATAATTCAGTCTCTATCAAAGCAAAAGTTTCCACAATCTCGCAGCCTGGTAACAAATGATGAAAAAGTCATGAGGAACAGCTTGACAGGATCCTTCTAAGATAAATGTGTACATTGGAGATTACACACTTCAGTTATAACTTGGATGGGTATTTTCATTTCCAGCATGCTTTGGTTATTTTCTTAATATCCATCTGTTTCTGTGTTCAGTAATTTATACTTTATTTACTAGCATAAATTTAGCTCTTAGGCTCAAAAATAGGCTGTTTGCACTATGTTCTCTGGACTGCTTATGCCTTCTCCAACTCCTGCAACCCAGTGTTTGGCCGGATCCCAAATGTGTGTAGGGCTCTATTTGAGGCTTTACCTCAGTGATGGCTCCAGGAGCTCAGCTGGAAAGAAACACAGTGCTCTGCTTTCTGCATCTCTTGGAGCCAGCACATGAGCTGCCACAAAATCAGAAACAGACTTTTGAGGTTTTTCATTTAAGCAGCAATTCCAGGGAGCTTCAGGATGCATGCTAGCGTTTCAGAGTAAAGTCTGGGGGTTCCTTAGTAAATTAGAGGAAGTAAGGTGAATGAATGAATGAAGGAAGAAGCTGCTTTATTTTAACACCATTGCTGTTGGAAATGTATCTGGATCCTTACAGATCCCTACAGATCATTTCAGCCTTGAAGTCATAACAGAGCTGAAAAGGTGCAGGGTTTAGTGATTCCAAGACTGCATCCAATCCTCTAGAAAACCTTCTTTGCCATTCTTCTTGAACATGTATTAAATATTAAATATTTAACTACTTTAATGAAAGGAAATTAAGTGGTGAAAAAAGATAATTATTTAGTAATTTTCATAAGATTGTTTATCTTGACAGAGATAGAAACAAATGCTGTGCTTGACGTGATTAAATGGAGTAGTGGATGGCAGTATGTAGATAACTAAAGATGTTTGGTGGTAAGATTTGCAAATTATTGTCTTTGATTATGGACAGCATCTCATTAAATATCTGTGACATGTGCACACATTCAAAGATATTGTTGAAAAGACTGTGTTCAAGCACAAACCAAACTTTTGTGTGGTTTAGCGTTGTTTTAGTAGTAGGCTTCTAAAACCATGTCCTTTTTTTCCATTCTTTCTCATTATTATTAAAGAATTTTTATTTTTTCTTAGCTTTAGGTAAAGTCTTCTGTCTTTTCAAATTGCAAAGAAGTGCTTGTTCTTACATTATATTTAAAATACTACCAATTCACCACTGAGGAACCTCAATTATGCTTTGTGTCAAGAGTTTGTTACTCATGGAAGAACTGCTCTGTAGCATATTGTACAAATGTAGACCAGTATGATCAAGAAAAGGGCCGCTGCTGCCTACAGACATTTTTTCAAGTATTTTGAATTGAACAGTGATGTACTCTGTAAGAATTTATTATAAACATATGGTCTTATTCCTTGATTAACCTATTTTCAAAAGCAGAAAAGCACCTAGTCTCTCATACCTATACGCATGGACAGTATGTGTTAACATTGTTAACATTTTTATGTGGACTCCATACATTTGTGGAAAAAATGATTGAGTGAATTAGACTGATTAAAACCTTTTTTCGGGTGTATATTATATAGTATGTGATATGTTGCCAGGCTTATTTTTAATGTGTTTTAGCTCATAACAATAATCTTTTAAGTATAGCAAGTATTTAAAAAGGAAAGTTATAGTAAGGCTTTCAATCATGCAGTGAGCTGTGATGATGATGCAGTATTCTGCACAGTTACCTTCTCTCCTTCATAGTTTTCATATGAAATTCATATTTCCCAATTGCTGCATTTTTTGGAATGCTTACAATGTAGCCTCTGTGTCTAAAAACCCAAAAAACTTCTTGTAGCAATAAATTTTTACTGACATAATTCACCTGTGTGTGCTGGAATAAATTGCTTTCTTTCTGTGCAGCTGTTTCAGGGGATTCTTTTGGAAATGCTTGAGGTTGTTTGGCACCTTTCATGAATGCAATAGTTGTCACTTTTCTTCCATTGGCAAAACTATGCTGCTTAAAGAATACAGGAAAGCTAACATAAAACTCTTTTAAAATAAATCTAGAAAAAGTGAACAGCTTCTACATTCTGAGCTCCCTCTCTGCCCCCATCCTGTGCTTTATTTTTCAGTTGTCATGGTTGTTTTTCTTCACTGTGTGGCATAAAGAACCGCTGAAGCCAAGCACAATTTATATTGCCAAGACAGATCCTATAAAATGAAGCTGAACATGGCAGATGTTGAAAGAGTTGTATGTTTGCGAATGATTAGCTGTCATAATATGTTTTTCTGATTCTTTGGGGGTTTTTTTTGAAACTCTGGACTAGAAAAGAAAACAAGGTGACCTGGTCTTTTAAGTGCTTGATTTGATGCCAAGGAAGAGGAAGAGTTTAGTTGCTCTCCCCTAGACTAGTAGAAATAGCTGACATCATAACTTAATTCTAAATAACATGTTGACAACAAGCACAATGAACAGTATTTCACAACTTTGAGTAAAGATGTTCTTTGATTCCTTAGAATAAAATGAAAGTGACTCTGAAGGTTTAGATAGACAAAATCAAGATGACAATCTGAAATTGTCATTACAGAGCCTTCTATTGCATAAGCTCAAACAGTAACTTTTTAGAAAATGCCCTTTTCTTTTTGATATCGCTAGGACCTGTTTCTGAAAGTTTCACAGAAAGGAAAAGATGGAAGAATATCTGTCACAGCAACTGTTTTCCATCTCAAAGTCTAAACAAGTGAGAGATTACATTAATCTGAATTTTATTTTAGTTTGAGACATTTAAAGGTTCATTGAAAATATATTTAGAAAAAGGATTTGATTGAAATTGTTGCATCATCTGTTTTGTAATTCAATAGGGTGTTTCCTTTTGAAATACCATGAACAATTAATACTCAGGAACATGTACCTCAAGGTGTCTGATATTCTCTTGATGGTGGAAAGCCTGTTCAGAGAAATGTTACAGCCTGGGAAGTAAAACCAAAACTCCACACTTGCATCATCCTCCAAAACAGATGATTTTCCTAAGAGAATAGGAAGATATGAGCCTGCTGGCTTTCTGTAAAATCTATGCATCCTCCAGACTCTCCTTGACAGTAAGACATTTCTACTGTCAGTAACTTTTTCTGTACTCTCCTGGAAGTCAATATCTCCTTGATGCAGGTGGATGCAATTTGCATCTGACTTTGCCAACTGTTATGGCGGAGAGAAACTGGAAAATCAATTTCATTAATGCTAGCTGCCTCATATTAAGTACAACCAGGAATATTGTTCTATTGTCTATGAAATGGCTTCAATGAAAAAATTTGATGAGCAATTTAACGTTGCAAAAAAAAGAAATGCAAAAATGCTAGTACCATGTCTTTCCACTTTTGGGAGTTTTGCCAGGGGGAACTGACAATATTGTAAGCAAGGTATTAAGCAACTGTATTTTAAATCACTAAGGAACTAAAATTAGAAAAATAATTTTGGAAAATATTTTATTGTGTGATTCCCTTGGGTGACACATTTTATCTCCAGGAAAAGTAATGCAGTGCACTCAGTCATCCCAGATGGTGCTATGTCCAGCTGGCTTTGTGTAGTCTGTGCTATGTGGATGCATAACTGGTGTCAGTTCATAGCTGGCTGCTTTCTAGACCTTGCTTATATTCACATATATTGTGATTCTTATTAGGAAAAGTTGAATGATGTGAATATGCAGTGATCTTAAAACTTGATATCAAAGTTAATCAAATATAACCAGCTTGAAAATAAGTACTTTTCAACAGTGAGAACTGTGCCATAAATACTATTTATACAACAAAGAATAGATATAGGTAGAGGAGCAACTGAGATTAGGGAAAAACAAGGGAACACAGATTGTACATACACAGACACACAAAAAGAATATAAAAGTACTTTCAGTGTTACAGCTTGCAGATAAGACCCATGTGCATTGTTTTTTGTTGTATGCTTAGAGCACACTGCACAAAGATAGATTTGAAGTTAGTAGAAGCCACTGAAGAACTGACATCTTTCTGGCCAAAATACCTGCTTGAAAACCGAAATGTCCTTGTCTGGCTGTGAAGCTCACCGCACAGGGTTTTTATCACCCCATTTCCTTTCAATTCCAAGCTTATTAGTTAAAATAATCTGCATAATTCCTACTTTGTACCACCATCAATGTGAAAGAATAGATATTTTAGTAATAGATCTGTATCATATAGCTTATTAATTATTTTGAGAATCTCCTCTTGTATTTGTTATACTTAATAGCTTTAGAAATTATATAATAAATTTAATTGCTCCTATATGGAGTGCTATTGGAGTGAGATGTAGAAGACGTGTAATGAAGCTTAGCAAAGTCAAATATTTAACTTATGAGAACAGTGTGCTGTAGCAAGGAATCTGTGCTTCCAGAAGAAAAGGCTGGATACTAGGGGAAAGAAAAAGCCCTTTTTAAACCTGAGTTTGATCCATATGTCTATCGCAAGACAATCCCAAGACTGTAGAAACCCTAAGTTGTTCAGTTGCTATCCTTCTTAGAGCTTCTGACAAAGCCCATGGAGATGAGAGGGACACCCATATACCTCCTGTTGGTCATGAATTTGGGAGACAGGATGGGCAGGCCAGGCAGCACTTACGTGTTAGGACTCACTGTCCTATTTCCATTTAGCTCAGGTGTGTAGTAGGCCTGCTACAAAGAGCTCTCAATCTTCCTGCGAGTATAGCTAACTTAGGGAACTAGAGCTTTTGCCTCTTAGATATCTGGGGTTTTCTGTGGTTTGAAATTCTGCAGACAGTTATTTGCCAGCAGAACTTCCATGTCCAGAATTTTGTTTGGTATTTTTGTTTTGTTTTGCTTTACTCTTTTTTTTTTTTTTTTTCTGGTAAATGTCTCAGATCAGGTAATGGCTTTTCATAATGTTCCTGTTTATACTTTGAAAGTCTGAAAGATGAAAGACTTAGGAAGAAGTTTTTGCTTTTTCTCTATTTAGTTGATACTCTAGTGGAAAGCAACATTTTCAAGAGATAGGGTTAGCCAAGCAGCTCCACACTGGATCTCCTTCTCTTCAATTGTGCTATCTTCTCAATATAAAATAGAGAAATGTAATATTGGTTCATTTTAGATTTTACAGAATATGGATGTGTTTTTCAGATCAAACCTGAAACTTCAGTTTTCCAGTGCACAAAGGCAGTTTTATTTATTTTTGTGTGTGTCATTACAGGTAATTTTTAAAGACATTTCATGTCAGCCTTCAATCTCATAGTCCCTGCCCCATCTTATATTACTCCCTCACCAATTTACTGCAGCCTTGCTGCCAGTTGTAATTGTTCAAAATGTCTGGCTGTGTTAGCTATTCCTGAAGTATCTTTGGGAAAAAAGATTAATTTTGTCACCCAAACCAGCTTTTTTGAAACAAACTAGTGTTTAACTTAATATTGGGAACAATGTATATAAAGGCAAGGCTTTTTTAATGCAAACCAGTATCCATACTTGTCAGTCTTAATCCAAATATTCCATTCCTGGTAAGTGGCCTTCAGTCAGCTTCCAGACAGCCCTTGATTTTCTCCCTCTCTCATTTTGGGGCCTTTTTTCTGAGCCATTTTCAAGATCTTTCTTCAGGTTCTTTCCCCTGCCATAATTTCCTACCTGACCTCTCTCTGTCTTGCACAATTGCGGTATTGATCTCAATGTGACCAGAGCAAATAGCACCTGCACAATTTGCTGAAGGTGAGAGAATGGGGCTTTAAAAAGTATTTATCTGCTTTCCTGACTGCCAGAAATTAGCTCTTGTTGGAATTATCACCTTTCAGTTGAATAGCAAATATCATCACAATGATAAAAGAAATGAATGTATCTTATAACTTTATTAAACTATTATAGGCAAGTTACAGATGTTTCAGAGTTGTCTTACTGAATATATTAAGATAGCGCAAAGGGGCAGAATTTCATTCAACTCTTGTGAGCTTAGTTATTAATTCTAGCAATGGGTGATGATAATGAAAATGAAAAGGCAAAAAGAAAGGCAAAGATCTCTCAGGTCTGATCATCCTGAAGGATGTTCTTAGAGTGAACTAGCTTCTGTAACCAATAAAAGAAGTTGAATTCATTGGACACTGTGTCCACAAACACAAGACTTCCCAATCTATACACACAGCAAATTTCAGCAGAAGTCTGAAGAAAGCCTGGAAGCTGTGGTGAGACATTTCATCTGCTCTACCACTATGCTTCATATCTGACTAAGCACTATTAAATTGTTTGCAGGTAAAAAGTTAAACTGCAACAGGGACAGAAAAAAATACATGCTAACTTCTTAGTTAATTAGCATGAAACAGAATTTAAGGAAGATAAAATCATTCATTTCCATGTTTTTCTGACAGTTGAGGTAGCAGCAATGAGTCGTCCTAGCAATCCCTTGATCTTTGGATTTGGGAGAAAACTAAAAACTGCTTTATCTTCCTCACACATTATTTTTAAAATAATACGTCCAAGGATAACTCTGAGATTTAAACTGTGTTTCATAAAACTGGATCCATGGAGGTGAGCATTCTATAACATTAATGGTGTGATTTTGTGCCAATACAAGACTGCAACAATAGGGTGTGTAATTTTATATTGGGAAATCCTAAGTGAAATTTTAAATGCAACTGTGTAATTGCAAAATTCACCTGTCCATAAAATATAGTTTGGGATAACTCTAACATATTCTTAGGTTTGAAGCATTCCTGGTACTTCCTCTCAGTCTTAACTGCCAGTAAATGCTTTATCTCAGATGTAAAAATTTACCTGCATTTCTGTTAACTATCACTGCAAAATAACATCATAGTACAGAAGCAAGTGGCTGGTTGATAAGGTTACAGTTTTGAAAACTAAAATGGCAAATCAATGATGAAGAACCACCTTGCAAGGCTTTGTTCACATTGACTTTGTTCACATTGTCATGACATTGCTATATATTGCCATATGTAGCAAATTGTAACCTCAGCATCTTCTATAGTCATAGCACTTCTTACTCTTAAATAACAAAGCAAGGACAATCCTCTGAAACATCAATTTCAATCCCCCAAAGAGAAAGCTACTGATATAAAAGATCAGTAAAACGTGCCCTTTGCTCCACAACAGTGTGGGAGAGGGAGAGGTGGGAAAACAAGAAACTAATGCTTGATGTTATAGTAAAATATATGTCTTATGAACTGGAGGCACCACTCAAGGACAGTTCACATGCTTAAAAAGCACCATCTGTATAAATCTGCCAGAGTCAACAAGGGGGCTGACTTAGCTGTGCCACAGATAAGTGGGAAAAATAATAAACCTCTATTTTACTCCATCTCACTGTCATTCCCTACTTTTCTCATTCACTGTCCTTTTTTCAACACCAAAAATTCCATCAAGAGAGGCAGGTAATTTTTTGTACTGTCACTTGTGTTAATTTTTTCCCCATTTTTTTTTAAAGTCACACAAGAATATCCTCCATATTTCTCTCATAACAATGGGTATATGACATTTTTAGGAGAAGTGATTCCTGCATAAACATGCCTTGAGCAAGTGGTCAAAACTGTAGAGTTATTCACTTTCAGCTCCAGCCCTGAGAAATCTTTGTACTGAATTTCTGAAGGGGAGGACAAAATCCTGACAGGTGCTCCTTGAAGGCTGAGGGTCAAATGCAGATTTTCTTCCCTCCCTGCCCCAGCCTCTGCCCCCTCCCATACCAGCACTGAGGGACAATCTGTGGACCCCAGGTGCATGCCAAAGAACCAAGAAGTGTGCCTGCAGTCCTGGGGCTTCAGCCTAAGAGAAAGAAGACAATTGCACCTGTCTATATCCTCACTGCTGTAGTGACTTGAAAAAAAGATGCAGGAATATTTAGGATCTGATCCAAAGTCCATTCTAGTCAGTGGGAATGTTTATGTCAATCACTAAGTAGCAGCATGGGAAGGGTGCTTGATTTACAGCTGATGTCACATACTTAAGGTGTATTTTCTGTGCTGCTTGGATATTGAGTGTGCTGGATATTCAGTACTTCTGTGTGGACAGTTCAGGGATTCTATGTGAGGAGAAGCTTCTATTCAGAGCATTGCAGGTTGTATGTGCCTTCAGTAATACAATAGCATGATTTTAATCATGCTCAAATCCACAGAGGTTTTTGCAGAAAGTGTGTTGGAATGATGCATCATCATACTTTACTAAGTTGTTTCTTAATGAATATGGGAAGATGCATATAGTTTATACATTTCAGACTCCATTGAAAGAGCTTTAACTCAAAAAAAAATAGATACACAATTGAAGAACAAGAGATTTAATTTAAAATGGCAATATTTTGGTAAAAAACCAGAATACTAATTATATAATAAATGAACTAGGATATTTTATTGAGAAGTTTCCATTTCCTATTTGTTAAAAAACATCGTAGTTTAAGAACATGATTTATTTCTGTGGGTCATGTCTGAACTGAAACATTTCTCCCATACCTCACAGATGAAAATCAGGATCAGGAGTAGGTTATTTATAGTTACAGAGTAAGATCTTGCTCGCAAGTAAAAATTATATGTGCTTATACACAGAACTTATTTTTTAAATTTTAAAAAGTAAACTATTATAGCTCTTTTGCAATTTTAACTAGCTCACTCTCTGAACTCACTTGTTCTTACAAACATTTAAAAAATAGGTATTTTGGAAATGCCAGTATGGACAGAATCTTTCTTTAAGAAGAATCTATCAGTGCCTAAGAAAATCTTCTAAGATTTGCAAGATTAATGGACCATTTCTGCCATCCAAAGATACCACCACAAATATCTATCCATGTATATACTGAAATTTTAAGTGAAATACTGGATTAATTTTCTTTTTCTGTTCATAAATTTTTTTCTATCTCTTTCTCTCTTTGTTGACAAGAAGGGAATCCAGAAATTAAGCATGATATTTTGGATACACATATTATTTTCTTGTGTTTTTTCACTTGTTGCAGTGACCTTTGCATCTTAATTTCAAATATCTCTAATAGTTTCCCAGATATGTTGCTATTTTTTAATCATTGCTCAGTACTTAATTCAAATTGTGGTCATGCTGTGAAACAGAAATTGTTATCCTGTATGTTTGGCAGATAGTTAAACTAAAGTGTAGAGAAATAAAGAGCCTTTACTGTAAAGGACTTTCAGGTATGAATTTTCTCATCTTAGAGAAGTGCCTGATTCATAGGTTGGAGAGCTGCAAGCAGACAGAAATAGTGCATGAAACACTACACTGGGACAGAGGAAGAGTTGCCCAGAGAAATTGGTGCAACTGCACTTCATTGTTTTGGGGGGCTTTTTTTGAGTGTTAATCATAAAATTTAAGGCTTGAAGGATGCTCCAAATACTTCTGACTCCACATCACTTTGACTTCTAAAGTCACTCATGAGTGACTTTATAAAGGCTTAAGATAATAATCATGTACATGCAAATTGTGCAGTGCTACCTTGGTGTGCACACTAACACAAAACTGGACCAACTCATCTATTTTAAGGGTGCTGAGCAAGTACAATTCTTTTTAGCTCTATTAGAATTTCTGGTCTTCAGTGCTCTTGATCATTACTACCTTTTAATATTTAATCTGAAAGGTGCTTCCTGTAGCAAATTGCATGGAACACACTTTATCTTAGAAGTATTATGGGCTGAGATAAGATATTGCTGATGAAATCACACATGTTAAAAGTGAATATGAGTTGGGCAAAAGTTGTTGTAAAATGGTCCCAGGTAACATACATTTCCAGATTTTTTCCATGTAATATAAATGGTTTTATTATATTTGTTTTACCACATGTCAATTATTTGGCTGGCATAAAGCACATAATTATGTAAGTTAGGAAGTTGTTTATAGGGTCATTATCTTTGTATGTAATTTACTCTATAATTCTTTAGCTATTTATTATAATAGTTTTCTAAAAGGTTATGTGATATTTAACCTGTGTCTTCTGGCTGTCCTTAAGCCTTTTCTTTCAGAACTCCTTGGCTAGACCTTAAATGATGAAGGCAGCTTCTAGGGCAAGCAGCAAGAGATAGTCCTTGTAAAAAACTCTTTCTTCTCTTCACTTGAAGGAACCGTAAAAAATATCACCGAGGATCATCTACATCCTGTTCCACAGACTCCAACAAATCTTCTGATAAAATGCAGAAAGGGAATTAAAAACCAGCATAATTAGCCGGTTGACACAGTCCTGCTGCTCTGCTGCTGCTACCAAGCAGCCCCTACACCCCACACTGTTGACCTGACAGTAGACCCTTGCATAGCCTCATATGAGGAGAAACCCTGTATTTCTGTAGGAGATAAGCATATGGTTATGTTATAGATTTGTTTTGCTGTATCCAGCAAGTGAGCCTTAGTCATGACAGAGCTCATTGCACAGAAAGGTTTCTGACATGCAGTTTCTCTTTCTGCCCCTAAAAGGGATTGATGGGAGCTGGTGGAACTGTGAAAAGTGATGGTCTTGTTTGAGGCAGAAAAAAGGAAAGCAGTAAGTGAAATTTGGAAGCAGAGGGGAGAGTAAGAAAGTTAGAAAAGAACAGAGTCAAGGAAAGTTGGTACAGGACCATCCAAGACAGAAGACAATGAAAAGAAAAAAGGGTTGGTGTGGGAAACTAACAGGCTACTGAACAAAAGCTATTGGGCAAGGAAATGGAGAAGAAGGGTAGGCAGTGATGCAGAGCAGCAAATAGCAAACTGTGGGAAAAGGAGGACACTGTAAAAATTGTTATGAGGAGGGAGTGAAATAATAGTGAAAAGAAGAGCGTTAAGAACTCAGAGATGAATGTGAAAACATCATAATAAAACTGACTTTAATTTTAGTATTTAACATACAAGTAATTGTGTAAACACCTGATGGGAGGACATGAAGGAGACTGAGGTATTGTCTTCCCAATGGTGGTCAGTAGCAGCAGAAGGGGCATGGACATGCTTTGAAACAAGTTGTCCAAAGACGTTGTGGAGTCTTCACCCTTGGACATTTTCAAAACCCACATGGATGCTGTCCTGGGCAACAGGCTCCAGCTGATCCTACTTAGAGCAGGGTGCTTGTTCTAGATGATCTCAAAGGGTTGCTTCCTATTTCTCAGTGCTGTAATTCTGTGGGCATTTTCAAGGGGTTATGAGGATGGAATTATGGTTTTCCTTGCAATGTGTTGGGTTTTGTTATGCAATGATTTCAGGATAATTTGCAAGGGCCTGGAAGGATATTTCAGTACCTAGACATGTAATTTGGCTTGAATTGTTTGGTTTGAGGTTTCCCTTCTCTTCAGAAGTAATGGAAAAAGCCACAGCTAGATAAAAAATTCATGCAGTTGCTTTCTATTACAATAACATTCTCTTATTTTTCCTGTGATAAAACACACAAATGTGCTTGGAGTTAAACTAATTTCCGGCCCCTGTGTAACAATATGATTGTGGCTTTGGCTTTTTATTTTTAATTATTTAATTTTTAACTGCATATCTTCTGTTTGTTTTTAGGACACCAAAGAAATATTGTGGTCATAGTCTGACAGCATGTAGATATTTTATAGGCAGCTTTGAATTTGACAACTTTTTATGAAGAAGTGCAGTTGCATAAAACTGGAATTCATTTGATCCCTCTGCCACCCTATTTTATTTCAGAAAGAAGGAAGTAAATAGGAAGTAATCATTATGATTTATAAGGGGAAAATACAAATGTATGGATACATAGAACCAATTTTGGAAACATGTTTCCTCTGTGCAGTAAGCAAATAATACTGATTGTAGTGATAAATTTCTTATATGAATTTCAAGCTGTCTCCATTAAACTATATTTCTTACCCAAGATATTGGCAGCATTAATTATCAAGATGCTTGTTTTAGACAGTTACTTAGTTTGAATGCCTCTTTGTTTTATTCATGACTTTCCTTTCTACAGTATCTGAGAACCTACACAAATATTTTAATTAAAATACTGTTTAGGTGGAAGTTTCTATGTTATAGAATACTTCAGCTTTATGTTAATTACTCTCATGGCCAAGTAGAGAGCTATTACAATGCAATTACAGATAAAACAAACCTAAGAATAGAATCTATTTAGCCTGTGCTATGATTCTCAGTTGTTATCCATAGGAAACATAAATATTAAAAAATTAATGAAAGCTTCCTGAGACAAATTGTTATAAACAATAGCAAAAGAGTTTAATGGGGAAGAAAACCATAACAGTAGACTGTGCAAATTTGAATAAATTTGTTGGGTCAGAGTTTGATCTTCTGACAAGATACTCCAGCTCATTGCAGATTAGATTCTGTTCACTGTTGTCACTGCTTTATAATGCATCATAATCCATTGTTTTTCTACAAATTCTCTTCGTTTTGTTTAATGTATCAGAAATTCATCTCACATTTAGCTACATGGATTTCTCATTACCTCCAGGGAGCTAGCATACCTCAGAGTTCAGAGAAATTCCTGAAAGCACAGTGCTGGGGATGTTGGGATCCATAACAAAGTTTGCTCTGTGTGTTTCTTACTGCAGTGATACCTTGAAATGTACAGCAGCTATGTAAGCTCAGTGAGCTCAATAAGACTCATGGAGCATAATTGGCTCAAGCCTACGTGCAGCAAATCTCATTATTTCAATGGGAAGTGTTTTCATGTTTGAAAGTTAACCCCATGCTTAAGTTGCTGGGTTAGGGCTTTTTGAGAATACACTGATTACATAAAGAATGACTCACATTAACATTAATATGTTAGTATTTGATAGAGCAAATTATTGTCAACAATTTTGTGTATATTATTTTTAAAACTATGGAGTTAGAGATCAATTTTAGATATGATAAATGCCCCTGGAAAAGGAAGACAGAAACTTCTATTAAGTAACAAAGAGGCTTGCAGTGCAGGAGACAGAAAGCTGAGATACGGTATTATGATCACAAACCTTATTCTCAAGGCTATATTAACTTCAACATTTAGATCTGTTTGCTTTTTTATTTGTCTGATTAGTTTTTCATTAGGAAAAATACATAGGTGGATTTTTAGAAAATTAATTTTGGAATACATTCCAAAAAGGCTCATTGAATAATTGACATTTCAATTTCATGAAACAGAAGTTTATGAAATACTGTTTGCTTATTTCCAGAAACCAAGATTCAAGATTGTGCATTACTTTTTCTTAAGCTTAGAGTTTATTTGGAGGTTGTATTAGAATCAGACTGGGAAAATATGACCACTTGCAGAGGTTTGATTCTTTTCCTTTACCTACATCCATTTTAAATATTATTTAATTTTCACCATACAGCTGCCCAGGCCAATGGCACTATATGCAAATTTCAAGCATTCAGTTGAATACCTTGCTGAATCAGGGCCATTTTCAGGGCACACATTACTGTGAAATGGCTTTATTCCACATTACTCACAGGATAGTTCTAATAGTAATAATTCTTCACAGATGGACTATTTTTCTTTCACTCAAGTAACTTAAAAGATAGAGGAATCATGAGCTGATAAAGTTCTTCCAATTTCTTGGTGGTAATTAATATAACCTGTAGTCTTTAGGAATTTTAATGTGGGAGAGGGGAGCAGATTACAACAAAGTTTCTAGTTAGGTAAACAGAAAAATGGAAAATGGGATAGACTTTTGCAGATTATCTCCTCACTCGCTGATTTACCATCTGCAAAATAAGATAACTACTTATAATTAGATTGTTTTGTAGTATAGAGCAACCCTGGAAGCTAGCTTTATAAAAACTGGGTTTAAATCTAAAAATTTTTCAAGTACCAGAGAGGACATTAGCTATAAAGTTGGGTGTAAAAATTAGAAGTTTTTACAGTTCTTAGAATCCTGTCCATTGCTCTATAGCAGAACCAGAAAGATCTGGAAATATTCCACTTGGGATTCTCACTTTAGTCATCTCACATTCTCCTCTACTATGATAATCTGTGACATAAATGTTTTTAGACACAGTTTGTTACTGTCGTGTTTCCCTCCAGCATGCAAACAAAGCCAAAATTGTCTCTTGAAACACTTGAAATACTTTATTTTGCATTTTAGAATTATAGCCTCTAGTTAGCTGTCTTGTATGAGATTCTTTGTGGAAATTACTTAATTGTACATTTTAAAAAAAGTAAAAAATTTGGATTTATGTTGCTCTTGAGGTAGATATTTACAATCTGTTTAAATTACAGCATAAAACTATCTCAAAATAATGTCATTCTCTTATATTGCCTTATTTTATTTAAAAGCTTGTTTTCTTGGTTGTTACAGTAATGATCTTTAATAATTTTCCCTCTGCTGTTAATGGCAGTCTTTTGAAAACAAACACAAAAAAAAAAAAAAAAAAAAAAAAAGGAATTAGATTTTTTTTCTTTTTCATCTTTTTAGGCTTTTTTGAGCTTTTAATTTTTTTCTAATCCAAGTGACACTTAAATATAGAAACACAGTGCTATGTTCTTGCCTGCTGCTAAACCAACAGAAAATGACTGGGTTGCAGCATCTGCTCTCTTTCTTCTGAAGAGAAGCATGGCTTGCTCATTCAGATCTGTAAAGCAAACACCCAGACATTTTCAATGCCAAAACTCAGATCCAGAAGCTCATCATAAGCTCCAGTCCCCATCTGAGCCCAAACAGAGCAATGTCTGAGTACTGAAGCAAGAACCAGTTGATATGTTGAGAACAGGGTTTCAAATATGAATTTTTGTGGCTATCAGCACTGAAGGGTTTTGCTATATGCATGTGTGGAACAGAGAGTTATTTGGGGAAAAGATAATTTAATTTGAGTGATAAACTGAATTTTTGGCATTTATTTCCCACAGTGCTAACTTAAGCATTCCCTCTCTGATACTAAGTCCATGCCCTTTTCTGGCTTAGTATCAAACATTGTTAAAGGCTGTTCATTTTCAAAAGAGTCTTTGAAGTGGCTATCTTCTAAAGAGCAGGCAAGGATATTTTTCTGTAACCTTTAAGAAGTAAATAGAGGGCTGTGATGATCACAGAGAGAAAAACATGGATGCAGATTGACAGAAAGTAGTGCTTAAGTAAGTTATACGAATTTATATTTATTTATGATAATCCTACCTTGACAAAACAAATACTAGGGATAATAGCAAAGTTTTTAGGTATTGTAAGAAATAAGCCTTCCTGTTAAGTTTTTGATTGAGAGCTTTGAAATGGCAGAGGGATGGGCAGTTTTGAATATAACTTTGCTATCGAATATACTGCATGCAGATAAAAATGGTACAAATAAAAGCATCTCTCCTCCTGTTTAGTTTAATAGAAATATCTCTAAGAAGTAACTGTAGATCATAATGTTGAATTTACAGCAAAGGAGACATTACATTCTAATGAAAAATCTGCCATGAATCACTCAAAATTTGCTCAATAAGAATTTACACATGGCTGCACTTTATTGTATTGAACAGAATGTAATCAGGCTTGATGACCTTTAAGTCCTCTTTTAGGTTAGGTATCTAAAATGTGATCTGCACTCAGCAAGGTCTCAGAATTTTATTTTTTTATACAAGGCTTTGAAATACAAAGCTCTGCAAAGACACAATTCATATCCAGTCTGTGGACTGGCAGTACATTTTAACATTTTTTCTCAGCTTTGTGCATAACTCTGATTTTTATTTTGTTCATGTCAAATCATTATGTCTTGTACTAGTGATTAAGGAGTGCAGACTGGTGCTAAAAATTACAGAGATAAAAACACAAAATGTTTTTCTAAGGAAAATATTTTAATATTATTAAAAATAATAAAAGATATATCAATAAGAGATGACCTGTTCAGTACAATACTTTAGCAGTATACCAGATTCATTTATAGAAGAATGTACTTTGGGATAAAATATGTTCAGCAGTTGAAAATGGCAAGCTGTTTCGAAAGTGCAATGTGACACTCCTATCTTTGTTGTCAAAGACACCAAAGATCCAGGTACTTTTTATTGCAGACAAAAAAGGAGTAAAATTAAACTTATGTCCTTCTTTTGTGTAGAGCATAATCTTAAGCCTTTGGTATTGTTAGAACCACTGCCAGTTTGCTAAAAGCAAAAGATAAAAAGTACAAATCTCCAAATTTAATTTTTCTCATGAGAAGTTTTTTCCCTAGGATACCTAAACTGTCCTTTTATGAAGGCCCTTTATTTCTTTGCTTCCTATTTGAGATAAAGTCTAATGAGGCTGGACTCAGCTTTCCTCTTCTCCTCTGAAAGCTTAAATCCTTCTCTGCCTGGCCACAGCAATACATTCTGACTTGGTTAAGCAGCTGGACTGCTGTGACAGCAGGTTGCTGAGCTAGTGTGACCTCTTCCAGGAATTAAATACATACACCTGCTCAGATAAAGAGGTATTCTCATGTCATTACAGAGGTGTAATTAAGGTTCAAGAAAAACAGGATGTATACTTGTTTTGCACATAATACTTATTAACAACAAATATTCACTGTGGCCCCCTACCTTCAGCTGTGAGGAGCCATATAAATCTAGGTACAAGGAAAACTCAGCTTTGCTCGAGACCATTACTGTTGTCCAAGGTATACTAGGATCTGCTTGTTGCTTATTTCAGTGCTCATAAGTGTGCATTTATAATGCACATTATCAATTAATTTAAGTTTGATAGTAATCTACTGATTGATTGATGAACATGCTAACTTGGCATTTGATGTATTCATTAATTTGGCTTATAGTATTCCAGCATGTAATTACATACAAGAAAGCCCAAACATTATATCCCTTTTCAATGAATTAGAAGGCAGGAGTTTTTAATTTTTATTTTAAAAAAATAGAGCTTCGTCACATAAAAATGTAAGCTAGATAGCAAAGTAAGAATAGAAACTCTCCACATGTGATACAATTGCAGGTTCTCTTTAAAATACAAAATCTAACTGAAATGTTATACAATAAAGTTTCTTTCAGCCATAACTAGATGCTCAATAATATAGCTTTAATGATCTGATCTGATTTCAGATTAATATTTCCAGCATTCCCAAAAAGAAAAAAAAAAACAAAAAACCAGGAAGCAAACATCTCTTTTAACTGTCAGTTTCATTTCTTTATCTTTGAGCCAGAAAAAATGCTAATTACTGGTTATTTTTCAAGTTGAACATTAGCAGACATGTAAGCATCTCATTCTGACCCACACAAACATACCTTTTTATTCAGTTTTGAAAATATTTCCGGTTGAAGATTTCTTGCCTGCCCCTGCTTACTTCTGTCTTTAGATACATGTTGTTCACCTAATCTCTATGCTTAGCATTGTGGCCAAGGGGATTTGGGTAAGTCTAAACACAGTAGGTTTTCCCATCAGACATTTTCCTCTCTGTTGGTAATGCTGCTTTTCAGTCCCATTATTATGCTTTATTTAATAAGCCTCTTTTAAAACTCAAACACATTTCTTTATTTGCTGTGTGAACATGTGCTAAAGACATATCACTGCTATAGGCTCCTTTTATTATGAATCAGATTTTCCCTGACTTGATATCTCCTGAAGAGGTGCAAACAATTAATATCAACAGTTGTTTTAAATGTGAAAGGACTCTTCAATAATTGTTATATCAGATCTGGCAAAGCAAAACCAGTTATCTTCCATCTGAGTATCAGCAAGAAATGGATTCCCCTCACCCAAACTTAAACATTTATCACACAAATACTCATATTAGAGTTCACTCTATCTTGTGGCAAAAAGGAATAGACAATTTCAGTACACAAATCATCTGATCTGTGCTAGACATTTACTTGAGAATAAGACAATCCAACTCTGAAGCTATGCATTTTTCTCCATTAGAAAGAAAACACAGGCAATCTCACTCACACATAAATGTCTATACTTAGTTAAATAA
Organism: Turdus rufiventris; assembly: GCA_013186435.1. Classification (NCBI taxonomy): domain Eukaryota; kingdom Metazoa; phylum Chordata; class Aves; order Passeriformes; family Turdidae; genus Turdus; species Turdus rufiventris. Next base: position 2,539,659 of record PYHW01010320.1, read on the forward strand.
ATACCACTGAATGTGTCTCTGGACCAGGCTTTCAAAAATAGAATAGGAGTCTGAGGAGGCAGTGGAACTGTGATTTTCTGGTGCATCACAATTTCCATAGTGGGTCTTTGCCATCGCAGTTGCATAACCCTTCCAAAACTAAGTGGTGCAATATCTAAAATATTTAGAGCTGAACCCCTTGTCTCAATATAGACAATCAGTGTTAATGTAGGAAAAAAAACATTGCCTCATTCACGGCGGTCACTTAAAAAGGGTAAACAGGGTATGGAAATATGCTTAACATGCTTAGTAGCTTCAGTATTTTGGATAAATACCAATAAATAAAGTTGCTAGTTTACATAAATATTATTGAAGTCAAATAAAGACAGTCTCAGCTGGGTGAATCCATCATGTCATTTAACTTGTTCAGATATACAAAGCTTGCCAAAGTAAAACAAAGTATGTCCAGTTCTGATGGATGTACAAGGTTTTCTTAGGATCTGTATACCATGAATTATAGTATACAGATTATTAAAAACAGGACAGTTTTTTTGCCTTTATTATGGTAATTTAGTATGTGATACAAAGAAAATTATCAAGGCTTTCTGTCTTTTAGCATATGTTCAGTCTTACAATTGGTAGACTGAGTTCTGCTGGCTAGGATTTCTCCTCATTTTCATACTAAAACCAAATATGAATTACCCGCCTCACTAACACCGAGTAATTTCCCTTTTGCTGAGTAAACCTGCAGATCTAACTTCATTGGGTTTGCACAGCCACAATGTCCTTTTTTACTTAAAAGTACTTAAATGACCCATAAACGGAGTTTCCGCTTCCTTGGCTGCTTTTACTGTTAGAGAGAAAGTGCTGCCTTTGCATTTTTTAATTCTGAGTAATTTTCATATAACTGCTTTAACCAGTTTAGATGAGAGCATCCGGAGAACAGGTGAGGATATAGCATTATCTGGAATGACTACCAGAAAACAGGTTTTGTGTGCATATTCCCAGCAATAATGCTAGCACCACCAATCAGTATCTGATCAAAAATACAGATGGGACTAACCAATGTGTACATTGCCCATGTTTCCTGTTCTCCACCAGCAAGGATGAGACCTAAGTGGAGCCATTAGCATTTACAGAGTCCAGAGTTTCTGTCCCCAGCTCCTGATTGCCTCAGCTTTTCCCCGCATTAGCCTAGATGACTTCTGCCTAGTCTGCAATTGAATCCAGGTGCTGCCTCAGCACACGGAGTCAAGCCTATGTTCTCTGTAGCTTTAGCACTCAGCAGGGCCCACCAACAGCCCTATCACCGATGATTCCAGTGCCCCAGCTGGCACTCACCCTTCTGATTTGGGAACTCAGCTGTATCTGGTATGCAACTGTTAGTGATAGTCCTGCTCACCTGTTATAGGGTGCTCCTGGGGCTGTGCTCTGCCTCAGTCTTGAAGGGAAACTGCTGAAAGAAGTACCGAGTGTGGATGCTAAGTTTCTTAGTGTTGTGCAAGGATGAAGTTTGATGGTGGATATCTACCATGTCCAAAGGCTTTTTAGGGTCACTTTCTTATCTTGGAAAGAAAAGAGGGGTGCTTCTGGTAAGTGGTTTTTTGGTTGATTGGGGTTTTTTTGTCTTACCTATTTCTCTGCAGTATTCTGGACAGGTAGAACTCCATAAGTGTGGAATTACAAACTTCAGACACTTGAATGTTTCTGATTTTTTTTTTTTTTTTTTTTTTTACTGGAATCTTTAGAAGTTGCCTATTGGAACATATTTCTTTTTAATTCTGGAGGCTACTTTGGGAAGCAATTCTGTTTACTTACCCCTTCCTTATTTCCATCTTCTTATGGACCTCCAAAGTCCTTCTCTGGGGAAACAAAAATCAATCAAAAGCAAAACATGAAATAAAAAATAAACAAAACTGGTCCCTTTGTTCAACAACAGTTATCTCTGAATACCATCCAGGTTTGTGAGGTTTGTGCTGCAGGTTTCTATTCAGGCTTTGCTTTGTACACAGATGTTTCTTTATTAATCTACAACATTTTAAGAAGATAGTTATCTTTTATTTATCATAAAGGAATATTTGGGATTCATGTCTTCAGATTTTTAAAATCAATCTGTCCTGATAAAGAGAAACTAAATATGTCATGTCTTGAAATGTTCCCTTTTGGCTTACATCTGCTTTCTTCTGGATGAAACTACTTAACATAAGATGTACTTATTACTTGAGGGAATTTAAATCCAACTTACATCAAAGATGTATCTGCTCTTCTTCTTGATATTTCTCTATTTATTTGTATTTCCATGTCTGAGTGTTTGTTTAATCAAAAATAGAAATGCTCAGGTATAGAGTGCAAATATTCAGTAGCTGATTAGTGCAGTATTTAAAGAGAAAGTTCGGCCAGTAAATATCTGTGATGTTCTCAGCAGGAACCAGACAACTGGAATCGCTGATAGGAGTCAAGAGAAAAAGTGCAGTTAATAATTTGTAGATATTTACACCTTTGCTGGTTTCTTTCACGCTACAAAGGCATTAGTGAAAGTGACAGAAACGAGTTATGAGCCATTTACTTGGGCTATCTGGAGGGATTTAATCTCACTTGGGTCATGGAGTTGAATTCTCTGGGAATTGGTGTTACCGTGATAGGCTGTATCTCAAGGCCTGGAGTGCAGAGATAAGACTTTAAGTCCAGCTGGAATTAGAAGCAATAGAATTAACTGGATTTTAATGCTGTAAACCTTTTGGTTCAGATCCTGAAATGCCTCTGGATGGTAGTTCAAATCTCCTCCAGATGGAGGTTTGGCTCTGGGACCTGTATGCAAGGCAAACATTCACAATGTCAAGGACTTTTTTAGGAGCCTGCACAGTGAAATCAACCTTATGTGGCTCAGCATGCTTCTTGTTGTTGTTGTTCAGTCCCACAGTTTCCTTAATATGGTAGGGAGGATGGTTTACGTGTTTCAAAAGGCTAATTTTCCACTTCAGTGGTGCTCACATGCATGTTTGTGGTTATTTCTTTTAAAGAAAGGCTAGGAACGTGTTTGAAAGGTTATTGCTTTTATAACAAATGAGACAAGGCTGAATATAGCTGACATATGCATATCAACGTGAGATAATAGAGATTGCTATAATGGAAAACATAAAACATCTATAAATGAGCTGTTAAAGGCTGTGGATTTCTTTGTGTTTTTCTTTTTTGTTGTTGCTGCTGTTGTTTCCCCTCCCACCTTGAGAAGGCTTCTCAAGAAAATGCTTTAAAATTGTGGATGCATGGACACTTACCAACATGTGCACATTTTTTGTAATGCAGTGTATTTTCTGTGATTGTATAGTATAATTAGACAAAAGTGTCAATGCATGAGTTGATAGATTAGTTCTATGCTTACATTAAAGACAAGAAGTTAATTGCAAACCATGATTGTAAAAGACAAGTTTGTTTTTCTGAGCTTAAAAAGAAGCAGTTTCCCCTAGCGTAATAGGAAATGCAATCTCTAAATCTGCTGAAGAGAAATAAAATTAAAAATTAAAGTACCAGTGAATACTGATTAAGGATTTTTTTTAAAGATCTGAGTAGAGGAAAAAAAAACTTCTTCCAATTTCATTGGAAAACAGAGTTTTATAACAAGAGCCAGTAGGACTACTTCAAAGTTTCATTGCTGTAGTAACTTTTATTTCTAAATCAATGCTCTTATTAATAGTTATTTTTAGTTTAATGCTAAATTATTTGTTATGCTAAATTTAAAAGTAAATATTTCTCAATAGCTCCAAGGCAATATGAAGAAAATTAGTATGTTATGGATTTAGAAAATGGTAGGCCAAGAGAGGAAGTCTCATTTCTACAGCCACTCAGTAGGTGAGAGAGAACTCTGAACACAAAAAGCTTTTTTCAAATCCCAACTATTCTTGTTAGGTATTGGACTAAAAATACTTTCTGCAATACAATTATTTGATCACTACTGAATTCCCATCTTCTCTTTCCTGTTTATAATAGGATTTTCTTCTTTTCTTTTGCAGCCCTTTATCTCAAAGGAGTTCTACCCAATGGTAATTTGTCCATGCAGCACATGGATATTTGCACAGTGTAATTAAATGCTTGTGAATAGTTATAATGCATAAATATCTATCTATAGTCCATGTGGTAGGAGCACCAGTGCTCCAGAGAATAAAGTTTAATTTCAAAAATGTATTTCTGCCTAAGGAAGCTTGAAAGAATTTAGCAGGAAAGAGGTCAGGAACTGGAGAGCATGAGTGTGCATTCTTTAATTTACTTAAAATTTTAAGGTGTGAAGTGTTTTGGATTTGTGGTTTTTGATTTTGTTTTCCTTTTTCAGATATAAATGTGTTGTCTAAATGCACAGGAACTTCAGAACATTTTTTGGTGTTCATTACTGTGGAAAATTGTGGAAATTGTACAAGAGGGAAAACTTGTGATCTTCTATTGATTGTTCAAATAGAATTGATGGAATAATATTGGCATGAATTAAAAGGAGGGTAGCATAACACTGATGTGCAGAAGAGCACTAGTACTCATATATATTAGAGGGAGTTTTATTTACTGTGTACTATTTCCCTGAGTTTTTTACTCTTCCAGGCATTCCCCATCAGTGAAGCTATGAAAAGAGACACAAGATCCTTTTCTGATTTGTTGCTCCCTTTATCGATACCCCCTCTCCCAAACAAGACTCCAACATTGTGTGGCATCCTTTTGGTAGCATTTTTTAAAATTCTAGGTATAGACAAGTAAAAAATCTCATAACTTGAGGGATTAAGGTAAAAAAAGATGTATGAAGGTGATGAATTACTTTATTTTGCTTTTATCCAAAACAGATTCAATGTATTTGACCCTTTTGGTTTTCATCAGAGTTGTTCACTCTATAGCATCTGGTATCAATTTTTGCAACAAGGAGATAATCCACAAAGATTTCTTGTGTACAGACCACTCTGTAAAGGTGAAGAGAGGGTACTTTACTGCCTTAAATTATAATTATCTTGTTTACAGAGTTGCAATTCTGGGCTATTAGTTGCTCTGGACATGTAGTGTCTGTTCACGCCAGACCAAAACTTGAAATAAAGATGAAGAGCCTGTGCCCCTTATAGGGACTGAGTCTCAGAGAAATATCTGCGATATGTGAGACCTGGAATAGAAAAGAGTTATAAAAAAACTGTTGTGCTAGTGCTTGTTTATTTGAGGAAGTTCTGCCTGATTTACTAATATATATTGTACTCCACGTCTATGTTCTGATTAAGGTGCCAGTTCTAGATCCTTTTCATTATCATAACTGAATTGTTATAGCTAAGCCTGATGATAACAAATAAATAAAAAGTACTGATTAGGTCACTGCCATAGGCACTGAACTATGAATTAGTCATAATATTAATTCCAGTTAATCAATTTTATTAGTTGTCACGGTTTACACTGAGCCATAAGCAAGGAAAACATCACAGTGATAGTTAAAATGTTATTATAAAATGCCAAACATTTAAATAATATATCTGTTTTCTTTCCATGTGACAAGAGATACTGAATGATATTGCAATAAAAGGGACCTCTGTTTTCAGAATAAAATTTATTGAAGTCTGTGGAAATGCAAATAAGTTTGAAATGACTGTCACACCAGTGTAGACATACCCTGATTTTATATCTGAGAGCCTACTCTTTTCTGAAATCATTAGCATACTTGGTTTTACAGATAGTCTTAGCCTGAAATGGATTCAGTAATTGGAATGCAAGTCATAACCTTTGTAAATGAAATACGGATATCTTGTCTACAAAACTAAAATCTTCTACTCAGGCTGTTCAGAATTCAGTGGAAATCTGAACTTCACTGTGAAATTAAATGATGTCTTATGTAGCTTCTAGCTGATCTATCCTGAATTATGCATTTCAAAATAACCTGATAGCAGTCACCTTTTAAAGTAACTTATTTCTATACATTCTAATGCTTGTGAAGTGGCTTCTGATGTACCATCTGTGTCTAGAGTTAATCATTTTATAGCAGAGTATATCTGACTCTTTTTGTGTGGAAGGACATCAAAAGCTGAACCTAGAAAAGCACAGATGAGCCTGAAACAGGGTGGATGTGGAGTGGAGTTATCCCAGTGATGTCCTGCTGTGTTCCCCTTTAAGCCTTGTGGGTGTCTCTGCAGAACACTGGAGCACAGGGAAAGTCAATGCTTATGCCTCAAATCCCTCTTATTTAAGAAAACCAGCTGCAGGAATTATATAAATGATTCAGAGCAGGCATAAAGAAATGAGGCATCTCTTCAGCTTAATATTCTTCAAAGACTTATCCAGCAAGATATCCACAGAGATCACCTTGTATGCACAAACTAGACAGAGTTCTTACAAAATTCAGGTGTTGGGACACCCTTTACTGTTATGCAGGGGCCTCAAGAGCTTCTGTTAGAAAATGGGAGAGTTAATTTCAAATGTCCCTTTAGCCTAAGTTTGTTCACCTTTTCCTTGATTTCTGTGAAAACCGTAAAGATGAGCTTAACGTACTTTCTGGTTGTGCCAATATGTAGAAAACAAGTCAGGAATAATTCAAGTAATTCAAGATTCATGCACAGAGAGATGAAATGGAAAAAAAGACTGAGTGACTTTTAAAAGCACTGCTTTAGGAGAAGAAAGTGTTGGGAAATTTGATACTACATTATACGAATATATCTCTGTGTTAATAAAACAGGTTATGCCGCAAAAATGGTATGAGGGCTGGAGCACCTTCACTTGAAAGGCAGGCTGAGAGAGCTGAGGTTGTTAAGCCTGAAGATGAGAAGGCTCCAGGGAGACAGGGTTGTGGCCTTTCAATGCTTAAAGGGGCCTTCTAAGAAGGATGTGGGCAGACTTTCTAGTAGGACCTGTTGTGACAGGGCAAGGGTAATGGTTTTACCTGAAACAGAGGATACATTTATGTTGGAATTAAGGAAGGTGTTTCACATAATACGAGACACTGGAGCAGGCTGCCAGAGAGGTGGTAGATGCCCCATCCCTGGAAACATTCAAGGTCAGATTGGATGGGGCTCTGAGCAACTTGATCCAGTTTAAGCTGTCACAGTTTATTGCAGGGAGGTTGAAGTAGATGGCTTTAAAAGGTCCCTTTCAACCTAAAGAATGCCATGATTCAGTGAGTGGTTTAGCTCAACTCCTTCCAGTGTATGCAGTATCTTGATGGCAAAGGCGGAATCCTGGACTGCCTGGTCCAACCTTAATTCTTTAACACTTATGTGTTATGGCTATGTTCTCATGTAAAATGCTTAAAGAATAATTTCTTTTGTGTGGTAGCAGGACCATTTTTTAGGGGAAAAAAACTAAAAACACAATGCATGCAGTGTAATCTTAAATGGTTGTCAGATTAATCTGAACAACACACTTGATACTGTTTTGCCTGTGTTTCTTAATAGCTAAAATAATGATAGTTTTGTTTGTGAATATGTGAAGGTTGGTTGTGAATATGTAAAGTTTATTGTAATTGTAGAATTTGGAAAAAAAAAAGTAAGAATCAGACAATATTTTTGTTTATTTTTTTTCTAAAAAGTAAAACAAATCTTTGATATCCTGTAGCCTTTCCTTTTGGAACATTGAAGTATTCTTGCTGAAATCAATATGGTTTTGTCTTTCAGGGTTTCTGATTATGTGTAAAATCAAAAATGGATGATATAACAATCTATTTTCCTCAGATACTGTAGTGTGTAATCTTGATTTTACAGTTTTATATAACCGCAGTAAGTGAAAAAAATGTTTGAACACCTTATGAAGCGAATCTCTTCTAGTGGCCCTTTAGCTTTAGAGATTAGTTGAGAAATTTTTTTCATAGTAAAAATATGGAATGGATTGTGGGGTGAGGGGCTTTTTTGTTTGGTGTTTAGGGCTTTTCTAGTTTTGTACTTTGAATTTTTTTAAGATGTATGTGGTATCCTTAGGGTGGGTATGTGTCTTTCCAGAGGAATGGGAGAGAGACCCTTTGGACAAAGAGCAGAAATAAGGAAACAGTAGATGACAGCCCAGAGGAGGAAAGGGAATGGTAGGAAGGTGTAGCCAAGGGCAGTACCCATTCCATGTGGTTTTACCATAGCCCCAGGAGTTGAATGGACGGCTGTCTCCAGACACGTTGTCTTACAGTGTCTTACAGAAGTGAATTGATAGGTTGAGGGCTTCCCCGAGTATTGCCTACAGTGGCAATGCTCTAGTTTTGTCTCTCTGCCATAAGATTTTTAGCTTTTTCATCCCAGTTGAAAAAAAAGTAATGATCTGAGATGCTGTTATTACCTCTGGATTAAATTATTAATGTGGACTATTCATGAGGTTTGGTTTTTTATTTTATGTCTTTGGTTTATTGCCTTTGTTTAACTTCAACTCAAACTAATATGAATTGTAAGGTGTCTAGTTGGCATTATTAGCAATATGGTAACCACAGACCTTGACTTGTGTATTGACTTAGTTTAGATTTTTATTTTTGTGTACTACTTCATTTAGTCCATGTATTTCTCATGTGGACGTAGCTTATGATGTATCCAAATTGCAAGACTGGCATAATCTTCTCTGCCTAAATGTATGGAGTTGCTTAAATGTTTCTGTAGGTCAAAACTTTTAGATAAAATGGTTTCATATTTGACATGGGATTATAGTTGTAACTGGTAAAAAAAAAAAAATGCCTTCACACAGAAAATCTTTCTTCACCTACTCTGTTCTGAGAGATTTGCCTTAAGAAATGGAAAGTTCAGTGTAATCCTGGCTTATTACAAGTTCCAGAAACAGCAGCATGGTTTTGTACTGAATGTACAATATGTTTACTGAATGTTAACACTACCACCCACTTCTGGGGAGCTGAAAGACATGAGGGTTTGCTGACTGATCCTGCTTCACCTCTGAATGGCTGACACTCGTCTGGAGCTCTCTGACTTGTGGGTTACTGATAATATATCCTTATGCTAAACGCTTCTCTTTCAAAATTGTTCCAAGTCTGTGAGTGCCCCTGACAGAACCCTGATCCAGCCCCAGCACGCCCTCTCACCCAGCATGGAGCCCTCACTGGTTCTGGGCTGCTCTTCTCTGCCCAGAAAGTCCTGCAAGACAAAATCCACATGCTCTGGGCAGCTGCCACTTCAGAAAAAGCTGAGGAACACAGTAAGTTTAAACCAAGTTCAGTCCATATTTACGGCTTGTAACAGTGACTTTGCAAACATGGAAACAGGAGGAGTGTTTCAGGTAGGGCAACAAAAAAGCTTTTGGACTTTCTGATCATGGCCAAAAATCCTCAAAACATACTATTTTTTGTGTGTTGACAGTTGTGGCTCAAATTACTGAGAGCACGTAGCACATCCCAGTCAGAGAGAGAACAGGGATGGGTCTTAGAAGTTTTGATTTCTCCTGTCCCATAGCTCCCCATCCTCTGCCCCGAGGAAGAAGCTCTGAAAAGTTACCACAGCAAAAATAGCAACTGAAACCAGAGGGATTTATTCTGTTCCTGGTTACACTGAGCTCAGTGAGATCTGCTGATGTTAACACTTGTAACTGTGATTTTTTTTTTTTAATGCTATAATTTCAATGGATACAGTTAGTACATGGCATGTTTAGAGAATAACAGGTATTTTCTCCACTTTTCTTTCAGCCTTGAAAAAGTATTTAATGCTATCTAGATAGAGCTTTGATAGATTAGAAATCATTAGTGTGACAGATTATTTGAATTAAGTTTGGTTGCTTGGTTTAGGAGGCTTTGCATCCACTTTTTCTCACGGTTCTCTCTCTCTCATTCAAGACTAAAATTTAGAACAGCAGCATGACTACTTTTCAGCTGTAGTTTTATTTAAATTATCTTTATTCTTCTTTTGCCCCCTTTTTTTTTCTGGGAAGGACAACCAAAATAAATGTTTAAAAACGCACTTTGAATAATTTAAATAATCTTATTTTGCTTAAATAGGAGACTGTTTATGCTGGCAGCACAATGCACGCTATAAAATATTATCAATGAAGAGATGAATCTACAGTCCTTTATCTTAGGTTTTTTATGAGCCTTCATTATTTAGTTGTGGTCTAGTAGGATGGATCACAACTAAATAACGAAGGCTCATAAAAGGATTTTACTCTTGTAAATCCTTGTACTATAAACAGTATGAAAGAAAAGAAAGACCAGAACTTATTAAAGCATCTCATTAATGTGTTTTCTTTCATTCCTTTTTTTTTTTTTAATGTAGAAACTTGTGTTAAGAAAGAAAAAGCAATGATCGATAAAACAACATGATTATTTCTACTGTAGTTTACATTTTCAGTTACAGATGTGATCATCTCATGTTTTATTTCAAATAACTATCAGGTAGGAATGTTCAT
>PYHW01010320.1:2550880-2573146 GCA_013186435.1 Turdus rufiventris
GATCTACATGTTGTGAATTTTGCTGGCTGCCGGCGGGTGCGCCTTATAGTCCGGTGCGCCTTATGGTCGTGAAATTACTGTATTTAAGTTTCAGGTAACTATCTCAAGCCCAGTTTCTTTTAACTTATAACTAAAATCCTAATTTCTTTAAGATTAGTGTTTCAGTATGCTACTTAATTTTGGAAGACTTATAACTCTTGACATAGAACTGTAAATTTAATAATTAAGCTGGTCACATTTAAAGGAAAATTTTGTCTCAAAGATCCTACTATAAATCAAACCAGTAGTTCAATCTCCACAAGGACTTAAAGCATGTGATTGGCTTTTCTTCAATAGTGTTTGTCATATAAATAAATCTATCTATGTGCTTTATTGAGTTGGTCTAATAACCAAAGTCAATAATAAGAAAAATATTCCTTCTGATGGATTATTTAATGTGCTGTTTAGACTGGGCAGTTAACTCCAGTCTTCACAGTCCAGTATCACAAACCTCTTTAAAACCAACCCCAAGACTCATTTAGTAGTCTTTTTCTATACTGTGCTTCCTGCTGTATGGGAGATTCCATGTCAAAATCAGTCCACAGTAAATTGGTTAGCTCTACCTGCAATAACGTGTCCCCATGTACTAGTCTGTATCAGTCTCATCAGAAATATATAAAAAAATATATCGCTTTGGAACAAAAATTGATCTCTCCCTGTTGGAAATGGTCTTTGTAGATATGCATAAGTTGTAGGTAAACTTTAATTACCTCTACCTTTTTGTTAAGGTTTGTGTTTAAACTGATGATTTTGGTCTCCTAGAAGTTGCGAATCTGACAGTTCAATAGATCTCTTCATAATAAATTTTCAAATGTTTTGAGTAGAACATCTGCAAAAGACTAACAAGAACCTTCTGGCTAATTCAATAGTAATCTCTTTTATAAACTGTTTTTAGCTTCTTTCTCATGAGGGATGGTGATAGGCTGGACTTTGGGAATTTGGAGAAATGCATTTTATGCTACATTGGATGCTGTGGTTCATAGTTTTAATTGAGAAAAAATATCTGTATGGTATTTAAGCATTTAGTAGAAATCATAGAATAAGTGGGATTGGAAGGGACCTTAAAGATCATTTCGCCCTCTGCCATAGTCCAAAACACCTTTCACTAAACAAGGTTTCTCAGTGCCTCTTCCAACCTGGCCTTGTACATTTCCAGGGGTAGGGTATCCACAACTTCTTTGGACAAGCTGGCACTGTTTCAGTGCCTCACCAATCTCCTAGTAAGGAATTCTTTCCTAATACTGAGAAAATGAATCTAAACCTACTGTCTTTTAGCTTGAAGCCATTCCCCTTTGTTCTGTCACTACATGCTCTTATAAAAGGTCCCCATCCAACTTTCCTGTAAGTTCCCTTAAGGTGGTGAAAGGCTGTATTTAGATCACCCATGAGTCTTCACTTCTCCAGGCTAAAAAATTGAATTATTTCAGTATTTTCTCATAGGAGAGATGCATGCTCACCATTAGGATACATCTTGGTTCTTACTGTGTCCAAGAAGCAGAGTTGTCCACCTGTACTGGCATTGGAAGCAGTGAATTGTGGTAGCTGGGTGTGGATACTGCTGTTAGAATGGCAAAAAGGAAATTAATTTTTATTTAGTAAGCCTTGTGGTTTGGGAGTTTTTTTCTATCTTACTGTCTCAAGATGTTGAAATCATGCTGAGGGTTCCCTATCCAATGCTTAGTTCTTCAAATGCTCTCACACAGACAAGTCAGTAGCCATAACTTTGCAGAGGAGCCTGAATGTTTGCATGATTTGCATTAGATTTAACACTTTTTCTGTGACCAGTACGCTGATTTTTAAATCCTCTGAAGACCTGAAATTATTTTTTACATAGCTTTAAAAATCCTTCTGCATTGATAGTTTTTCCTTGGTTGGGTCATTTGCTCAACATTTTAATGATTTATGTCTCTCATGTAGATATTAGCAGGTACAAAGATGTGTTTTAATGATATTCTGCTGCATATTGTTCACTAGAGGAGAATATAAAGCGGGGAAAATACAAAGCATTGAGCACATGGATAGTTTCCAGCCTTTCAAATGATTCAGTCTTTGATGAATCACTGGTTTCTGTTGCTGACCTCTGGTTCTGACCTTTCCCTGACTTCAGGGTCATTAGTTCTGTCAGCAACCACGTTTTGAATAATTTGTCATCAAAGATCTCTAGATGGTACTTCTGGTTTGGTGTTTTTTAAAAATAATTTAAGATGTTCTTGATGAAAATTTAGTTTTGATTCTACAATACAAAATTGGATCTTGGCTACAGGATAAAAAGACACTGAGATTGGAGTGTGTTGTACTGCCCTCTGTCCTGGGCATCAATACAATGTACTAGTGGAATGTACATAGAATTCCAGTGCTTCCCTCATACATTGAAATAACATCTCAGTTCTCCCTGTTCTTCACATGCTGCATAGGAGTTTCACTCAAGCTTAATATACCATTCACCAACTTTTTTCCTGTCTTCCCCCCTCAAGAAGGGAAGGAACAACTGCCATATGCTCAAACCACAGGATTTCCATACCTAGTTATTTGGGAAATACTCAAGTACATCTGATAAGACTTTTTCCTATTCAGTGGTGGTCTTTCCATTTCTTTCTTTATTCTGTGATTTTTTTTTTCCCATTTATACACCGGAAAAGTCTTCTCTGATGTGTTTATTTTAATGCACAGCTTTCTCTGTGAGCCGTTTGGCTGGGTACAAGAGGGGCAGTCACTTTAATCTCGCAATCAGAAGGCTTTGTTCCTCTCAAGCTATGTTCCTGATTAATGTGAACTAATAATTACAAACACTAGAGCCTGCAGTGTTATAACACCACAAGTGATTGGCTGGCTTGCAGGTTGACAGGCTTTTCTTAGATTCAAGAATGAACGACACAAAAATTGCATTTCAAAGTGTTTATCTTGCCGGAATTCCTAATTGTGTTTTGATGCAATTATAGCAATGACATTTAGTAGTACTGTCACTACAGAAACATTAACATTTTGAATGCACACTGTTCTTCAAGGACAAATGTCTTTTCTTCTATTTTTGTTTTGAAGGTGGAAAACTAAAATTTTCAAGCACACTAAGTCTTTTGAAAGTGTGTAAGGTTAGAATTATAATAAAATGTGGCCATGAATAATACCAAGAACAGATGTGGAAAAGGAGATTTTTCCTCTTACTAATTTGGAAAATGAGGTGTGCAATAGGGGCTCTCTGGTTGATTGAGGCTTATTGTTTTATTACTTTTTTTCTCTCCGCTCTTCAATGCCAAACAGGCTGAAACCCATAATATTCTGCCAGTCTGTAGTTCCTTCTGGATCAGGACCCTCTTGTGCTTTAAGAACTTGATCTAACTTTTGCTAAAACAGAAAAAAAGAAATCACTATTGGCTTAAATCTGGGTCTGGTTAATACTACCAAAAAAGTTAAATGCATCTGACTTTTTCTTATGGGTTTTATGCCCATCATAAAAGTTCAAGAAGTGATGAATATTGTGGGGTTATCATGAAGGAAAAAATAGGAAGTTGTGAGCTGCAGTGTGATTAAACTGTTGATAGCATGAGACCATGCTCCCTGTTCCATGTGTATCTACTCTAACATGCCTTTAGTGGAAGATTACATTTTTATTTTAAATAGTGGGCTGCTTTGTGTGCAAGGTACTCTTGTGTGCTTGAGAAATGTCATGAGGAAATGTCTGCAAAGAGGGAGAGCCCTGTAAGTTCAAGCCATGTAGCATATTAGCTTTGACTTGGAAACAAGAACTTAAAGCTGACAGCAAAATTCCTATTATTATTATTGTTACTGTTAATAAATAAAATATAATATCATATTGAGCATGTTTGGATCTGATATAGTGCTACTGGTAATGGTTAAATTCTAATGGTAGTCAACATTGCATGAATTCATCCCTTTTTGATTTCTTTTAAAAATGCATTTTTTTTTTCTAGAACCTCATCCTTATAAATGATCCTGTGGATGTTTTGGTTTTGGTTTTTTTCTAGCTTGACAATTACTATGCCTTCTTATCTTTTCGTGATTATATACCCAGACCTGCAAACTAATGAATACTAGGGAAGTTTACACCTGAAATAACTTCAGTGAAGTAAAATCTTAATTCCTTTAAGAAGTTTAGTTGGAAGTATTTTCTTCTTATAAAATCAAGATAATTAGTACCAGAGCTGCTAACATACCTGTGGAACTGCTTCTACACACTTGTAAATTGTCTTAGTGTGTATCTTGGTGTGACTATTTTTTATGTATATGCTGGTGTAGCATCATTAACTTTAAGAGTCTCCTATTAATCACACAAGGATGAAGAAACAGGAAAAATCATTGTCCCATGTCACCAGTGCAGATTAAAATTTAAAAAAAAAAGGAAAAAAGAAGAAAAAAAAAAAGGCTTTTCTTGGTTTGAGTAATATGTTTCAGGAGTTTATTTATTCAATGAGTGTTCTCCCCTATCCCTTCTTAGATCCCAAGTTTTCTAAAGCATGCTTGCTTCTTATTTCTCATCTCTTTTTTTAGTATACTCTTCACAAATGGAAATCATGTAAGGATTATCCAAAGCTAAAAATACCTATTGAATTCCTCTAATTTTGAAAAATAAATGTTTTAATTAGTATGTTTTAATAAATAAGAGTATGAAGGAAGAGAGATAGCTGTTAAATATTAACTTGTTAGTAGTCTTGGTTGTCCTTAAAAAGTGAGTTATTTTGATCCATAAGGATAAAATCTTCCAGGCCTCAAAAGGGAAAAAAAAATTACCCCCATAAACAACTGTGTGACCAGATAATGATAGCAAGCCTAACATGCTGGGGAAAAGCAAAAGCTGGAAAGTGTGGGAAAATCTTTCATAATGGGATATTTAAATTGCTTTAATGTAAATTATGCAAGTATCATGTCAAATCATGATCCCAAGAGTCAACTTCTGCATGCTATCAGGTTATGTTATGGAAAAGTTGATTAAAGAACCTCCAAGAGAAGGAGGACCTTGTTTATAATGTTACTAATGATGATCTGATCTTTAACAGACTACTAGACTACTAGAAAGCCAAAAAAACCCAAAATTCGAGTACCTTAAATATAAAAATGCAATTAAGCGGGCAAAACCCCTGAAGTTTCTTACCTGCATACAGCAGAAAAACCTGTTGCTGAGTCCATTTAAACTGTAACAGGATTAGAAAGTGTACAGGTCCATTAGATGATTGCCATAGACTTGGAGAGTGAGGTACATAGCTGGTTCATCCTTGGAAACAAACAGATGGGTTTAGTGTGGGAGAACCTAGAAAGTACCTACTAGAAGCCTCTCTGTGGACCTTAGGATGCTTCAACTGCTGTTGAAATGGGTGATGAAATTCAATATATGTCACTATTAAGTGATGTGTACTGGGAAAAATATCCTTTCAGGTTTTGTATATATGAGATGGATTTTGAAATAGATGTTATATGTAGAAATGAGATTTGGAGCTCTGATAACTCCACCAAAATGATGCCTTGGTGCTTTTAGTAACCATCAGCAAAGTAAATTACATTTTAATAAGTATTTAGGAGGACCTGAAAAATTCACAGACATAATCTTCCTATTCACTGGTCCAATACATAAGTCATGTGTACTGTGTGATGTTCCTCATATTCCAAAATGATAGAGCTGGAGGAGCTTCTAAGAGATAAAAAGTTAAAGAAGAGCATCTATATGAAAAATGGGAAGGTAGATTACTTTCCTTCCTGAAAAGTAAACTGCTGAGGAAGGAATGCTAGAGATCTGTATCGTTTTTGGTGGCAGGGGAAAAATGAATAAATGGGGGGCATCAAACAACATTTTGAACTGCTACATTAAAAGCATTTAAAAGGAGATAGTTCTTTGTGCAGCATCTCAAGGTGGCCTTACTGTTCTTCTTGCTAAATTTCTGGAATTCTAAAACTTCATGAGAGACCAAAATTCACTGGAGTAATTCATGGAAAACTTTTTTTTTTTTTTTTTCAAAGGTTCTAAATCATTAATTCAAGGTGGTTCCCCCTTTTCCCCAATATCAAGTATTACTTCATGTGAGCTCCACTGCAGCTGTGTTCACCCAAGGACTCAAAACTATGATTTGCCAACCCTGTGGTTGCCTGCAATTCAACTTACGTGTGTTAAAGCTCTTTCTTTTAACCAATCTCAACTGCCAGCGCTTCAGCTGGATGACACTAGAGTGAAGACCAAGTTGTTTCACCCAGCTTTCCAGATAGGCTGGATCAATGCTTTATAACTAAGTTCACACTACTCAGAGAATTCTAAAATAATTTCAGTTGTGCCCACAAAAAGCTGAAGTGCCTCATACAGAATTAAAGGAGATGGATGTAAATCTGGCACTGGATTACTTTGTAATTCAACTGTGTTTTAAGTAGGACTAATTTCATTAATGTGGTTAACACTTTGACTGCCATAATTTCTTTTCTGGATAAAGATTTTCTGCTATTTCCGGGGCACTGATTCTATCCCAAACACTGAGTACTTCAAGTACCAAGTGTTTTCATTTTTGATACCTTAGTTGTTTATTTCTATTATGCATGTGGATACCTGTAATCTATATATCTACTGATTAATTTTATTTTCTGTAAATTAAATATTAGCTGCTGTGAAATTAATGTGAAAAAGCATGTGAGTGATTTTTTTGATGCAAAATACGTTCCTATATATATACACATTTTCTTGTTTAATAGATCATCCTGTTGATCACACTATTTTGCAGTTGTGAAATATTGATTATTTGCAGTCTTTTTGTTTTGCAGTATGCTCATAAGTGAAATGTATATGTTCAAAAAGTCATTGTAAAATTTGACAAGGATTTTCTGTCAGTTTTTTTCCTGTGTTTTTATATTAGTTTGTTGTGGGAGGTTAGGGGATTTTTAGGTTTGTTTAATAATGACTGCTGAATACTGCAGTTAATGTAAATATCCAGAAATCTAATAACAATTCTCATTTAACATTTTCATTATGTTGTAGTACAGGTTTTATCTAGACCTATTTAAAGTTTTTCTAATATTATATTCAACCCTAGTCAGCTGCAGGTCCATGTTTAAACAGTGTTGAACCAGATAATAAGTCTCTAACTTTTTAATTATAATTAGCTTCATCCTTGCTTTAGCTGAGAAAACATAACCTACAATTGATGCCTGTTTACAACTCCTGGGGAGAGGGACCACATGTCTTGTTTGTGATTGGGCTTTAGTGGTGAATATTGTTGTGTTACCTGAGTGATCTCTCAGTGTAATCCTGATAAAACTCTCTAGCTGAAATCTAAAAGAAACAAGAGTGGGAAAAGCAGCAACAAAACCAAGTTTTATGTTTATTTATGAAGTAAATTATAATTTTTGTATGCTTTGGTTTTGTTTTGAAGGGCCCGTCTTGCTGGGATGATGTGCTGATTCCCAACAGAATAGAAGGTGTTTGCCAGTCCCGAGGGTGTGCCGGAAATGTAGCGGTAAGATTTTGTCATGTTTCTCCAAGTACTGTGGCATTTATAAGAATAATTCTTTGTAACAATTCTAACCATGTTAGAATTTCAGTAATGAATGTGAAGAGACAGGTATGGTACACTTCAAAAGAGCTGTTCAGCATCAGATAATAAATCTCTGTCTTGCAAAAGGGAGGAACTTTGGTCAGTTCCTATTTGGAAAGGAGGAAATAATTTTATTTCATCTTTTGCAATGAAGTAGAACTCTTAGATTTTCAAGTATGCATAGGTTAAATGTGGGACATAATACTTCAGTGTCTCTGTCAATGCTTATTCTATAATTGTTATGTATATTTTTGCCTTGAAAGCTTCAAATTTCCATGTCATATTGCATATCAGAACTTGCATATTGGGCTTTGTCCATAGGAGTAAGTTCTTCAGGCTGATCACTTGCAGTTTTTCTCCCAAATCTTATTCCTGTTGCTTTCTTTTTTTTTTTTTTTCTTGAAATGACATCAGTGAAAAGACTGAGTAAAAAGGAGCATAGGTTTCTCAAACTCTTAATAACGATTTTTCAAAACATTATTTATATCTTCACATGTATTAGATATTTATAGCATTTAATACTAAAGTGTTAGAGATAATTCCTTCTCAGGAAAAAGCTTAATTTGAGTCCTTCAGGACAGAGATTTTAAAGGTAAACTCGAATTTCCTACATATGAAAAGATTCTATTAATTAATGATTTGCAGATTGAAGGTACACAAATTCCTTTTCCCAGAGTTGTTCGCCTGCTCTGGTGTAACCTTCTCTTTCTCTCCCCTAGTGAGTTGTGTAGTGGTGTGTCCTTATAGTTCCATAGGTGTCTCCTGCTCAGCCACAGATGGTGCCAGGAAATATTTTTATCGAACTTTGGATACCAAATGATTATTTTAATAGCAGGGAATTTATGGCTGAGTCCATGCACAGCCAACAGAAACTGAGGTCTGGCAACCTTTGGGTTTCTGCTTCTCAGTGTGCACCTTGTAGCAGTGGCTGAGTCACCCAGGAATCACAGAATGTCCTGGGCTGGAATAACACACAAAGACCACGACCTTGAAAGTGGCAGGTGTTAGACATTCAAATGCTATTCTCTGGGCAATACAATTCCCAGTTTTGTCATCTATTGGCAGAATATACCTGACTGATTGCTGCTGCCAACTTACAGCTTTTGTTATCCAGTGTATTTGTGAAAAAGGTACTGAAATAATGACACTTTTGGCCACCCTGCCTGCTGAATTACAACCTATTCCCTCATTGAATCAATTCTTACTTTTTAAAAGCAGAAAGTGAAACAAAGTGCCATCTTTGTGGAGAGAGAAGAAAAAAGCCGCTGACCATAAAACTAAATTCTGATGCTGTGGCAAACAACCAATACCCAGTCAACTAAGCCCCATGACTCCAGTTGTTGTCAATCCCTCTGGCAAGTTGCATACTTAGCAGAGCCAAGGATCAGTGTTATCTTTCAGTAAGGCATCACTGAACGAATTTCAGAAGACACCCTGTATTACACAGACATGTTACTAATGCAGCTTGAGACAACCTGAGCTACAGGCATGAGGCTGTTACTGCAGAAATGTGCTGTTCCTTTATTTCCAAACTGGCACATTTTCTCTTTATCAGCTACAGCCACTCTATCCAATAGTGTTAGAACTGAACGAGGCTGATATGCAAGAACAGTTCTAGTTTTTATGATTTTTCAACCAGAATTTCCAGCAATATCAATCTAATCAAGAAAAACTAAGCACTTAAGTGCATTTAACTTCTTTTTTACCTAAGTATCCAGTAGGTAGGTAACCCTGCATCAGATATTTGAATTGATGGCTTGTTGAGATCTTTCTTGTGTTTTGGGATGGTTTGTTTTTCTTTAGCCTCAATCACTGTGAAAACACATCTTTACTTTCTGGGAAATCTTCAAAGGCTTAAGTTTGAAGGCTTAAATCACTGAGTCTTTTGTTTTGTCTTGTTCCAAGTGGGAAATAATAGAGAACCTACAAATCTATTTCCAAGGGTTTGCCCTTCTTTTCTGCTCTGGTAAGAAAGTTTAACTGCTTGGAACAGAATAAAAATAACCTTAACTAAATCATGGCTTGAAACCTCTAAGCTTTTCTGATGTGTTACAGTCTTTGGAAGATTAAGTCATGTTTTATCCTTAAATATTCATTTTTGGGTTGTTACAACAAAGTTTGTGGAGTTATATTTTTTTCTCTTAATTAGCTCCATGGTGTATGTGCGTCTTTACAGTGATGTACAATGAAAAAGCTTTAGGGCTGTCGTTTGTGTGTTATCAACAAACTACAAATACTGCTATTTAAGGGGAAAAATTCCTCCATTATTTCTCCCCCAAAGCATGTTTAATTTAAAAATTGATTTTTTGTAGAGTTTTCAATTTCTGTAAGCGCCAATTTGCAACATACAGAAACACAAGGTAATGTATTTTCCCCAAAAATACTAGTTTGTATATATTCTGGTATGAAATGAGTCTCTTGACAGAATGACAGACTTCAAATCATTTGCTTGCAAAAATGTAAATAGAATAATTGACAATATGAGAAAACAAAGGAAATCAGACTCAGTTCAGTTATATAAAATTTATAGATCATTTATAGATGATATAATTATTATCTTAATGTTAAATACACTGTGTTCGGTATGTGTTCTGATGTGCTTCCAAGCAGAGGTCAGTGTGGGGTTTATTCACATTAATTACAGTCTATCAGAATCACTCTGAATTTCTACAGCTTCAAAAAGATGAATCTGCTGTGAACACTTACATGTCTGGAATTGGAGACAAGTCACTTTTAAAACAAACTTTAATTATATTAAAAATGGAAGAGTCAATTTTAACAGTTTTAAATGTGGATTTAAATCACTCTTTCAAACTGTTTCACAAATTAAGACCATTCATTAAATGAAAGAGACCTTGTACTTTTGGTGTCTGTCTCAAAACACTTTCAGCCAGAAACAGTGTGTAGCTGTGCAGGTGTGCTTGGAAACAGGTGGGGTTCTATGAATTTACAGACGCTCTTCTTATATGAGAATAATTTTGTTACTGCTAAGAACCACACAATCATTAAGGTTGGAAAAAGTCTGTAAGATAATCAAGTCCAACTGTTAACCTTGCACTGCCAAGTCCACCACTAAAACAGGTCCCGAGGGTATTTTTGATATGATTTTTGTGGATTCATGATCATCTTTTCAAATGACCAGAATGCATGCCATACTAAACTCTTTATTTAGCCTTTCCTTATTCCAATGAATTATTACTGAAGGAGTGTTCTTGTTAGACTTTTCAAGTTCTCTAAAATACATACAGAACATTTTTGTTTATCATCCATTGAAGTGAATTTCTGATTAAGGATTTATTCTACTTCTGTATATAAAAATACTATTACATTTGCCTTTTCATGTAGGCTCATACTTTTTAAGTCATCAAGAGCCACAGAAATAATGTGTGTCTTTTCACAGTGAGACAGAGCTGTAATACCACAATAAACCACTGTAGTGGTGATTTCATAGGAATCAGCTCCACATTAGTTTCTCATTCCAGTGAACATGCATCCTTTTCTGAAAGACATTTCCATGTCCCCAGAGCGAAATGTAGGGCAATGTTTTTGAACTTTAGAAACCTGTGTAAAAAGTTATATTTTCTGCATGTGTTCTTGGGGTTCTCATTTGATATGCAAAAGGAATTGCTGTACACATGAACATCTCAGAAATAATGAAAGGGTTAAAGAGAGTTATAGGTCAGATATGGCTTAAGCTACAGGGAATAATGAAAAATGAAAATCACTTTAATGGAAATATGAATGCACTTCCAGTTTGATATATCTCACTCCTGTTACCTTGAATTCTTTATTTCTGGTTAAGACTACATCAACTGTCCTCATAACTGAATAGCATTTTTATCTCTGCTCCAGTTATTGAAACATACTAGGCTTCAACAAACTATTTCTAAAAGAAGCAAAAGGACTTCTGTAAACTTTTGGAATCATCTCTAAATTATGGATTTTCTTAAATATCTGTGCACCCTTAACAAGCCCTATAGTAATCTCTTTTGCCCAAAGCAAAGACTTATATTCCAAATTTGGTCACTTAAAAAAAATCTTTATTATTGGCCCTTATACAGGATTTTCAACAGTCCAATTCCACTATACAATAGTCTCACTGTTGTAGGGTATGTTTGAGAGCAAGAAGTTTGCCATAGGAAGCATGTTTGGTATTTTTTCAAATTATGTAGCTTCTCTTATTCCTATTCCTCCTGTGTGATTTTGACTCTCACAATCTTATTTTTTACTATATTGAAATTTTTGAGCATTTCTCATATTTTTTTCTTCTCTGCTTGTTTATTGTCATTAGGTTTGGCACTGAAGACAGCAATATTATGTGTTCTCTTCATTGTCTGTTCCACAGGGAATGTGTGCTCATATGAAATAGTTTGGACAAAGAGATCAAGGGAACAGTGTTCAGCTTGTATGCTTTAAATATGCCGCTTACCAAATGATTTTTTTTCTTTCAAGTGTTCAAAGCTATTATTTTCAAACATCACTGCTCAGATGAAATATGTTTCATTTTTCATCTCATTTTGCTTTGATTAGATCAGATCTCAGTTTTAGTTGAGAACAGAAATAAATCCTGTAGCACGTAAAAGTATCACGAGCAAAGTAGTAAATTTAATGATGTTATCAAAATATAAATATAGTAAAGAGCTATCATCTCATTATAGGAAGGGTCTGATACATTGCTCTATTGTTTATTTGGTATTCTTTTTGTACAATTATTATTGTTAAAGGTACTCTGTCTGTTTCTCCCTGGAGCCATTATAATATTTTCAATGTCATAATATTACTATGAGTATTTTTTTTTTTTTTTATTCTGGGATCTTTCTTGGTACCAAGAAGCCTCTTGACTTTGCATTTTTAATTTATTTCAGTGTTGTCCATGTTAGTTTGCCTTATGCAGTAGAGAGTGGTCCAGATAATACATGCTAATTAAAAAAAAACCCATAGTGAGTATGCTGGAGTAGGAGTGCTAATTAAAATACCAAATAATCTTACTTCAGGGAATATTAAATTGGTGCAAGGATTCTTATCACAGAATGATTTAAGTTGGAAAAGGTTTCAGAATCATGAATTCTAACCTTTGACCAATCACTGCTTTGTCAACTAGGCCATAGCACTAAGTGCTACAACAATCTGTTCCAATGATTAACAGCCCCTTCCATGAAGATATTGTTCCCAATGTCCTACTTGAACTGTCCCTGGTGCAGCTTGAGGCTATGTCCTCTTGTCCTGTCTCCTGTTGCCTGAGGGAAGAGGCTGACCCCCACCTGGCTTCAACATCTTTTCAGGGAGCTGTAGAGAGAATACAGTTGCCCCAAGCCTTTTCTTCAGGCTTAAAAATCTCAGTTCCCTCAGCCATTCTTTATCCATAGAATAAAGCATAGAATTCTGCATAGAATTCTAGTACGGCCTTGGTTGGAAGGCACTGTTTATCTCATTCCATCCTTTTCACTGTGGGCAAGGATGCCTTCCACCGGACCAGGTTGCTCAAAGCCTTATCCAACCTGGCCTTGAGCACTTGAGGGATGGGGAATCCACAGATTCTTTGGGCAACCTCTGCCACTGCCTCACCACCCTCACAATGAGGAATTTGTTCCTAATATCTAATCTAATTTTAAGTGTTTAAGTGTTCTGTCACTACATTACCTTGTGAAAAGTCCTTTTCACGCTTCTTGTAGGCCCCATTCAGGAACTGGAAGGCTCCTCTAATGTCACCCCAGAGCCTTCTCTTCTCCAGGCTGAACAACCCCCGATTTCTTAGCTTGTCTTCATACCAGAGGTGCTCCAGGTGCTGATCATCTTACTGATTCTGTGCTGGATCTGCTCCAACAGGTCCATGTCCTTTGTCTTTTGGGTCCCCAGAATTGCATGCAGCGTTCCAAGTGGGGTATCATGAGGGCAGAGTAGAGGGGGAGTAGAAGTCCTCTTCTTTGACCTACTGGCTCTGCTGCTTTGGATGCAGCCCAGAAGAGAGGTGGCTTTCTGGGCTGTGAGCACACACTGCTGAGTATCTTCTCATCCCCCAAGTCCTTCTCACCAGAGCTGTTCTCAATCCATTCTTCTCCCAGCCTGTGCTTGTATTTGGGACTGCAAAGTGTAGGAATTTTCACTTGCACTTGTTGAACTTAATGAGGTTTGCATAGGCCCCCTCTCAAGCCTGACCTCTCCCCTGTGGGTAGCATCCCTTTCTTCCAGCCTTTCAACAGCATGACACAATGTGGTATTACCAGCAATCTTGCTAAAGCTGTGCTCAATCTCACTGTCGATGTTGCCAATAAAGATGTTAAAATGTGCTATTATCAGTGCTAATCCCTGAGGGATGCCACTTGTCACTGATCTCCCCTTGGGCATTGAGATATCAATCACGACTCTTTGAGTGCAGCCATCCAGCCCCTTCACAGAATCACAGAAAACTAGATTGGAAGAGACCTCCACAATCATCAAATCCAACCCATGCCCTAACACCTCAACTAGACCATGGCACCAAGTGCCACATGCAGTCTTTTTTTTAAATATATCCAGGGATGGGGACTCCACCACTGCCCCAGGCAAATCATTCCAAAATGTTATTATTCTTTCTGTGAAAAACTTCTTCATATCGTAGTATTTTTTTATCCACCAAGCAGTCCATCTGTCAAATCCATGCCTCTCTAGTTAAGAGACAAGAATGTTGTGAGTGGAAGCATCAAATGCTCTGCACAGGTCCACATAGCTGGCATCAGTTCCTCCTCCATCACCTATCACCACTGTGGCCTCTTCACAGAAGTCCACCAAATCTGTCAGGCACCCTTTTCCCTTAGTGAGGCCGTGTTGGCTGTCATCAGTCACCTTATTTTCCGTGTGCCTTAGCATAGTTTTTCCAGGAGGATCCACTCTCTAACCCTGCTGGGGGCAGAGGTGTGACTGACTAGCCTGCAGTTCTGTTTTCCCCTTTTAAAAATGGGGCTCGTATTTACTCTCGTCCAGTCAGTGAGAGCTTCACTGGATTGCCATGACTTCTCAAATAAGATGAACGATGGTTAGAAACTTCATTCACCTGAGGACCCACAGATGCATCTCATCAGGTCCCAGGGACTTGTGCCACTTCAGGTACCTTAGATGGTCTCAAACCTGATTGATATTCCACAGTGAGTAGTTCTTCATTCTCCCAATCCTTACCTTTGTCTTCTGTGATTTGGGTGGGGTGGCTGGAGCGTTACCAGTGAAGACGAAAATAGTTATTGAGTACCTCATACTCTTCCATATATGACAGATATTCTCTTAAGAGGAGATTTATTCAAATACCATACAATACAAATTCGAGAATCTTTCATATCTAGCAGATTTGCTGGCCATGGGTTTTACTATTTAAGGACTATTTTCTTGTTTTATGCCCAGTGCCATGGCAAGTAAAAGGAATAAAGCATAAATTCAAGTTAATTAACAAGCAGACCAGACCCATTGTTGTAGTTTGTTTTCTTTTCTGTTTTGTGATACAAGATGGGCAAACAATTTCAGATTTTTTTTAAATTTCTTTTTAGAGCCATTTCTCTTCACAAACATATACATTCACCAAATGAAATAATAATATGGCACTGTTTTATGGTAGTAATACCACCAGTGCAAAACATAGGAGTGACTTTTAAGCTGCATTGTTCCCACTCTCTCAGATTTTGGGCTATCTGTAATATTTATGAGTAGTTACTTAATGCCTTCATCTAGATCATTATGAAATGTTTTGAATACCATAGGCTAGGAGATGATCACTACAAGTCACCTTGAAAAGCAAACATTGGATGATTTGCTGTGGGAAATTACATTTTGAAACATATCAGTTAAATGTCTCTTGCATTGATCTCACAGTGTTCTTGTTTCTTAATCAAAATGTCAGTGCCATATCAAACGCTGCACATAAATCTGCGTAAATTCCCACTCGCTATTATGATGTTCTTCTAAATTTGTAATCTCATAAAAGTGTCAGGTTAGTTTGATAGAGTCAGGTTACCATAAATCCTCATTGATTGGCATTAATTACAGATTCCCTCTTTTATTAATCAAGCACCATAATTAGCACCATATTTATTGTATGCACCACTGGTGTGAGGTTTCCATACTGAAAATTGCTTATAAATTTGCCCTAAATTATGGCATAATATGATTGTGTTCCTATAAAGTTATGTATTTTAAACCCTCTCTAAACATGGGTGGATTTTTTTAGCTATCAGTGTATGTTCTGAGGAGTAAAGAATAGGTGAACAGAACAATATGGAAAACATCACCTTGGGACTTTGGAATAACTTGTGAAAGTGCTATTGATTGTATTTTGCTGGTTTTGGTTATATATAAATATATATATATATAAATTTATATACTTAATAGCAATTAGATTTTAAAATATTTACGTCAAGTGCTTGATTGTGAAGAAGGACACACAGCAGTTTACTTACTGTGGTATTTAAACATTTTTTTTTATGTGTTTTGAGGTTTTTTTTCCCATTTTTGCTCCAAATTATGTCAACTCTATATTTCTTTTCAGATTCTTCCTTAGGAAACCATAATTAGATCTTTTTTTTAACACGTATTCTCAAGTAACCTCATTGTGGAGTAGATCAATTTTTCCTCTATAAAGAAATTCTGTTATTCTGCTTCTCAGTTCAGAAAAATCAATGATAGGTGAAAAACTGAAATATAAAATAGAATTAATTCTATACAAGGAGAAAAAGCTAAATTACTTATGTTGGAAATAGAAGTTAAAGCTTTTTGAATTAAGACCTCTCCTCTTTTAAGAAAAAAAAAAAAGTGAATACTTACTCATTCCTCATCAGTGTAAATGCAGTATTTCTACATTGTCTGGTTTCTTATGGGCCATCGACTGTGTCTGTATCAAAACCCATTAGTAGCACACTTACATGATTTAGATCAGTTCATTATATATATTAATTATGGGTTTTTTGGGGTTTTTTTTCCATGATAAAAGTCTTAAAGCTGAGACAAGTCAGTACTTTGGAACTGTTTATCGGTTTTCACATCTCACCAAAAATTAAAAATTACTAATAGTTTTTCTATTAGTTTGAGTTGTACTTTTCATACAAATTCTGGCAAACCCAAAGGAACTCAGTTATTTTTTCTCTGTACTGAATGGTCTCAGGAAATTTAGCTCATCTTTCCTGTATTGATACCACCATTCTTATTTGCAGGTGTGGAAATGCCATAATTTTGTAAAAGATCAAACAAAAAATGTTGAAGATTATAATGCTTTTTTCAAACAAATCCTCTGCACTTTTGGATGTTGTTCTTCAGTTGTTAACATTGCTAAATAGAGAAAAAAAAACCACCACCACCATCTTTGTTGCTTGTTTTATTTTTGCATCTATAGCTCAGTTCAAGAATTCCTTATCTTGAAAACAGGAGCATTAAGTCTGCTTTCGGTGTTTTATTCTTTCTTATACGAGCAACTTATGTGATTGTTCTCAGCTGCTAGGTTCTCATTGCCCTCCACAACTGCCTTTTGAAAATAAGCAGTTATTTGAATTTTGCATTTTCATCAATGATAGAGCTCTTGAAAAATTCTTCAGATGGAGTAGAGCCTTCATCATTTGATGAGAGGCAGTTTCAGGAGAGTGGAAAATTTGTCCTGTCCTAGGAATCCGCGAGACCTTTGGATATACTGATAACTGTATACTAGCAAGCTAACAGCTTTTCTTCAAGTTGTTTGATGTCAGTGGTTTTACTGAGAAATACATTAATTTTTATAAATTATTATTTCTATATCCTCCTTGAGACTGTCAGTATCAAGGGTCCAGTGTTATAGAAAGTGAGCAGAGCACAGCTTGTGTTCATCTGATGAAATCCTGGCTCATACTTGTAATAATTCCTTTGACTGCTGAAAGGTAGATTTTGTATTTGCAAATGAAAACTGATTGTAAATTCACCTTTAATGTTTTAAAGGTGTTTTACTTCTAGAAATGTCTGAAAAACATGCTGATGATTCACTGCAGCAAGGAACTTATTCTGCACCCATGCTGTGTTGACTGTATGATTATAACATCCTATTTCAGTCTGATGCAGTGTCCTTTTCCTGTTATTTTAATGTTCAAATCAACCACAGGGAGATTCCTCTTTACCCATTACATAATTAAACTTCAGCACTCTTTACCATGATATATTGTGGAAGTTGCAGTGCATTCAAAAAGTGACAAACTAATGAAAGAAAAATCCATTGTGAACTGTTAAATGTGAAGACTCCTTCTGGTTTATAAAATTTCTGAACATAAAATTGCTGGAGATTAAGAACAGGGTTTTGGCAAATACTATTTTCAAGTTTTTATTTTGTTTAGCACACATTCTAGGCATCTACTGTCAACTTCCTACTAAAGACAAGATCTTAGGTTGAATGGAGTGCTCTGTGATTTCATGTGGGGAAATGTTTATAACCAACAGTTCTTGTATAGATGATGGCTATCATCAGATTGAGACAGGATAAATATGATTATATTTCTCATAATCCATGCATTTTTTTCAATATCCATCCATCCATCCCAAGTCTTAGCTACAACTAGCATGACTACAATAGGCAAGTGGAATCCAAGTTCCATTTGTTGTACTCTGCCATGGAAGGAGCTGTGAGAGATTCTCACTGCATGTGTTGTTGCCATTATATGGTCTTGAGCCTAGTAGTGAGAGCAGGGTTGCTGTTACTCTGTTTTAGTTGGATGTTGATCAAGTCATGTTCACATACTGTTTGGAGGCCATTATACCATTTATGTTTTTTGTCTATTTGAGATGTAGGAAACATGTGGGTATTTGGGGACCTGAACAAACTGGGAAGCAGTAATTGAAAATTATGGGCAAAACAGAATTATATGAACACCAGAGAAAGAAACTCAAGAAGACCCAATAGAGTCAGATCCAAACTCTAACATTGTATTTGCTCTGTTGCTTGTTTCACAAACAAGACCCACATTTTCTTTCGAACAAAGCTTGTTTGATATCTATTTTTGCATGTACTCTGTCAATGTGTCTAACGTCTAAGGGATAGATTTCTGTAATTCAATGGATTTCAGTAACACTTTGAATATTTTGTTGCTCACTGCACATGACATTTAAGCAGTATGTTACTGTCTGCAGCTGTTGCAGTTTCATTGCTGATGATTGAAGTCTTGGATTTCCATTCAAGCATGCTGCATGTTCCTGCAATCATCTATCAGCAGTCTAATCAGACGAAGGTGATTTTGTTAGGGTGCAGTGTGGTTACAGAGGAGTCTCTCCTCAAATGTCAGGCAGCATTTACAATGCAAGAACACAATTTCTTCATTCACATGCAGCAAGTACTGCTACTGATTGTTTAATAACTGTGTCAATTTGCAGGCTGACACACTATGTGAGACATTGTTAGATCTAAAAGCTGCCATAAAATTTACCTTGGCATTAAATCTGTTTCCCACCTATGGTTTTCATGCTTAATGTTCTGGTCCAGGTTTCTTAAACGTGAAGGTATTAGGTCTTGATTAAAAATTGTCTATCGTATTTTTGGTCTAACAATTTCTAAGAAATTGTGCCTGCAACTGATTTAGGACCAGTTTATAAACTTAAATTTGTATTGTCTGCTTCTGTGCATGCACTTTAAAATTACGTGATTTTTTACAAATCAGAACTGAATCTAAAATAAGCATGCACTGTTTATAGGATGTGGTGGTGTGAGATAATGCAGTCAATGGCGTTACCTGCGAGCTTCTCTCACCAGGGGCTACAAGGTAATTCGTATTGGAACTGCTGCAACATATTATGGGCTCTGTCTCTCATGGTTCATGCTAATGTGATGGGTAATTATCGAATAGCTGCTGTCAGAAATGCCTGAATTCTCATAGTATAGCTATCTGGGGCAAGGCTTAAGGGGTTGTATTCAGCTTACAATATGTATTTCTAGCTCAGGGAAGTCAAGTATAAGGAAAATGTATGTGATTTTGAGTCTAGAAGGCTTAAATTGTAAAAACAAATGTCTTACGGATTCTGTTTTCTGCCTTAATGGCCTAACTCAGAAAGATATTTAGAATATATATCAGGCTTTAAATATACAAGTACTCTGCTGAGGTTAACAATGCTCTCTATATTTTTAAACACCTGCCCCATTTGGGACATCATTCTGAATGCATAAATAATTGCTTGGATAAATACATAAAAATTCTTTAGTGAAGGTCTTGCAATTGTCATTAGAAATACTCAGTACTTTGACTTGTTTTCTGGGAGGATGGTCAGAAGTGAACGATTTCCCTTGCTTTAGCACAATGAATGGTTAGAAACATATGGTTAAAAAAAACCCAAGAAGTTTTTAAGAACGTGTTATCCAAAATTTTTGGCAACAGTTCTCTTTCAAATATTTGTGCAATAGTGTGTTTCATGGTACTTAACATCTGCTGTTCAGTTGTACTGTACATCATGGCAGCTCTTTGGGACTTCACTAAATATTTGGGGCGTTCCAGAATGAAAAGTCTCACTTTTTCCGCTGTGGCACTTAAATGTATGTGGGCAAACTAACTGTGGTTGTGAATTGCTCTTAGAAGCTACAGATGGTTAAACTGCTGCCAGGAAATGAGGGAAAGAATGTTCTAGTGAAAAGTAGGTTTGTTCCATTTGATGCATAAACTTGCTTCACTCTCCTTCTACCCCACCATTGCAATATTAGAAATGGCACAGAATTCTTGAAGTTGCATCAGTGTATTTTATAGTCCTCTGCTGCACAAAAGAAATGGATATTTCAAGTGCTAATGGAGTAATCACTAAGAAGTAACTTTTCACCAAACACCACTGTTACAGTGCCATTTGGACAAGCTGTAAATGTGCATATCCCATTCTTTACAAACAAAAATATTAGCCCCACATCAATTTGAGTTTGTAAATAGGGAAAAGTAATGAAATATGCTGTGGAGATACCTATTAAATGTGCTATAACTTTTATGTGTGTTAGAGGTGGCACCCACAAATTGATTCCTGGAAGCTTATTCTTAAATACTAGTAGGCAGTAGTGCATTGCTTGCAGGATCACTAACCTGTCAATAAGGATTTGTTGTGATAACTTAATTCTCGTAATTTACAGGTTTTGCTAGAGCATTTGTGTCTGTGAGAATCTTTTAGCCAATTTTTTTTAGCTCAGAGAAACCTGACCTAATAAAGTTGTACACTTTAAACTTTGATTTAAAATATTTTGTTTTCTAACTAACTATAAAAGTCATAAGTACTCCTTGAAAATATGTAGGAATACACATGCAAAGTATATGAACAAGAGAAGAAACGTGATGGGAAACATTTGATCCATATTATCCTCTCTACTCACCCCTGCCAAAAAATCAACCACCCCAAAAAAGCATCTACAGACAAAAGAGGTAAAAATTGCAAGGTTGAAAGCTGTTAAAATCAAATAACCCACATACATTGACATAATATTTACAGTTGTATTTAAAGTAACACTGTTTCCTCTGTTATTTTTTTTATTTTATTTTTGGAGATTGTGAAATATCTCATCTATCAGATACTGATTTAATTTTTAATATTTTAACTAGCATCTTGGAGCATGCTTTGACTGAATTACAGAATGGTTTGGGTTGGAAGGGATCCTAAAGCTTGTCTGGTTCCAACTTCCTGCCATGAGCAGAGGCACCTTGAAGGCCTGTTTCTCATTTTGGTTTTGAGAAAGCTCCTGTGATTGGGAGAAGATCAGAATAAACAGTGTGGGTTACCTAGGAGATGGCACACTGTAGCAACAAAATGTATTGTTGTGTATATTTTTTTGCTTATTTTTCATGCATATAGAGAAGGTCAGATTGTTTTTCACACTGGGATGGACTTGCTGCCTGTCCAGCTTTGGACTATGATGTTTTAGGGTGCCTGTTGGGAATCTCATTTATAACCTGGGTCAGGTCCATAGATGTATGAGACTACACAGCTGGAACTCTTTTGATTTCATGAAAATACTGGCATGTTGTATCTGTGGTCTCCTATTGTCCATGAATTTATTTTCTCTCTACTTATGCTCTTCAAGAGCAAGGTAAAAACCCATTGGAAAAATTGCACTCAATGTTACTGTTATCCCAGCTTTCAACAAGGTAAACGCACAGCTCGCATCTTGTTTTTGATAACAGTCCCTGCAGAGTTTTGAACCCATTTAGTTTGGAGTGAGTGTCTGCTTTCCTTGTAATTAATTTCTGTTCAGGGTGGTCTTTTGATATAAGTGAAACATTTTCTGCTTGTTTCATATGGTCCATGGAGAAAAAGGTGCTTTAACTGTTAAGTTACTGCAAAAGGGCACCACCATGACTATTTGGCTTGTGACTGAGAGTAGTTATGTCTTCTGTGCCTTTTGTCTGAAAGATACCAGAATTACCAATGGGAGCAGTACACAGGGGATCTTTTGGACTTAGCTTCTTTTCCAGATGGCAATCTTGAGTGTACAGCATATTGTGCCTGGGATGTCCTGGCCTAGTCTCTGAGTCCAGCACTAATTAAGTACTTGGTGTGTCAGGCTGGATAAAATACTGAGCACATGAGCTAGGTATTTGTGTCTGTTGGAATGCAGTTGCATACCCACTCTGCTAGGAGCTAAGTAAAGATATCTGTGTGCTCAGGAAAGAGCTAAATACCGGTTTTCTACTTTTTATGTAAATGCATGTGTTTTCCAAAGTGTTGCTGAGGCACATCCTATTATGGATTGGAAAAAATCACTGGGCAGACTACTTAT
>PYHW01010320.1:2573196-2620642 GCA_013186435.1 Turdus rufiventris
TTTTATAATTTGCAGGCCGGAACATTAGAATGGAGTATGTGTTTTACAGACAATTGTAATTCTCATTTTGACTACTAATTGCCCCAAAGGGATTATTTTACTTATCCAAGGTCTTCCTATTTCTTTCCTACATATTCATGAATATGTAGGCTGCATGATGGAAAGTTTGTTTCCAAGTTGTGAGCTTGCTGCTATTAAATGAGATAATATCTGTACAGAAAGAATAGCAGTAAGGAAACTGTGAAGGCGGGGTAAGGACAGGGCAGTGTTTGGCGAACGCTGGCTGATTAATTGCTTGTCATGTATGGCAGAATTTTGGAGTCTGAAAAAGGATGTGTCATAATAAGTGTTATAATAGACTTGTTATGTTTGCATGAACACAACATTTGTGAGACCAAATTAGTGCTGTTGGCTCAGCTACCTCTGCAAACACTACATTCCTATCTGGGAAGTGGAGTGAAACATCAGTATTTCTGTGTCTGGCTCTGCCATCACACACCTTTAAGTCAGGGTCAGCTTGAAACCCATGTGTTCATAGCCTTGGGAACTCAGCATGGTGTGTTTGAAATTCTGTGACTAAGACAATGCATCTGACATTTATTTTTGTTTAATGTCTTTGGCAATATGTCCTTTTTTATTTTTCTGGTATCTGATTAGAAGGCAATGATTTTGGTCATGTGTTTGTATCTTTTAAATTATCCCATTTCCTTACATAAAATTGAAGCAAAATTGTTTAGTAATGAACACATTTAAATGTTGTGGCGGTTCTTTTTCTTAAATAGATCTTTGAGGTAATTTTCAAGTTTAAACTTTGACCATTTTAGTTCGTAAGACAGATCTTACAATAAAAATAATTTTTGAATTTTCAAATGCAGAACTTAATGTATGTTGTTTGGGGAAATCATTCAAGAGCTGTTTATGCTCTTTTAAAGCTGCTATTGTGTAAACCCATTTTTAACCACATTTCAAACTATATTACTGTTCTTTCAGGGTGATGGCATGAATTTCTATTAAAAAAATTCTTTTGATGAAGTACATATTTATATGCTATTTCTACAGGTCGAAATATATTTAAAATAACAGCAGATCGGAAACTGCAATGGAGAAGGGTAAAAGGGTCCTGCTCTGAGTTGCCTGGCTGGTCAGATGACTAGAGGAAATTGAACTGGGAATTATCAGCAGTTGGGAAGATAATGTGTTTCCAGAAGTAGAGAGATATGCAAAGCCATGCCCCATTTAGTGCTCCTCAGAGGTCTACAAGGTCAATATTGCTGGTAAAATTCCTCATGCCTGAAGGCCATAGCTTATCTATAGCTAGGAAGATTTCTCAGTCCCTAAAACAGGGGTGAAAGCCACGGACCATACTTGAGTGTGCTTGCTCCTTATCTCTGCCTGGATGATGTGGTGGCTGGCATCATCTAAAATGTGTCAGGGACCTTGCTAACCCTGCAACTGTGTGGATGACTCTGTTCAATCTCTCTATAATGCTCTTGGATAGTTTTTAGAAACAAGCTGTTTGCTAGTATAGATGTAACCTTATTCTCTTCTGGATTATTTAATTTAGGAAAAAAAATGAGGTTTTGTTTCTACTTGTTTTTTACAGTGAAAATAATGTAAACAGACAATGGTTTGTTAGAAAAAAATTAGGTCACATTAGTGAAAACAGTCTATCAAAGGTTCATCAGTATTATACTAAAATTATGCAAACAACCATCTACACTAGATAATATATCTATGAATTAAATTATCTTAAAGGAAGAATATTCACATCTTTCTGGCTTTAATAGTGCAAAATACCTTTTCAGATATGACACTGTGCTGTTATATACTGAGAAATGTTGACTCCTTCTGTACTGGTATGTACATGAAATATGGCTTTTATATTAAATGCTTCTTTAACTTATTTACTGTATTTTTCAGATTTCTTATGCTATAAACTGTAGGTAATAGTATGCAAACATAGATTTATTTTTTCCCAAGAAGATTATAGAGGAGCTAATGAATTTCCCACTGTGACTTATGTTTTCTAGCTTATCTTGCATATATATTGCATCTAGCTCATCCCTGTATATTGTGTATAGAAAATATATTGAAAAAAGGATGGTGACAGCATAAAACTAAGTGCCAGAAAAGTATTAGTTTGCTTCAGAGACTTTAGAGATTTTGCAGTACAGGGTTAGCCAAAGAGAAGAGTNTAAGAACCTCTGGGGAAAGCTTTTCAAGAGTTTAGGCTATAGTGCCATTTTATTAGATAGGGATTTATTCAACTCCTTAGCAATGCTGTGGGCAGTTGGGTGTTTTAATTTATGAGTTGTGTAAAACACTGGACATATATTTGTAAGTTTGTGAGGTGTTTATACTAGATATTTTAGTTCAAATTTTGCTCTTGAAAATACTGACTAAAATACCAATCTTGCCAATAAAACCTCTTTATCTCATTGCACAGAAGTGGAAGAAAAAAGTTATTTCTTGTGTAGAGTTACATACAGGTTTTACTTAGCTGAAACAAATAAAATTAGCTAAATATATGCATAGTCTTCTCCCCTTCTTGGAAGATGGCAATATGAATCAACTATTAGCATTAGTGTATTCATGTGATTATATTTGGCATTATTGCTCCTTTTTCTGCGTATCACATATTTTGGCTGTTGTGCAGAGTATTTTTAATGCTTTTCATTTTAAGAAAGTCTCAGTTTGTGTGCTACCACAAAACTATTCCATCCGTCTTCTCAGTCCATGCAAAATAAAAGATTTAAACTAGGAAACAAGGGAAAGGAAAAATTTCTAAATTTGCTAAAATGAATCCCAACTTCATCAACTCTGGCAATTGAACAAACGCGAGAAAAAATAGCTATTGGAACAAACCTGAAAAAAATAACTGTTGGAAAAGCTTTGCAAAATTTTCTCTAATATCGTGGTTTAATGTGTCTTGTTCTATGTGGTTAGACGTTACCTCTGTTGGTAGGACATGAGACCTACTCCTTAGCATTTTTGTAAAAAGGAGCATATTAGGAGCATGAACCCAAATAATTTTGTAGGACTCTATTAAGACTTAAAGACAGTGTAGCTGTAGTTGTGCTAACAATGTATTATTGTGACAAAGAACATGCATCAAAAGAAAAGCCACAAACCTCTGGGTGTCAAATAGAACTAAAAATCCCCCTACTGTCTATTCAAAGAAAATTCAGTAGGTACCAAACATTTTTGAATCTTCTGAGAAGTCAGACATACCTTGTACAGGAGGAGAGAATAACATTTCTTCCATTTCAGCCCTCTCCTTCTCTCACTGTTTCCGTCATAACTGGGCAGTCTTGGCTGGTTCATTCTCATTCATATCCTGATCTATGGTAGGCTTTGGGAAGATGACAGAAAAAACTGTCCAATTTTTCAAAGCTGAAGACACAGAGATGAAGCAAAGAGCCACTCCTGTAGTATTACAGCCTAATTCTGTCTGCCCAGTGTCATCACATAAATACTGATGCTCCCCTTGAGGCAGCCATAGAGCTAAATGAAAGGTGTCTTAGTACTGTCTTTGAGCTGTGCTACAGACTTGTAGATCATCTATATGGTTAATGGATGGATGGGAGGCTCTAGGACATAGGTGATATTAGTTAAAGGCTGGAAACCTACACCCAAAAATAACAGTCATTTTTAAAATGACTTTTGGGTTAAAAATACCTTTTTTTTTTTTTTTGAAGCTTCAAACCAGTCTTTTTGATATCAAGGCATGGACAAAACTTAAATTTTTCAGTGGTGACAGGATCAGARGAATGGAAATCTACTGCATATATTGCAGAAAAACCATCAGTATTAACAGACTAGACTAAGGAATTACTCCTGCTGTATAGAATACTCAAGAAAAAGTAATAGTCAGTTAAAGAAATTATGTATTTTACTTAGGCTTTGTGATTTGCTAACTCTGTGGGCTTCTGAAACTTCTTTGAGAGACCTTACAATGGAATGCCACCTGTGCAATATTTATAGCTCAAGTATAGGAGTCCTGTTTCTTGTACTTTTTAGATTTTTTTTTAATGTAGTTATTTTTAAGCTTAGATTGCTGTCTTTACCCTAAGTGCTTGGTAATATGGTTGGAAGATAAACAAGTCACTCAAACCTGTAATTGCAAGCAACTTTTTGTGCCGTAAGAAGCACAGCCTGAGTATCTACTGTCATGTACTTTTCTAGTTTCTTCTCTCCTTGAGCCCTTTCAATGGCTTTTGTTCACAGAAAAATTCAAATCTGATTGTCAGAGGAAATTAAGCTCAAAGTAAAGGGTTTATTCTCTACAGGAAACACTTGATAATAAATTTAGACAGTTGGATTCTACTTTAAAAGAGGCTGATGGCAAAGTTTTAGTCCTAGGAATCAGCACTAGTGTTCAGGATATGATGATTATGATACGTTGTAAGAAGCTACTCTGAAATGGAGACTTTTTTCCTGTGGCTCAAGCAATTAAACGGAATTTTTCCAAAAGAATCTGTTTCATACATGCTGATTAACAAACTCAACAGAACAATTTGGGTTGGACTCTGGAGTCTGGGCTAGGTAGTTTAATCATCCTGACACCTGCAGTCTTGTTCAGCCCAAAAGTTAGTGTTGATCAGAGGTTGCATTGGATAGATATATGGATGAAAAAAATTTAGGAGCAGAAAAGGGAAGGGGGAGAGTTTCTATTTGTTCAGAGAAAGGAATGTGTAAAGCTTTCATACTATTTTATATGAAAGCATGGCTCTTGTGATTGAAAATTTATTTAGTTAAACTATCATACTGTATTATTACATGCCACAGGAATTGCAGTACCTGTGACCTATTTTATTAGTCATTTTTTTTTGTGATTGGCTGTCTGTAGGGCCTTTGATTCCACTGCAAGGTAACATTCCAGGCAAAGATCAATTATAAGGACACACAGTGCCCTACAGCCTTCATTTCTTTGCCTGTACTTGGAGAAAATGGGTGATAGAAGAGCTGTGTTGTTCTGCATTTGCGTCATAGAAATACTGCTACTTGAATGAATGACAGCAGAATTAGTGAAGAATTGTTTGAGCTTGAGTCACCAATTGCAGAGAAATGAAGCAAGGATGTTGTGTGGTTGCCTTTAGATGAGCAAAGCAAATAAGAAATGTTGCTATTAAAAATGTGAAAAGTCACTTTCCCACAGAGTACTTTCCTGTGTGGTTGAAGTAGTATCGTGTGGGCAGCAGCAGCTGAGGGATTCCCAAAGCACTTGTGTTCTATTTTTCCATCGTGTTGTTTCTAGTAGACAAGAAAAGAAAATTAAATGATAGGTACTAATTTCTTATTGCTTTCCTTATATGGAAAATACCTAGAAAACTATAGTTTCTTGTTCTGTTCAGAGACCAGGTGTCATTATAAAACTGTACAGTTAATAACTCATTGTGCCAGTTATTTTAATCTTAAATATAACTTTCTCCTCTGTTTAGATTTTTTTAAAAAAATCAATAATTGTACAGGGGTTTTAGTGTGGACAACAGATAGGCAAGCTTTTTTTCAATCGTTTATTTTGGTTGTATCACGTCAAATATCTGAAGAAAACTGAATGGTACTATAGCTGCCCTGGTAAAAAAATTTGAACAATACCTCTGTTCTTCCAATGAATTCTGGAAAATGAAAAATAGAAGTCTTTATCCTTGGCAAGTGGAATAAATACATAAACAGATTTTTTTGTTTGTTTAGCTTGATTTTTGTTCATTTTTTTTTAAAGAATCTGCATAAAAGTGTGATCTGAGTATGATGACAATAGTCTGTTTGCTATTCCTAAAAATGTGTCATCAAAATGATTTATGATAAGTTTTAGATACATTTTCACATTCCTAAACCTTGGCTTTAAGTGGCTTTGTCAGGACTAAAATGCTAGGTCTTGATTCAATGTATATTTCCTGTCCCATAATCCTGCTACACTCAAATACTTTCCATATCAAAGATTTTCTGTTCAAATAATTATTACGCAACATATTGTTTTTGATATTCCCTACTGTATAAAAGGCATGGTTAATATATTAATTTCTGAGACAAAGAAGTGTTACTGTGTATTTTTAATGATGTCTTATATGAACTTAATTAAAATCAACCAAGAATTAAATGGAGATATTGTAACAGATACTGACACTTCTTTCTCTGAAATATGTGTCTTTTAGTCACTTGGGCCCATTTAGATTGCAAGAGTTACAGTTGAAAAGAAGATAAAGTCTGAAAAAACAGAGGAGGCTAGCATTTCTGCTCCTGAATGCTACTCGTCTCAAAAATGTAATAATAATTTTAAAAGTTCACTTCCTCCATCCTTCACACAGGTCAAAGTTGATGTTTTCACCACGACCAAGCCTGAGTGAAGAGCTGACAAAAGATACTAATCTTAAAGAGCTTTTATTATGAATAACAGATCTTCTTAGCCAGAGGCATTTTGAGAAGGGCAAAGGGGTTAGGTCAGAAAGCAGATATTAGAGACATGCTCGTATTTCCTCTACATTTTTATGCTGCTCTTGTCTCTTGCTGAATTAAATAAGTATATCGTACTTACAAACATTTTAAATTTAATATATTAGCACTTTATTGCCTTTCCTTGCATCAGAAGATACTTCAACTTATCTTTGAGGTCAGCTTAGTTATTGGCAGTTTATTAGCAAGGCTTATTATGTAGCATTTGATCTCTTTTGGAATATCAGTTTTTCTCCTTGCATCCTATTAAGGCATTTCTTTTCAAGTCCACACTTTTGGACAGTGTCTATGAATTGCTATCTCTGGCATGTTCAACAAGAGGGATTCTGTGAATTTGAAGGTGGAAGGGATGGGGAAATTTCTGCAGAAATATGTGTAAAGTAGGATGTTATTGGTGGCATGCTTGTCTTTTCAATCTTGCTGATTTTTCTGATTCCATTCTGAATGTTTAGGTCTGAGATCAGGTTTTCACAGGGTCTTCTCTTTCTAACAGGAAAAATTACTTTAAGTTTGTGGTGGTTTTTTTTTGTGGTGAAGAAATGTTGCCTGAGTGTAATGATTATGCTTTTTAGATATTCCTTTTCGTTTTGGTATGTAAAGGTTTAAAGTGAGCAACATATTTAATAATTGCATTGAAGTATTCATAAAATCTGTCCTAAGGAACTTCAAATCCTCTGCCATTTAACCTTGAATATTTTTCTGCTAAATCTTAATAGAAAATTAGCAATTAGTCACATGCATTATTATATTGCTTGTAGTGATCAATTCCTCTATTTCTTTTAAACATTGAAACAGACTTAAGGACCTACCTGATTCAGTTTAAATACTGATTTAATAATATGCATAAATCTTTTCCCTTTAAAATTAGTTAACTGTTTATTTGTCCTTAACCGCTGAGGCATGAGAGCTGTGTTTATCCCTTGTTTGCCTAGGAAGGGATCCACTTAGCTGTGCCCAGGGGAAGCTGCATTTTTCAGTTTAGGGAAGTCAACTGCCCTCAGGAATAATGTTTACGTCGATGATGTCAAGTTTAAGAATCATCAAGCATCAAGTGTAAGAATCACAGGAAATCCACAGAGAAAAGGTTTGATTTTGATTGGAATCTCAAGTAGGAGAAAAATGTTCTTGAATTGAGAGCATCTTAAAAAGAAAATAGTGCTGATGACAGGAGCAGAGCCTAAGGTTAACTTCACATCTACAAGCATAATAGTAATAGTTCTGTCTCTATGATTGGAATTCATCTAGAAGAATTTGTTTTTTTAAAAATGTAAGTAGCTATAGGAATGTTTTTGTTTTATTTATGTAGTTTTTTTACTATAAGCCCATCTCTATTGAAAATATTTCATGTTTGGGTAATAACTTTCTTCTTGTAATCTTAACAGCTGTTTAGGTCTTAGTGTTTGCTTAGCAAAGCCAAGCTATGAAGAATAGCAGACACCAAATAAAGGCTACTAGGTGATGCTTACCATGCTCTGACTGGAGGTTCTTGGTTGTATTTGGTGAGGTGCGTGGGGGAACTGCCACTGTTTTGAGCAAGGTATCTTTCTGAAACTACAAAGAGTCAAAATACTGTTTGCACACAGAAGAAAGTGGAGCAGTCTTGTGTATGTAATGCATTCACATGTCTATCACAAAGTCATTTAGGAGTTAAAGATTTAAGAATTGCTCTTTGGCTCTACAACCTTCCTCATAGTAGTTAACCAGTATAGTTCTGATGTTTTTTTCTTATGTAACTTTAAGAGTAATTCCTGTTCATATGTGAACAGTGATGTTTTAGAATTACATATTTGTTTTTGTCATAGAGATATTTCTATGGCATGGAAAACTACTGCCTTTAGTTTTTCTGGGATGTGGGAACCTGAAAATGTCTCTGCACAGAGTTAAGCTCAGTCTTTCCCAGAACATCCCAGAAGAAATATTTGATTCCACAACTGTTCTGAAGTGAGTCTTTTTCAACCTTTCCCCAGCTCCACAAAATTTTTCAGTTTCAAAAGCAAATAAATCATTATCACAGGGGCATGACATAATAGCATTGAAGTTTTCTTTCTTTCATGGGGGTAACCATGGTGATATAGTGGAAATGGGATTTAAGTTTACTGATAATTTTAAAAAATTAAAACCACACCTTCAATGGCTGTAAAACATTCATAAATGGCTGTGTCTATCAATCCTAAATAAACAAGTGTGGACAACTGAGAAGAAAAATATTATCACGTTCTTTTGTAGCTTATTAAGAATGGGGAATAAGAAATCTGCCTGAGTTTGCTTAGTTTAGCCAACTTACACAGCACAGAATGAGAAGCAAGGAGAGGAACGTGTATTTTTATGTGCATGTGTTGTACACCAGCCAAGGTGCAGGCTATCTTGGTGGTAACTTAGGAAAGACTAGTGGGTTTCTTCTGACAGTGTGTAAACTGGACTTGAGAACAAATATCAAAAGGGTCAAGTTTCTTCTAGGCCTTTTTCAGATTGCCTTCCCCCTGATGGTTTGTGTATGCCTTTGATCTTATGTTGGTTACTTGACTGTATAGAGACAGTTCAGTTATCATCAGTAGTTAGGGGTGTGTAAACCCCTGGTTTGTTTGAAAAGACAGAGTTTACAGAGAGATACTTTTAGTAAAATATCAAAGAAGATTTGGTGGGGGTTGAAAAATTTGAGCATTTTTTTCTTGAGTTTCATGAAAAGTAGCTAACATTGACCATCTATCTTTGAACCTTTTCTTCCCTCCCGCACTTTTTATGATGTTGCGTGACACAAAAGCGATAACAGGAGTGAAGAAAATGACAGAGTACATAAGAGTGATGCCTGCTCCCTTCTCTGAATAACAGTCTATCAGATACCCTGCCAAAAGGAAGACATTTATAGTGTTAAATAGAATGTTCACAATTTCATGGGACCTATGCCTTTAGGAAAGAAAATGATCTAAAGGTATTCACTGCAGTAGAAGGTGACCATAAAACTACTCACTTTTAGAACTAAGAAAAGCACTAAATTTTTTCTCTGCTTTTGCAGTAATTCCTTGACATCCTTACTCATTGTTGAACAGAAATACTTATAATCATCAAAGTTTTTTGTACCTATAAACACATGTGCAGAAAGGCGGAATAATGTGATTTCCTCTATTTTTAGATATTTTAGAAGTAGTCAGATACTGATGTAGACGGCATGAATTTTTGCTCATTCCTTCTGCGATATTCTGTAAGGTTCGGGGTTTTATTGTAAAGTCAACATTATGAGAGTACTGTCTCACACAGCGTATGTTTAGAGATATTTTGATATAGTTTTTGTATATTATGAAGAAGTAATTACTGCTTGCATGAATTTTACAATTTGAGGCTAATTTAGAGTGTTAGTCTTAAATTGGCTGGCTCCTAGGTCTCTACACCTTTTCATAGATTAACATTAGAACATAAATTATTTGGATTTAAAAATCCAGCAAATTTCTCTTTTAAGGCTTCCATACACTGGGTGATAGACTAAATAAAAGAATACCTACATTTACATGCCTGGTGAAATGCAAGGCTGAAGAGTAAGTAGTGGCTACAACTCCTCTCTCTTATATTTTCCTTTCAGTAATTTCATTACTGGAAGCAATTGAGAAGCAACTTGTGCTGAAAGGTTATCTGTAGGGGTAACTTCATAGATATATGCCCTGGCATAAAAAAGTATGTTAAATCTGTGAAAAATCTGGTAGATTGAACAAATAAATATTTGTGGTATGTGTATTTATGCAATGTGCAAAACCAGGCAACATAAATTTCTATCTGCAACTGGAAGATTAATTGGTTTCATAACTTTTAAAAGCTTTTAAACAGATGCAATGTGTATTACTGCAGAAAAAGAAATTTTAAGAATGGGAAAATGAATACTAGTGCAGAACTGTCAGGCACTCAGCATATTGCATTCCCATCTTTCCCTGTACTTCTGAACTCCCAGCACAGCACTGAGGTCTCAGCCTCCAGAGACAGACTGTTGCATTGATTGTGTAGAACTGGGGTTTCTGTGGCTTGATACTATTTGATTTTCCAAGGGTATACTGCTAGTCTCAACATATCTGTTGTGAATAACTGTTTTATTCTTTAATCTTCAGTATTTCTTCTGAAAAAATACTTGACACATAATCTTGAGGGATTTTTTTCCTGTACTTTTTATGAGCCCTCTCTTCTGTTTGTATTTTATATTAAGATTTGCTATTTCTTTAATTGCAGTTTAGTCAAGCAGGGAGTCTTTGAATGGATAGCTTTGGAAAGTGGCAAGATTTTCTTTTGTTATATTAAACTGTGTTTTCACGTTCCATAATGTTCTCAATTCAGCAACACTGAAGCACATCGTAAATTTAATTAGAGGAATTTTGTTAAAGCAATGTTTGGACTGATAAGCAGACATATTGAGAAGTAATTTTCCTAATGATACAGCAGAAGTATTTTGGGACTGTAGCACAAGATTCTTGACTATTTTTCCCTTTCTGTCTGTCTGTCAGTGGAGTAAGAATTGGATGGTTTTATTTACCTTCTTCATTAAATACTTTTTATAACAAGAACCATCATGAGGTATTGTCAAAAGCAATTATAATCACCAAACAAATGCTCATTAGAGAGAAAAAGAGGTCTAAACCTATTTCAATTAGTTTAGAGTTTAATACCTTTATTACTCTTTTTATTTGTAATCCAAATAAGTTTTAATGGGTAACTACTTCTATCACATTTTTTGTATGTTTCCTTGCCCAGAGTTTACCTGTTCTGGAATTGCGATTTGCCAATATTCTTTTAGCTGTATGAGAAAATGTATTGAAGCAAAGAAATATATTTCTTCTGCATTGAAATAAATCCTTCTTAACACTTAAGTAAAAAAAAAACAAAAAACCTCAAATTAAAGGGCAAAGAAACTTAAGCTCCAAAACCTATTAGCAAATAATGCAAAGATCAATGGATACATTTTTAAAGCTTGAAAATAAGTTCAAGTTAGAGATTGTGTAAGGTCATCATGTATTCTGGATGAAAGTGTAGTTCCATTGACTCATTTGAATCTGAAATGCTTCAAGTTGAGTTGATATTTAAAAGTTGTGTGTGTATCTGTCTTGAGCAAGAGTAAAAACTTGACGTCTGATTTCTTGTCTAAGGATGACTTTAAGCATATTTTCTTGCCTGAGTCTACTTCCTGATGTTATAAAACGGGACACAAAGATAATTTAGGTGTGTAGAAACTTGTACTTAAAAGTACAAGGTGACTTATAAGTCTTGTGACCGATGACTTTAAGGAATAGGCTTGCCTTTAAACTGTACTCTTGCCACATAGATGGTTCAGGCACTGTGTCCTTCACTTATTGCAGG
Organism: Turdus rufiventris; assembly: GCA_013186435.1. Taxonomy (NCBI): domain Eukaryota; kingdom Metazoa; phylum Chordata; class Aves; order Passeriformes; family Turdidae; genus Turdus; species Turdus rufiventris. The sequence continues at coordinate 2,584,981 of PYHW01010320.1, forward strand.
GTATGAATCTATTGCTGACTCTATTGCACATATCAGCATTTCTGTGACAAACAGGAAGAACTAACCTAGGAGGAAAGTTACATTAATAATTCTCATATCCCAATTACCAGATTCCACCTTAGAGTGGCATGGTACTGCATAAAACTATTTTATGTAGAAATGCACAATGTATCTGCACAATGTATCTAAATGATCATCACCACTGAGGAGAAAAACCCAAAACATAAATGACAACTGTTTTGCAAAGAGCTACCTACTCCAAGGCTGTAGGCATTGAGAAAGTAAGGGTCTGTATGGAGTGCTTTTAGTACAGTACTGCAGGAAATCATGCAAAGTTGTAGAAAGGGAAAGGGGATTTTGTATTAAACAAAACAGATTTTTTTCATTCTCATTCCTCCACACCTTCTCTTTTACTCATGTGTTCGTGAGTTCTGCAATACGTGTCTGCATTGTCTGGGCTGGGTGTGACATGAGCAAACACCTGGCATGTCTTTTTGATGGCTTTTGGATTGTACTTATTGCTGAGACCTGGATGTAACTTTTTCACCCTAAAAAAAATCTGACAGTAGCTGTAATTTTTTTTTTTTTTTCATTCACCCTCTCCCACCTTCAAGAGTCATTAGGAAATGCTGCTGATTTATTCACTCTTTTTTTTTTTTCTTCTCTTGCTGCAGTTTGTTTGTAGCTTTTTTCCCTTGTTTTCTTAGTAATTTTTACTAAGACCAGGTTTCTTGAGAATAATCTGTGATGTTAATATCTTGAGGTTGTCAACAATTGTCATTCTTTTATGCCTTCTTATCCTTTCTTCCAATGTTTTTATACCCTTATGTTCCAATTCACATTTCATTTATACCTTGTTTTCATTCCAAACCTCTGCAATTTGTTACTGGAAAAGAGGTCTCATAGCAACAAAGAAATTACAAACTTTAATCTCCAGCCCCTATTGCAAAGCATGTGTCTTCAGACTGCTTTTATTTATGTATGCTTAGAGTGATTTGGACATTTAGACCAATTTCTTGTGACAAAATCTTACCAAAGAATAGTGTACTTCATATGGCATTCCCTGGGGTGCAGTGGAAAAGGGAGCACAACTCACTTTTGTGTGAAAAGTATTATGCTAATTAAGGCAGTCTAAGAGGCTAAAGCAAGTTGATTCAAACACTGTATATTTGCAAATGTAATATGTGCGACAAGAGAGGTAGAGCTTTCCTTCATTATGATGGTAAAATTGCATCTTAAATATTTCAAACATCACTAAAGGAAGGCCAGATTTCACTATCTTAGAGCTAAAATTCTATGTTGTAGAGTTCAGAAAATGGTAATATCTGTAACAAGAAAAGATAGTGGCGATATTAATGCATATAGAAATTGGTTAGTATTTTGCCTTTGATGACTATACTTAGAGAAAGTCTAGATGAAGTGATTTTTGGTTTTTTATAAATCCAGAAGATCACAGAATGTGTTACACTGATATGTTCTTTGCTAGGAAAGGCACTGAACAAAATACACACCTAGACTGGTATTTTTGCAAGGGATCCCTTGTAAACCCTACCTAATGATTGTCCTCCTTTGCTGTTGGCAGTGGTGATTTGTCTGTTCTCTCAAATGTCAGTTACCCAAAGATAAAGGAAAGACATGAGCAGCAGGTATGTAATCTTCTCTTTATCTCTCCTTCAATATTTCAGGAGTTCTACTTTAAATGTGGAGCACACCCAACCGCTGACAGTGAAACATCTGTGGCTTTGAACCTCGTTACAACAAACAGCCGCTGTATCACATGTATAACATGCACAGATATTAGGTAAGTACAACAAAAATTGTCAGAGATGTACAGTCTCGGTGCTTCATAGTACTTATCGCTTCCAAAGAGTCTCTTTTTCTTTCCTCATTTTGTCTTTTAAAGGCTGGGGTTTTTTCCCTGGTAACATGGTGAAAAATGGGTCATATTTTCAGATGTGTTATTTGTTTTGCTGGTAAAATTGCAGTTCATGTTTTTGTACGTTAGTCATGTTGCAGGTGGAAATGCATAAGTTCTAACTAAAACCTCTAGTGCTCAAGATAGTGGCATAAGTGTGTAGATATTTTCTACTAATATGTATTCAAGAGCCAGGGAAAGAACTGGATTTTTGAGGGGGACAGACTGCTCCTAATGAAATTAACTTCTTGGTGTTTGCTCTATAAATCAATGTAAAATGCATCTGTTCTCATGTTTGTGTTTATTGTAGTTTGAAATACTGTAATCCATCTTTGCGTGTGGTATTTGGGTACATACGTTCAAGAATATCCATTACTTGCAAATGCATGGATTAAAAACCAATTGCCCGAAAAAGACAGCTACCATTGTAGTGAAGAATTACCTGAAGCATATTTATCTACTGACTAGGAGATATTTTATACAAAAGTGTAAAAGGAATTGTGAAGTGGTAGTTGTTGGTCTGAAGGGAGAAATTGGAAAAGACATTTGAACTCTGTACTGATTCATATGGTGGCTCTTCTGGAAAGAGCTGGTTTTGGGAGCATCCTTTGTGGTGTATTTACAGAACTGGCTCTTAGGTACAGATTAAACAAAGACCAAATATCAGTGTCTGTCAAATTGGTATGTCAGCATTTTGCAGCAAGGGTACAAGCTACTTAAAAGTGGCTGGTTCCTTCTGACCCTTCTAAAAATTCCCTGGGCCAAGAGAATGATTTGCTTACTGAAGTGCAGACCCCCTAGTGCATGTCTGTACTGCTAAATAGCAGAGGGCCAAGGGCTGATCCCCAATCCCAAGACAGATGGAAATGACTGACAGGTGTCCCGTGCAGAGCTGTGTAACTTGGTACTACCTTATAGCCAGCTTGGGTTACTTGTGGAGCTGAAACCTAAGTATTGTAGATCTGCAGTGAAAGCACACTTTTTATCCTAGCACTAAGATGGCATGGAAAAGGGTTATTCATATCCCAGTATTTCCTGTGTGGGACCCAGGAAGTTTCAGAAGAGCTCACTGAACTACATGAAGTACAATGAAGGGGTAAAACTTGCTGAATAAATAAGCTTTTTGGGATAAACAGTGCCTATCTTTGGGATCTGTGTCCATAGGGTTCTCAAGAACTCTAAAGTATTTCTGGACTGCAGGAAAAGTTGTCTGTTCCTGAAAATTTGCTATGTTTTTGTTACATTCTCAATTAAACAAAAACAGAACAACCATCAAAAAAATTTTATATATATATATATATGAAAAAAAGATTTCTCAAATTCCCTTTCTGGGTAACATCATTAAAAGAAGCAAAATGTAAGAAATTTATCTTGTCTCATCGTATCAAAATATTGATACACATTTCTATGATAACTCTAAACTTTTGAGAATGTATCCATATGTTAAATTCTGGTTCTTTCAGAATTTAGGTTTTTTTTAAAGCTGTAACAGCCTCACATGCACTTTTGTGTCCTACTAGATATTTGTAAGTGATATGAAAACCCAAGATGCTCAAATGTAAGTTTTGACCATTGGGAAGGCAAGATCGTACAGTGAAAACATTTATCAGTTATGAAAAGGTCATTGCAAAATCTTGGGGTACTTAAAAAAATCTCCACTCATTTTTTTTATTTGTTTTATTTTCTAATTCTTTTCTCCAACCTAACATTCTTGTAATATTTGCATGTAATTCCAAGAAATTACATAAACAGCCATAATCTTTTTAGTTCAGTTAAATATTTGTGATTGTACTGGCAATTACTTTCTAATACGCTTATGCAGTTAAAAAGTAGCACTCTGCAGTTTAGAGTAATTTGTGAAACCTACCTTCATCCTTCTGTAGCATTCATGTGAAAAAGAGGATTAACTGTATTTGGTACATTAGCTATTACTTTGTATTAGCTTCACTGTAGTAAAAAAAGAAATTTGTGTCCGTTCTTCAAGGTAGATTTTTCTTTCTTTTTTTTTTTTAATGAAAAAAAAACCCAAACCAACAAGACACCAAACAGGAAAAGAAGACAATGAGGTATTATTTGCATTTTTCTTAAATATTTTCATTTGCAGCAATATACACTATCATTCTAGGTGTTTCCATCGATTTATCATTTACAGTTTGTCCACCACAGGCAGAGTAATAAGTTCAAGGTTCTTGGCACAGCATTTGTATGGTTTTAGCAAGGTTTGCAAAACTCCTAAAAATCTTACAGAAAGCAGCAGTGCACTCTGCTATATAGAAAAAACCTGAAGTGAAAGCAGTATTAGTCTATTACCAGTCTCTATTATTAAGTTTATATTAGATACACTTAGTTGGTCTTAGGTTTATATTTTATATAAATATTTTTATGCAGATCTGACCACTAGAATGAAATAGTTGAAAGCCAAACACTCTTCTAGGGTTATGCTAACTCCATAGGCATTGTTCCATGTAGTGTAATACCTTCCAACATGTTCTGCTTATCTACAGCAGAGTTAGTGTGAATTGGCAGGCTTTATGCATTCTTTTTGTGTTTTTGTTTTCTTTTTTTTTTTTTTTCTGTAGCATTCAAGGTGATGGGTTGCTTGCTATTCTATGTCTTTGAAGAAGCTTTAATAGGTTGAGCAAATGGCTGGAAGTTGAAACAAATACTAAAACTGTGCAATCCTCGAGGGAAGATCTGATTTGTCAACTGTTTCCAGTAGAAATAACATCAAAAGGGGTTAGGAGTACTCCAGGGTACCCATAAATCAGGCTCAGGAATAACAGCAGTTTTAAGCAGTGTAAAAATAAAATGTGTAGAACAGAAATGCCTCACGTCATCTTTCACGAACTTGGTAGGGTACAATTCCTAAAGGCACCATTATTTTTAGCTTTCAGCAGATACAGATAAATGTAAAATACATATAGGACATACTGTCACTTAATAGGTAGAAAGAATTCTCCACAAGGAGAAGTAGTTGGTGGTGTGTTATCAGATTTTTTTTTTCTCTAATCTGATAAATCCCTGATTCATAGTATTGAACAAAGAAATATTTTGCTTTGTTTAGACAATGGAGCTTTTTATGTTTTTCTGCTCTTTGGACTTTCTAATACTGGAATTGGAAGTCAGAATTTCTGCTAGTGGTGATAGTAGTGTATATGCTAGTTACTCTTCAAGGGTAACTGTGATGTAAGGTCTTTGTCATAGTTCTTTTCAGGCAAATCAAATCTGTGACCACATTTGATTCCTTGGGCAGGAGAGTAATGGAGGAGGTCACTACTGAGAGGGGGGAAAAAGTGACTGTAGTATAGGAAGTCCTGTTGGAAATTGAGTGGGCAGCTCTCTTCTCCTTCAGACAGTAAAGAATGAATGGCTGCATTATTGGGAATAACAGTGTGTTAATCTGGTTTGTGTGGAATTACTTTGGGCCTCCTATACTTCTCACTAATGCCTAATAAGCCATCTTTTTCATTCTTTTTTTTTTCTCTGAGGTCAAAGTAAGATTTTTTTTCCCTCCAGCAGTGGTTTGTGACATTCTCCTGTCACTCCTCCTTGCTTGTTTCCTCTATTGTAGATTCAGAACTGAGACAAATGAGTTGTTTGTGGTTGTTTGCTTTTTTTATGGGGTAGTGTTTCTAAATTGGTGAGGGCTGGAATAGTTTACTTCTCAATAAATACATATGCGAGTTATTTTCTGTTGTGGCTTTTATGTGTGGATTTCATATGCCAAAAGAAGACCATCTCCCCAAGTTTATTATGGGGATTAGGGTTTTTCTAATTTCATATTTTGGATGTTGATCTTTATGATTTTATTGTTGACATAGGTGTGCCATGTTCTTTATTGACCTACATGTTATACTGTGTTATGCATTAATGTTGTATGTTGCTTTGAAGTAAAATATTTCTTCAATTACAATTTAAGTATTGTTTAGAGATACCTGAATAATTTGCCTTGTCTTTCTTCTTTTAAAAGATGTATTTTATTAATTCAGTCTGGATTAAAAAAAAAAAAAAAATGGAAAGAGTTTCAGAGGAGGAATATAGCAGTGACTATGACAAGAAATAGATTAATTCAGCCATGGTATTCAAATAATTCCAGAATCTTTAGCTGATTATTTGAATCCAGTGCTATAACTGAAGAGACAATTGGCAAAATTCACCTTTTGATAGAGAGCTACCAAGGAACTCAATTGGTTGAAGCAGGTGCTAATGTCAGTGTTGTGGGTTTGATCCCTGTACGGGCATTTCATGTAAAAGTTGAACTTGATTCTTGTAAGTCCCTTTTGTCTCAGAATATTCCGTGATTTGTTTGAGAACTGTTAACATTTTCTTAGTGAAGAAGCTGTAGGACAAATTTGATTCAAGTCAATTCTGCTGTTATTTGAAGAGAGTTTTACCGGGGACCTTCTCTTGTTTTCTGAGATGAAAATTAAGACCAAGTCCATTACAAGACATTACCCATGTGATGTTTTCAGAAGAGTAAATAGCACCTTACTCTAGACTTAGAATTGCTATTTCTCTTTGTTTCTGGGGCATAGGATCCTAAATTTACCCCTTGGGCCATTATAATCCAAACAAGCTATTAAATTTATATTTAGCTATTCCTTTTTGAAATAGTTTTCCCCCCTCTGTTACCTGTCTTGATAATGTCATCTCTGCTCCAAAACTCTGTTAAATACTGCTGTCTTTATATACCTTGAGTAGTTTAAAGACGGGTGGAAAAAGATTTTGATAAGAATTAAGTCTGCTTTGTCTGAGCACTGTGACCATCAGGGACAATGTCTACTGCTTTATTCCCTAATGTTCCTTAAATTAATGAGATTTCTTCAGAATCACTTATTTAAAGCAGGAAATTAGATATAAAACAAAGAACTGTTACTAAAAGATTTAGAGCTGGTTTTTTTTTTTTTTTTTCCTTTTCCCCAATAAGGTAATTTATAGAATACTCTGGTTATAGCTGTAATATTTGAGTTCTGATACAAGCAAAATGATGCAGATAAAACCTTTTGTTGAGAATTCTGGTGATCTTTTGAAATGCGAACCAAGTCTGATAGTGCCAATAAGTGACCTCCATTTCCTCTGAGGTGCACACTGTGGATTTCAGACTCAAAGACTTGTACCATAGGCTACTTGAAGATCTGCCTGGTGTATGAAATCCAGTTGCCTTTATCTTTCTCTTGAATTATAATGACTAGAATACAGCAGCCCGCTATGGCAGTGGCAGGACAGCAGTGCAGCTCTTAGTGCTCTACCTCTGAATCTGTTAAGATCTGCACTGCAGCTGCATCTGAGTAAGAGAGCTTCCAGCTTCAACACATCTGGGAACAGATGAGTGCATTGGCAAAGCTGTTGCGCTGTCACATTGGATATATCCTTTGCCAGCAGGGGACAAGTGAGGAGGATTTTATACAACCTCATCTCCTGTGCTGGACATCAATCATGAATTTCTCTTCATCTGGGAGAATAATGCCTGCCTACCTTTCCTTCTTTATGACACTGAGGGTTTTTTCTGTTATTCTTTTACTTGGCATATATGTTAGCATACCGTTGATAGAAAGGACAAATGGAAAGGAATTTATTGACTGCCTGCTGATTTTTTCCTTTTTTTTTTTTTTTTTTTTTAATTTACTCACCTTTGTGAACATAAATATAATGGTGTGTTGTATGTCTGAGTTTTTGAAACAGCCATGAATTGAGAATTTTTTTCACAAGTGAATTTCATTTCTGATTTGAATTAATTTCGATAATGTGCATCTCCTGATACTCGTGGGATAAAATAAATGTCCTTAATTTCATTTTGTATTTGACATTTCATCTGAAGCCTGCGGAATCCAGAATATTATCGATAGGATATATATTATATGTTGTATGTTAGCTGCCATTCAAATTTATGACATGATTAATACAGTGAGCTATTTTTGTAGATTTCTTCACTTATGTATTTTATTCATGTTGCAAGACACAAACTTAAAAGTTTAAATGGTTTTGGATGAATCAGTAGTTTTAGTGTTTCAGGTATCCAGGTGGAACATATCCAATATTTCATAAACCTCACTTCCAAAATATTCTGAAGGAACCCGAGTATGAATACTTGCATATAATCAATGAAAAATGATAGCTAATGAATGTCATTTTGTTCAAGTATTGTAAATTTAAATGATGAAGTTAGACTTTATTTGCAATCTCTAAAAAAAGCAGAGTAGAAAATGTTTTAAAGACATTGTCCAAAGAGACTCTTTTGGAAATTGCAAGCCCACAGTATGCCTTTTCTTCCATAGATGTTTGCAGGTTCGGGTGTCTGGGACCTTCTTATCTTTCTTTTTACAATTCCTTAACATGAAAGACAAAACATTTTCATCTCTGGTTAGTTTTGCTTCAGGCAAGGTTAGTAATAACTGAATATTTTCACCATCTTAGAGTGGTGTAGTGACCTGTGGAAATTGTTATTGGAGGTCACAATCCAGCTGTTTTGGAGAGATACCTCTGTTGCAAAGGCCCCATCACAGGTGATCACAGTAATTAGCAAGCCTCATCCTCTCAGCAGAAAGCTGAGGTCTGAAGGAACAAGGTGAACAAATTGCAGAGATGTTTCTTTCCAGCCTCAACTGAGGCATTAAAGGAATGGCTTGGGGAGGAACTGAGCTGCTGCTCTCTGAGCAGCCACTGGTTTAGCTCATCTTGTATTTGAGTAAGGGAAAGGAAGGGAAAGTGTTTTTGAAAGATGTGGCTGGCTTTTACAGCATAAACAAGAGTGAAAATATCCAAGAGAATGAAGCTTCCCAGCAGCAAAAACCTAAATATGCACACGACAGACTAATTTCATTTGCAAGGACTTAGGAAAAAATTGAGAATATTGGTATTGGGCAAATGTACCAGGACCTAATTTCTGAAATCAAATACATGAAGGACTATTTGTAAGAAAAAGAAACTGTCATAATATGTAGAGAACTTTAAGAAATATTACTTGGTACTTCATAGAGTCACTTAATTATCTAATATGGAAGTGTCTGTTGTCCTGGGTAATGTCTTGGCGAGCCTTTCAATTCCTCAGTCAAATAGGAATTTTTATCAGATCTCAAAAACATGTAATTCAAGTAAACATTTTGATGGAATTTGATGGCAAGTGTTTGCACACTTTTTTCAATAGATATTTGGGGCAAGGTACTACTCTCAAATTGTATAGTCATATTTTTGGTTTGTATCACATTCAGGGCCATATGGGTACAAAATTTTGGGAAAACAAGGGAGGGATTGAGGAATTATGTTAACTTGTGTACATATAATAAATAGGGATACCTGCTGCTGTATTTCTCTCTAAACCATGGTGTAGAATGAATTGTCATAGCAGTGTACTTACTGACAACAGTATAAGGAAAATATTTCACACATCTTCTGTTGACAGTTTGCAAAGCTCTTGGCACATTATATTCTTGATGGAATATAATGGAATTTATTAGAATTTTTTTTTTTTTTTTTTTTTGCTTTTTAACTTAGCAACTCATAATTACTGATAGCTCTCTTCCCTCTTCTTAATGCTTTCGCTGTTAAAGGTTGCTTCTGAAGACAATATTAGAAAGACTCTGTTGTTATTTTGTTCTGTAAGAGAAACCAGTAGGGTTCTAAATTTTTTTAGATCTTCAGAGAAATTCCTTCATCCTCCTGATGAATGTATTTGTATAAAGCTTCATTTAGTAAACCTATTTGTTTACTTTAAAACAGAGCAATTTTGAAATAGTAAATTATTACAATAACTGTATAATTGTTGTATAATGATAAATTACAGTAAATTTTTTGGTTTGAATTGTACTGTGATGCCCTAAGTTCTTTATCAACTAAGTTACTAGCAAAATTTAAATTTCCTGATAAAGGGAAAATTCAGGGCAGGCTCAGACAAGTGCAGAGAAAGTAAATTCAGTCCCATAAGGGAAAACAGACAAAAGTCAAGTTAAATTGTTAATACATAACTGTTATGAATTTGGCGCAAAAAGATAGTGATTTACAGTGTGGTTTGAAAATGACAAGAAATACATCATAATCAAAGTCAATCAAAATCTGTTAAGTCTGTCAATATCTGTGACATGTTAAGGGAGCTGTGTGCAAACATTTGAAAATGGCTGAAAATGTACACACTCAAGGGAATAATAATTTTCCCAGTATAAGTCTTTAAATGCTAGTGCACTGGTATGTTAATGTTAGAATACTACAAGGAAAATGACACTATAAAAACACATTTTTATTTTGTTAGAAACCTGTGCTAAGACTTGTCTTTTCACTTGTGTTTGTTTTAGTTTATGTTAAAGTAATTCCATATCACTGTACACTGAAATGAAATACATAGGATGAAAACAAGTGCATTTGTCCATCAAAAGTGATTGAGTTCCTTTTCTTAATGTTTCTCCAATTACACTGACATAAGTTTCTCTTGCCAAAGAAATAAGTGTTACAGCTGATCTCTACAGATTAACTGTGATTTGTGTTGGACATGCTCCTTAAAGGGTTCAGTGGTAGTGAGTAAAATGTGAGACAAAATGTGTGTTGCTGGATAGCAAGATAAGGGAAAAATACTTACTCTACCAAATACATGAGTTAGCATAAGTGCTGCTTTTCGGTGCAGACATTTCAGAGGTTTTCTACCATAGCAAACTTTAAAAAAACCCTCCTCTCAGTCACTTTCAGTTTTGTTTCTCCTTAAGTGTGTGTACTCCTACATATTTATTAAGTAAAATGGAATTTTGGTTAATATTTTGTACATACTTATATGTAATACATGTATGCATTCTTATGTATATATGTTTTTTCTTTTGCATTACATCTATAAATGTTTTCCCCCCATGCTATTCTTATTTCACTTTACACAGGAGGCAAATCTTCCCATATTTCTGGTGAAAGTAGGAACCAGACAGTGCTCTTTTGGCATGCAAATTTCATTTGCATTTTAAAAATTACTCATTCTTTTTGTTTTGTTGAAGCAACAAAGAGAACAGTCATACCACTTCCCATAAGGTGTGTTCTCTGTAACCACTAAAGGCAGTGTCAGCCAAACAGCTGCCAAGAAAACCAGGACCAGCCCACTGATGTGCACAGAGCAGGAACAATGACTCAGATGTCACCTCTGTGGATCTGTCCAGCCTCTTTGGAAACAGGCTGACAATGCTGATGTCAGTCTTGAACTGTACTCATGAGCAGGACTATGCCTTTCCTCCCTATGGATTCTCTAACCTTGCTGGAGTTTGATTTCCTGACAAAATAAGTTATATTTATTCTCATTTGCTATATGTGCTTCAAAAGGTGTCAGAGCATGTCCTGATCAGAAAGCAGGTGGTGAGAGTGATGCTGCAATATGGTTCAGTCTGGTTATATAAATATAAAATAGCTTCAGAAAGCTATTCATTCAGTTCAATGCATTTGTAATTTAATTTTGTTTTTAAAATAAAATACCAAAACAAGAGAGAAAAAGCATGTTAAAGACCCTCATAATTGAGATTTTGAGAAATAGCTCTTTTTCTCTGTTGTCCTTCAAATAGATCCATAATTTCAGGCAAAATAGTCATTATTGTTTTTTGAGGGCACATTTATGCGTGTATCTGCTAAAGTAATTTTAATTAAAAAGACACTTCTCTCACCTTGACCCTTTAGACTTTGATTATGCAAACAATTTTGTGATTTTGAGTATTTCTTTTATGATATAAGTGTTTGCAGGTTAAGACTTATATGCTGCATAACTGCTGATAATTTTTCACGTAAATAGAACGATGACTTTTCCAGAAATAAGTATCATCTACGGATGCACAGCTTGTCCCTCTTTCATTCAGCTGTGACCTTGAAAACTGATTAACAAAATTGCACTCTAAGGGATGCAAGGCTTCACATAAAGCAAGTGAAGCATATGCAGACCCTTGAGGGGTGCTTAGAGTATCTCATAGACTCTAATGGTAATTCCTCTCTTTTAATACTCTTAGGTGCTTCGGCTTGAGGCAATCCGTAGTACTTTTTATTTAATTTTTGTGCCACGGATTATATGAATTATCTTATTACAACCTCTGTTTCACGTTTTAAAGGCAAGTTGCTCTATATGTCTGGTGCTAAGTGTCTTTTTCAGCTACTCGGATGTTTTGCGTTCCTTTATTGATTTTACATGGCATAAATTTTGGCTCAGTAAGAAGATGAAAAGTTAAGTAGAGTTAAGATTGCCTAAACCTGAAAACAAAGGGCTGCTTGTGAAAAGCATGTGGAGTGCCCTGCATTTAAGACCTCATTTCCTTCAACAGTAAGAAGGACTACTTGAAAATACACCATTTGCTACCTTCCAAATTTATTGTTATTTACTAACATTGGCAAGCTATGAAAACTTGATTTTAAAAATTAATTTATGCATTAACCGGAAGGTTGTAAATTATTGTACTTTTGGCTTTCTAACTCTCTCTGTATTTGAATTATAGTCTGGTTAATGAAACGCCACCTTCTGGAAGTCAGAATTGAGAAATAAAATGCAATTTAAAGCATTCTACACATCTCTCAATCTTGCTGCCAATTTTTGTATCTTCAAAACCAAATTTATGTTACATAAACAGAGATGTAAGGTATTATTTTAATAAGTCATTAGAGTAGCAGAAAGCATTAAAAGAATTTTTACTAGTGATAAAATAAACAGAAGGCAAGACTGAATAGTGGCTGGTCTTAAACATCTGTAATGTGCCAAGGTACTGAAGTACAAAACATAGCATTCCCTGCACCTCTACTTTTTGTGTTCCTTGTTAAAAAACCTGGCTGCCACAAGTGGAGACATTTTTGTTGGGTTTTTTGTCTCTCAAACTTCAGATATTCCAGTTTCTGAAGCTATAAAGAATGGATAGAACATACAGACTTTAGCTGATGACTTGGCAACTTCTCCTCTGGCTGTAGGGCATTTCCTTATCCAGGACAAAGAAACTGAATCTCCTGAGACTTTTTTTTTTTCTCTGTTCTCTGATATCTTTCATTTAATAAAATGCCTTGTTCATAATAGAAAGGAATAAAATTATTTCTGTAGAGGTGTCATTATTGTGTTGATAGGATCTCTATGGTGGTTTGAGTCCTGCAGAACATTTAGAACCAAGCTGTGACCTCAACTCAGTGAGTAGTTAAACCTGTGTTTAGCTTGCTGCATCTGAATAATCCCATCAAAACCAACAGGATATAAATGCAGGTGTATGGGCTTTGCTTGGTCAGAGCCTACACTCATCCAATCTAATGATCCTGCACTTTCTGAGTGACAGCCTCAAATCCAAGAAGTTGTCATGGAATGCCTTTAATGAGTCTCTCAGTGTGAGGTAGGATTTTCAACACAGGAAGCAGATCTAATAATGACTATTCGGGGGGGATTTATTTTTATTTTTTTGAGAATAAGACAGTTACGGACATGGCTGCTGCCATGAGAATGAGTTTCACTAGAAAGAACTCTTTTCTGAACCCTTTGCTGTATTTTCTGATTATCTGAGCTAATATGTATGCATATGAAAAAATGTATTTTATATGATTTATCTTCTACTTTGCTGGGTATCACAGTCCCTCGTAATGACCCCCTGTTTTCAGAGAGATATTTATGGTTTTGATCATACTGTTTCAGAGCTTCCTGTTTTCTAGAAAATACATTATGCATATTTGCAGTTCAGATGGTATTTATCTAAGGGTTAAAGCATTAATGCTAGTACTAAAACACGTTAAAAATATTTCTTATGAAAGTGATTATTTTTCTCAGCATGTTGAACAATATTCTTGGCCTTTCAAAATGTTACAGAAAAGTGAGCATTCCTTTGGATTCTAGTTACTGATCAAGAAATAGAATACTATTACTTTGTGTATGTGTTCCTTTCTTTTTTTTGAGTTTGTTCTTTTCCAAATGTATGAATGTTATTTCTTATTTTTCTACAAGATGCATAAGATTGTATTAAGCTCCTAAGGAAGTCAGGAGAATATTCTTTGAATTTTTTTTTCCCTTGTCTCTTTCCTTCTACCTGCTGTGTTTAATACAGTCTGCAAAGAATACATTTTTTTTTTTAGTCAAAGGGAAAAAGGAAAGGGGAAGAAAAAAAGAGAATGAAGGCTTTACATTAAATCTACCAAGAATGGTCACGAGGTAATTTTTTTTATACCAGGAAGAATTTTTACTTCATTTTTTCATTTTAAGAGGTTTTTTTCTAATTATTTTAAACAAGCAATACACAGTCATGTTGTTGAATTTTACTATAAGAAGTTGTTTTTTCTTTTTTTTTTTTAATTTAGTATGAAGCAGATTGGGCAGTAGTGCATTGACGTCAGTTTTAAGTGCTAATTTAAGTAATAGTTTTTGACACTTGGGTGGAGTATTCCATTAAAATGGTTATCTTTAAAAATTTTTTCCACTTAGGATTTACTGATATCTCTCTTACTGTTTACCATATGCCAGAGTGAAAAACATGCTACAGGTAAAAAGGCTTATTTTCAGAATTGGGTTTCTTTTTAACATTCAGTTGAATCTTTAACATTGCATTGCAGTTTTATTTATTTTTAGTATGTCTTTTCCTACTGTGAATATAATCATATGCCAATGAAAGATTGATTCTATAAAGCTGTGAATACTCAAGTTCTAGAACAGGATGTTATTTAAACATATGCTTGACTTTGAACATGTGAGTTGTGGCTAAATATGCCAACAAAAGAATGCTTATTCTCATTAGTACTTTTTGGTGGGGTTTTTTTGTTTGTTTTGTTTTGTTTTTGTTTTTTCCAGTTACCCCTTACAAGTTTTTTCTTCTTTAATAGCTTGTCTTGTCAAGGTTAGGTCAGAATATCTAGATTTTGAGAGCCATGAACAAATGTACATAGGTACCCTAAGAGGAGGTATACAAAATCTTAGTAGGGGTAACTGTCTCCAGGTGGATAAGTTTCAAGACCTGAGGCAGATGAAGAATTACTTTTTCAGTGGTAATAAAGAAGCTTAAAATACAAAACTGATTTGGGAACTGAAAATTCAAACCTTCCTTCCTTGTTCGGTTATTGGACATTCTCTTCTGGAAGTTTCTATTTTTAAAAAAATAACTCTTGGTCTCTATACACAATCAAGTTTATTTGATATTTAAACTTTCTTTGCTACTTTAATGGTGCTGTACTTTTCTTAAGTTTAATTAGAGTGGGTTTACAGTGCAAGTTAGTAGAATAAGCATGAAGTCAATAATTCATAGTAACAAATGGTTATTTAACTAACAGCAGAAACCAGAGAAGAAAACTTAAGCTCAGTTGCCTGTAGGTGAAATATTCTGTATGTTTTGAAACACAGTCTACTTTGTGCCTTGGATTTCTGAAAGGCTGCCTGTGTAACTGGCAGTGCAATAGCTGCCTGTGGAAATGAAATTAAATTAATGAAGACTTTGCAAGCTCAGACCTATACTAACATTTTTTGAGTGTTCATTGCCTGTCAGAGAACAAAATATAGGTGTCACAACAACAAAAATTTTAAAAAATTCAACAGGGCTGAAGAGCACAAATATGTGGAACCACTGCACCTGTATGAGGTTTCTTCAGATACCTTGTTATTGCTTGCGAAAATTGAGTCATCCAGCGATGATGTGTTGAATACTATGAGGTGGAATAAGTACCTTTAGCATATGTTACAGGTTATCATGTACTGGGGCTTGACTGATCCTCTAAACATCCCAAACTTTTTATTGCAGAATGTTGTGCATTAAGGTTTGGGTCTGATTATGCCAGCTGCTTCCCCCATGTACTGAAAGAAATATTGGAAGGCTTACTTGCTTGCCTTCTTCTAGGTTTGACTTCCAGCACAGGAAAGTGAGGAAGCCTTATTCTTAACTGTGCGTCCTTGGTAAATTATAATTTTCCTGTGCAGAACAACTTCTTGTTTTTCAACATTTTTCAGATGTGAGAAGTTTTTCTGTATGGTTGCAGTCATTATGTTGTTGTTTTTCATTTATGCAACTTTGCTGTTTTGCTCAGCTAGTGGGGTTAGCATAAAATTGGCAGGACTTCACTGAATCAGCTAACGTAGGTTAGCAAGCTGGTTGCTTGCAAATTGTTGGAAGAGGCAAGCAGCCAGCAAGGGTTGTTGCACAGCCAAGACTATGGTATACATTCAGGTTCCAGAAAAATGCTGGGTTTTCAAGTAAGATTTGTCACTGTTAGAATTATTTCATGGTGAAAATTAATACCTGGTCAAAAGTTGTTAAAGTATGCATGGAGCAAATTTCAAATAAGTGTTTTTATCCCTTGCTCAAAAGATTTAAAGGATCTCTCACCAGTGTGAGACTGGGGATGAAGTAAGACATTCTGGTGAGCATGGTAACTGCTGCCATGGGTGGGATTTTGATTCTGGGTTTGAGACCCCATGCAGAGAATTTATAGGGTTTATTGGTTGGTTTGATTTTGGTTTTTTTCTGTAAAAAGATATTTTCTATATTTTGATATGTTTTTACCAGGAAGGATTCAGAAAATATTTGTCTGCAAAACAGGCTGCTTGGACAAAATAGAATTTCAGACAAGGAGATAAAAATCAAAAGCAAAATAGCCAAGACCCCCGTCCTTATGCATTCCAAGAAAAATAATTTTAAAGATAGTGGAAATTTGCTTTCAACTATGTTTTTATACACAATTGACAGTTCATGGATTTAACATTGAGCAATCTAAAGAAAAAAAAATTTGGATTTAATTTTTAATTCAGGCTATTTTATTCAGGCTGTTTCTCTGTTATCAGTTTTTTGATGCTGTGCTGCTTTTGTGTGCTTATGGCTTGAGTATGTTCTCCCTGTCTCTGCCAAGTACCTACCTCTCCAGCTCATTCTACCATGAAAGTCCTGACTTAATTTCCTCCTAGATTTCCAAGTTTTTCCTTTTTATAAACCACCCCAGAGCTCTAGTGTATTTGTATTTGATTGGTAACCTTCAGTTTTGTTTGTTTGATTTAAAAAGAAGCAATTAAAAATTTTTATAGAGTGAAATATTTTATGTGCTGATTTTATGAGTATAGCTTTCTTGTCATAATCTTAAAATAGCAATGACATGAATTTTCTGGGTGAGTTATTAACAACTTCTGAACTCCTGCCTTCAGAATTATATTTTTTTTTTTAATTTATTTTATTCTGGTTTTCTAAATCTCTTTTAATGATGCCTTCTAGGTAAAGAGATAATTTAATGGCAACTTCTGAAAACAGAGCTTTGTGGCTGAAGCGTTGCTTGTTTTTTGACCTACATGTATGTTTTGACAATCAAGGTAGTTGGAATACTTTTGCCTTTCAAGAGAGTAAAATAAAGAATTCACAAAACATACTTTAACCAAATACCAAAACAGAGATATATTTACCTTGGAATGTAAAGGCTTATTAAATTAAATGCCTAATAATGGAGACAAACAGAAAGCTGCAGTTCTCACAGCTGTGAGATGCTGCAGCAGTGAAGGTAATGCTTGCCAGGGTGCAGAACCAAAGTAGATTGATCTTCTGCTACCATTTGTGTACTTTTTACATTTGTGGACAGACCATTCTAGTGACCACAATCACAGCCAGCTTGGTGCCAGTTATGGAATTGTGCCACTTGCTTTGTGCTTTTTTTATCCTGAAACTTAGTTTTTCATAATGTCACATATACCAGGTTTAGCTACGTGTGCTCAGAAAAGGAAAATAAAAAACTCAAAGAAACAAAAAAAACTCAAAACCCCTCAAATAACAAAACTGTTCAACTTACCAAGATTACCTTTCCATCTTGAAAGGTAATCTTGATTAAGTTTAACAGTTGGGGTTTTTTTATTTTCAGTTTAACTGAAAAGCCCTTGAAGTTTTTTCTAGATTAAAGGACATTTTAGAACAGGACTTGTAGAACATCCTATTGAAGTTTGTAGATTTTACCTTGAAGAATTATTTTTCATTTTTACCCTAAATTTTCTCGTACTGCCATTTTACTTAATTGTTTTTTACTGAACAATATGTAATCCCACCATCAGTTGCCTGTAGTAGGATATATTTTGCAGTTTTTGATTCTCAGTGCCTAAACAATAGGCCGGCTTTCTTCTAAAACTATAGTTTGTTAGTTTGTAATTCTTTATTTCTCTCATTTACTCAACTTCTCTGGACTGGACTGACTTCTTTTTATCTCTTGTCATATTAGACTTTATTTCTGCATTTAGTTCTCTTTTTTCTCTGCATGTTATGTGAGCTTACATTGTTTGATTTGAACTAAAAGTAAAATGCTTTTAATTGAGAATTGCATCCCATTTGTGGTTTATTTACTGTCTGGAATTCTATTTACCCTGAGCACATGAAAATTATTTCCATGTGAATCTCCTTTTGCATGTAGCATTTGGATTTGCAGCTAAGCTTGCCCAACTGCTATGTATCAACTTTTAACCAAAAAGTATTCATATTTCATTTGTTAGAGCCACAAAAATAATTTACATTTCTCCTGTAAATATCTTCTTGGAGACTGTGCAGAGTCTGAATTTACATTTTTGATACTTCATTATGTGTTTTTATTTTCTGTCTTTGACATATTTCTTCTGCCCTGTCTTAATTTTAAATTCATTGCAGTGACTGATCGTTCATTTGAAAAATTAACTTAGTAACAGACTTAAAGTTACCATAGGTCCTCTCTGAACTGAACTGAGTTCTGTTCTTCACTGCTTCCAGGTTTCTACAAGAATCTGTTTCCCTAAATAGTTGGCACTTCTGGGCATTAGATAGCAATTCCGAAAACCCAGTTCTATGACAATTCTGTGTTGGAAGTATGACTAAAAATAGCATAGCTTTTTCAGCCTTTCACTTGGTATTACAAAATTAAAATACAAAGGACTTCATAAACAGTGTAATTTTGCAGGTGATGGAGCTGAATGTCTGCACTTTTTGTTTAGTAGACAGTAGAGAATGGACATAGAGACAAAACTACTCTGTATAATTTTTTTTCCTATTTTAATTTTTTTTGTACATCCCACAGCAGTACCCCATTCAAAGTTTGGGCTCAAAAAATAGTAGTAGCCTTCCAAAATGTTACCACTATCCCCTGTATTTTAGAAGTTAAGTGCCTTACTTTCTTCAGTAATTGATTTCTAACTAAACTATTGTTAGGCTTTAAAAAAAAAAAAATCTGATTTTCTTTCTTGTCTTTGATTATTGTAAGGAATGTATTATTGTTATTGTTCTTTTCCATAATACTTTTCAGATATGTGTTCTTCCAGAAACTTAGCAATCACACTTCAGTTCATAATCAGTTCGTAATCAGTCTGTGATGTGTGTGGTGGGAATGTTGCTCACTAAGGATCTTTGCTGCTGCTGGCAGTGTCTGAAGAGAGATCTGTCAGTCTGTGCAGTGTTCAAGTTGTTGGATATGTGCATATGGGTAATCCCATAAACACGACATGAAGAGTCTTAGCAAAAGGAAAAATGTTCTAGCTTCTCACAGAGGAACCTGAGTACTCAGATGTGAAGTGACTCCTCTTGCATTTTGAGCTGTTTTCCGGCTCCATCCAGGATATAGAGAGGTTCTTCAGATGCCAGGTCCATATGAACTGGTCCTGGGCTCCATTTTTCGAAAACTAAACAATTCCCAATTTGCAATGTTTCCAGACTTCATTGCCTTGACTTCCTTAGAGCCCTGTTTCTAGGAAGGAATGTATCCATGCTGCAAATGCTGTATTACAGAAATTTCAGTTTATGGTTACAGTCCTTTGTTTCCTGTTGTTTTGGTCTCATACTTTTGATTAGCCAACTAACACAGAAGACATATTTGTGAAAAATTATAGCACAAACGGCTCAGATATTCTTCATGTAAATAAGCTAGTGACTGAGGTAGAGGATGTGCATACTGTAAAAGGCAATGTACTTGTAACTGAGATGAAATTTAGAAATTTTTGGACACTTGCATGTTTCAGCAGCAGCCTGCAGAAGGCACAGGAAACAGTTGGATAGTGAATATTCATTTGCTGAGGCAAAAGCAGGTTTAAACAAACATTACTTTGATGGTGCCACAGACAATGGTGTATCAACTAGACCATCTAATTTTTCTATAGGTAGGAACATTTTTTAAATAAACTGGTATAGCATTTTATTTTGGGAAGTGTTGAAAACATTCCTCACTGAAGAAGTTTCTGCTTCAGATTTTTTTCTGAACAGCTCACGAAAGCACACTTCACACTCAATATGAAAAGTCATACCTCTCCATTTTATGGCAGGGATTTTCATGGACAGACAAGGAAAGTCAGCCTGCCTCATCCTCTCTAAAAAATGAATTGCTAGTTCAGAGAAGAAACATTCCAAAATGGGCCTAAATGCCATTTTCTTTGTATTAGTAAAATATTAAGGAAATGTACAGTTATGCAGAATTAGGGTTTCTTCCACTGTGAAAGATGGGGTCTTGTGGGACATCTTGCCTTCGTGAGGCAAAGCACTGGAGAGGAGGCAGTGCCAATGAGGTTGCTTTTTCTTTGCTTTGCTCTTCCAATAGGAAGAGCAAAATGGGGAGGCAAGTGGTGCTATCTATGTGCCAAAAATGTAAACATCAGTAGATTGATTAAACTGGCTCTTTCTGAGTCCGTGCTTGCATTTTTTTATCTAAAGTCTGTAAGATTAGAAACAGGCATTAAAAAAAACCCAAAACCCAAACAGGTGAATCTAATGGTGCTTCACAAGAGCAAGGTTGACACTGGCCTCCTTTTCTCCAGATGCATTTGCTGACCAATGTGCAAGCCAAAATTCTGGAAGAGAGGTGTACTTGGTACATTTGGTTGCACCTCTCATGCCCTATTCTTAAACAATCATTTACTGTTTATTATGATGGGAAACAATAATGCTTTAACAAAACATAAGTAACTCAGAGCAATCAGCTGCTTTGCAGGCAGACACTTCTTGAGTTCCCTGGGGTTTCTATCAGCAAACTGTAGTAATGATGCTGATTTGCACAGAGCTATTGTTTCAGCTGTAAATACCTGAATTGATTACCCAGGAGCTATGGTCTCAGTGTAGCATTGTTTGCCTTTGTTCTTTATTATGTGAGGTATCCTGCATAGCAGGGGGCCTGTAACCACGGCAGAGTCACCTTGGGACTTCATGTATGGTAATCTAAATGAATTCTTTGTTACTGTAAATTGCAAACAGAACAACAGCAGCCTGCTGCCACTTCTATAAATATGTATGGTTTACCTGCCAATGAAATTATGGTGAGGGATAGATCAAAGTGAATTAGTACTTGTCAAGCAAATTTGATTAGTCATTTTGGACTTTAATTTTATTCCTTTTTCTCTGATTTGTGACACAATAACAAAATTAATGCTTTTGCTTTCATTGTAGCAAAAGCTGTTGATCACACTAAAAGTTCGTTTCAGAAACTGCAGCGTTAATAAATGATTCTTCTATCCAGACCATCTTGATAGCACATCTGGTGCATTTGTAGCGCCTATAGAGGCGCTGTGCACTTGTACATGGTGAGGTGTGAGCTCTGTCTTGTGTGCATCTGCACAGTGCTGGCTGTGCAACAGAAAGCGTCTGCTCTCTTCTACTTCTTGCAGTAGGGCTGCTCTCCTCACTCACCTCTTTATCTCTTTGCCTTGTCAAATGGGAATTTCTAGTTCAGCCTCGCTTTAAAATTGCTGAAATCTTCCAAGAAACCATAATTTCTTTATTTTGATTTTTGGTTTCAGCCTATAATTATCACTCATAAACGAGACCTCTTTATATAGGTGGTATCTCTTCACCTTAAAAGAGTCTCAGACAATAAATTATCTACCAGACAAAGCAATTATTTTCTACTGTCTTCACGTGCCTAGAAAAGATTAGAAAACAGGCACTTTAAAATAAATATTCCCATGAAGATCAGAGATGAGAATAAAGAAAACCCATCTACATTTGGTAGGGAGAGCCAGGTTTCACAAACAACTTTTTTATTCTGCTGACCCAGATGTGCAAGGTAGACCATAAAGATACAGGTTAGCCAAGGGGAACTCCTTTCAGAAGAAGCAATGCAAGACAGACATGAGAAATCAGAGGAACTGGGACAAAATAGCAGGAGTTTCCTGTTGCTTTTTTCCTTTTCTTGGTATACTCTGTGGCTAGAATTCATTTATCTTACAGTAAAAGGAATGAAAAAAGGAAACATTTTCATTACTCCTTGTTGTTGTTTAGATGCTTTGGCAAAACAATACCAGTCCTACACATGCTTTCTAAAACCAACAGTCCCTTGAAATTAATTTTAATAAAACATGAATGGTTCTGTGGTTGGCACATTACTCAACCCTGCAGTAATAAATTAAGGACACATACCCCAAGGGGCAATCCTACCCTAAACAATCATGTTCCCACAGAGTAAAAGTCTGAGATACTGGAACATTGAAATTGTGAGAAATTACATCCTGATTCCACAAACATATGTTAGCAACAATACTGCAAGTAGTCTCCAGTGGCTTTAAGTGGCTAACTGCTTATCTCTGCTATAGGAAGATGCACAGTCATGTGCATTTTTCCAGATGCAGTCTCTGCTGAATTATTGGCCCTTTTCAATGTAAATCTTCATACACCTCCATTTTATGGCAGGGGTTTTCATGGACAAGTGAGGCAAGTCAGTTTACCTCCTTGTCTCTTAAAAGATGAATTGTAACCATCCTGAATCACAGGTCCCAAGTTTGTATTCTACATGTGGAAGGCTTTTGTGCTTGCTTTTACTTTTGCAAAGTAAACAATGGTAAGAGTTAATAGTTAAGAGTATGCCATATTGTGTTACAGTGTGTTTGTTTTTTTCAAATGTTTTGTGGTAGTTGACACAAACCAAACTACCATGCCAGATGAGTATTTAGTGCATCCCTTTTATAGGCTAAAAAATTGTGCAACAGGAGCCAAAACCCACACCCACAAGTTATGGGCATGCAAGGGGATGCTGAATTAAGCAGCTGGTGTTTGATAACTGCTGAGCCCTTGAGGATCTTGTTTACTCTCAAGGGACTTGGATGTCTTCGCAACCTTTATCAGTGAGATTGTTGAGTTAACAAAATGCTAATCTTCAGGCATTTCTACTGGTCTAGAGAATCTCTCCAGCTAATGCAGGGAATTGCAGAGTAGGGACAAAAGTCTTCTCTGCACCGCTGCTTCTGCTGGCAACCGGATTCAGGAGCTCCTCCTGCCATGGTGCAGTGTGGGGCTCCCACAGTGGTGTGCTGGCAGGCAGCTGCAGGGCAGCTCCTGCAGGCAGCAGATGGCAAAGAGATCAAACCCAAACTCTGGGTGAACTTCAGAATGCTCATTTTTGTCATCCTGCTGTAGTTTGGTACTTAACTCCTCAAGAGAAAAATCATCTGTGCCTCTGCCTTTGATTTTATCTACAACAGCAGTGTAACTCCCTGACTGAGGCATCTGGTTATTTCAAAGCAACTAATAACAAATGTTATTAGCACAGAAGTTGTATTGTTGGTTTTTTATATGCCTCTTGTGGCCAAGCAAGGACTAAAAATGAATTTAAAACCAAAACATTATAAAAATGTAAGGGTGTTTATTCCATCTGGATGCGTAGAAGTTCTGTCTACAGCTAAATATCAAGCAGCAGGAACAGACAATGGGAAAAATGTCACCCAAAATAACTCATTAAATGAAACTAGCTTTACTTCAGATATATTTTCTGTAGCTGAATTACCTTTGTCAAGCTTTGGCCAGGATCATCACAGGACTTATTCATGATTGCTTTTTATTCCAGTAGTATCAACAATTACTTGCTTTTCAAAAGGTGATACTGTTTTCATAATTGTTACAGGCTTAGATGCATATTTAGAGTCACACTGGTTGTGTAGAAACAGGTTTTTTAAATATATGGGATAAATTACTGTGTTTGGGCATCTTCTAGCTGCTGTATCTTAGACAGAAATATTTGCTTCAAATTCTTCTTATAATTTTGCCAAGCTCCAGTGATAAGGCAAGGATTAGTTTGGTCCATGGAGACTATATGAACTAAAAATCAGTTTTACACGAGAAAACAAAAAAAAATTACTATACCAGTTGAAAAAATACTTTGGTGTTGGAAAGGGGATTTTAGTACACTTTAAAAATATAAGTTAATTGAATTGCATTGAAGAAAATTGAAGAAAAACACATTTTTAGAAGAAAAACAAGGGGAATTATTTCTGTTGTTTATAGTCTTTCAAAGAACTACATATCACAT
Source organism: Turdus rufiventris (assembly GCA_013186435.1). Taxonomy (NCBI): domain Eukaryota; kingdom Metazoa; phylum Chordata; class Aves; order Passeriformes; family Turdidae; genus Turdus; species Turdus rufiventris. The sequence goes on from PYHW01010320.1 coordinate 2,609,045, forward strand.
AGAAATGGATGTTAGGGAATTTGCTGTCCTAGCAGGAAGGAAAACAATATTCTGAGAAGAAGTCTCAAGTGACTGTAGCACATTGGCTGTTGATCAGTGAGTCGGCCAGGTTAGGCTTGGCTGCCTCCCCTATTATCCCCACTTGTTCCTGTATTTGCTGCTTCAGTGCAGCTGGCTTTTCTGGTGGCCCACAGCTGAAGAGTTTTAAATGGCAGCACAAGGTCAGGAAAGTTCTGTTGGACATGACGTTTTACTAATTAGTATCTAAAAATATTTTAATTCCAACCTGTCAGGATTGCAGGTGGACAGATATGCTATTCCAGTAACCACGGTGGATGAGACTGAGACAAGTCTTCAGGATAAGTTAGCAGATGGCAAAGGAAACAACTGACTTTTTAAACTTAATGAACCCAGAAGCCTCTTTGCTCAGAAGTGTGTGAATTTTTGGGGGGTTTCTGAGATAGCTGGTAGCACAGTGATGTGTTTTGTTTTTAGCTGGGGAGCTGAAGCTGCATGTGAGGCTCTAGGCTGATGGGATCTGTGCTTGACACAGAGGTTGGGTCCAAAATACTGCCAAGCTGCTACAGCTGCACTTGGCAGGCAGCATCCTCTGCAGGTATAGGCCAGTGTATAGCATGGCAGAATGGCAAACTAGGAATTCATTGTGTCTGCGTTTATGAGGGCTGATTTAGTTACATGTTGAGGGTTGTGTGCCATAATTGTTTCTTTCATTAACCAGGAGCATCATTGTAATACTTGGTTCCAGTTCCGTACCTTTTTAAGATAGCCTTTTTCACTGTTTTGTTTGTTTGTTTGTTTTGTTTTGTATATGGGAGAGACTTGTGAAGAAATAGAAGCCATACTACCCATATAAAAATCTTTCCAATAATGCTGTGGTCAGTAAATGTTGAGATGTCTGCATTTTCCTGACCTTGCAGGTGGCAGAAGTCTGCTGTGATACCAGATGTCAGAGTAAAATAAGAAATAGAGAGAGACGTTATTAGGACATAGATTGCATCGTTTTTACTGCTAGAATTTAATTTAAAAAATATTCTATTTAACCTTGCCTCTGAGACTCCAGAGTGTATATTAGAATATTAAATGTTATATGTAAGATTTTTAGGCTTAAAACTGTTCTATTATATATGTACTTATGATCATGTTTGTGCTCTAAATATGAAGGATTGAGAACTTTGTCTAAGAGTATGAGCTAACAATGATGGAACCTAAACAGTATCACCTGATTCTTCAATAATGGGTGATGTTCTGGTCACTTTTTGCCAGTTAAGTAGGTGCTGAAGAGACATACTTTCCCTTCAGATCATACATGCTTATTGTGCTTTTGGAATCCTCACAATTTTCTTCAAACAGTAATAATGTGAAAGCTGCAAATAAGGTCTGATTACTTTAATTCTTATGAAAAAAGGACCATGCTCTGAATTTCAAAATTGTAAATTGTATTTGCTAGTTATTCCTGATTCATATTGATCTCTTGAAAATTAAAATTAAAAAACAAAAACAAACAAAAAAAAACCCACAACAACAACAACAAAAAAAACAAAGCAAGCATATTTTTTCTTCAGCAAATCACAAACGAGCTTACACAAAATCAAATTTTGTTCCTCTTTGCTGCAGTCTAACCATACTACCTTGCAGTGGAAGTAATATGCTTATTTCAGTACAACAGTAAAAATGTTTTTTTTTCTTTGGGAATCCTTTCCTTCAAATACATTGCTGAAGAGTCTGTAGAACTTCATTAAAAATATGCTACTAAGTACAGCCAGATATATGACCACTGCTAACATCATATCCACTGTTCCAAAATTTTTTAATGTGTGTAGAGAAATCTGTATGATTCTCCATCTTTCAAGACCAAAAGAAAGTCAAAGATACTTTATAGAATGAAACCTGAATATTTCCTGTGTCCCAAGATCTGAGAAGTTTGAGATTTTTAATGCATATCAACTTAAATACTTTACACATTTTTTCTGAGTTGATTAACTACAAAGTTAGTTGGTTTTGTAGCTACGCTTTGAGGCCAATTTGTCTAAATTTCTAAATTGTATTTGCTTTCCCTCTCTATTGTTACTGTTAATTTCCTGCTGTGCTAATAGCCAAATCATTCTGTAAATGATGAGTTTTCCTTTCCTGTGACTGCGTACAGACAGTATGTGTGTGTCTGTGAGCAAGTGCATGTGCATTTGCACATGTGTGTAGGTGTAGGGATGTATATGTACTTGCAGATACATATGCATATTTATATGTGGTTATGAATGAAATTCTTTAATAGAGACCTAAAAGTATAAACTTGTTAGATTTGTTTATCTTTGATTTTGTTTTGTTTTTTAAAATGCATATACCAATGATGGTTCACATTGTTTTACTGGCATATTTGTTTCTAATCTGAGCTAATTCACAGATTAATTTGGTTTTTAATGCTATTACTAGTCTTTCACAATAGGAAGGTTAAGGCTATGTAAAAGAATACAACAAATATGCCACATGATCGAAGGTTACAGCGACCCAGAGTAGATGAGGTGTTCGTGGAACACTAAAAGATTAAACGAGGGTAAAAGGCTAAGGAAGAGCAGCTGGCTCTGTAACATATTACTGTCCAGAGTGCATTACTGCTAAATTGAAAAACGGGTTCACACTGCAGGTTTGCAGGATGCTGCAGAGTAGAATGCATACCAAATGTGGTTACTTCAGCCTGGGTAAAGAGTAAGGGAACATGAACTATTGAGTGTTATTGGCACTGTTAGCAGCTGTTTACTCTTTCTCTGGGGCATAGGTTAAGGATAGGGACAAAGTACAAAAATCAAGAGAGAAGAAATGGATAAAAATCAAACAGGTTTTGGATGCACTGTAACCCCTTATCAATTGCAAAATAGGGATGATATATTTTCTTTTCTTCCTTCAAAATTATTTAAATGCATGCTATCAGGATAAACCTACACAACATGAACAGGTTTTTTTGACATTTACTGAGAAAGGATGATTCTCCCAGCTGGGAAGTACAGATCTGTTATTTTAACCCCTCTTTGTCACAAATGTCTGTGTAACCTAAAGCCCATCTGTGGCCTGCTGCCACAGGGTTATAAACAATGTCAGCAAGAGTTAAGAAAAAGATGATGCCCAAGTGTTCAGTCCAGATCTGAAAATGCTTGTATTCATGTTCTCTCTCTGATACAAACTTCCTCTGTGACCTTCAACAACTTTCACTGTCTCATCTGAGGTAGAAGCCCCCAAAAGCAGAATGGCAGTGACAGTCTGTTAAGGTGTGAATTTAGGTATCCTACAGATTGTGAGAAGACATTTCTGATTAAAGTTAGGGCTAGACAAAAGTATGTTATATATTCTGTGGTCTTCCTGTAATAGCATAACAGTAGACAGAATAGTTTAAAAAGCTCCAAAACAACTCTCAATTGGTAATGGTGTGTAAAGGTCTCTCTCACATTTCAATTGTGAAATGTTGGCCAGTGTAGCCACACACATAGCAAAAACAATACATCATTCTCAAAATGGGATTTTTCCCTTTTTTCTATATCCATTGAACTAAAAAAAAAAGTTAATTTGAAATAAAATTAGCTAATTTTTTACTGTGCCAAAATAGCAAGTATTCATATGAATAAAGTGAATTCTTCCATAGCAAAAAGGCTGTATTCCCAGATGGACACTTAGCACTTATGTTCTCTAGGGGGATGTATGACTTACAGTGCAAGATATCAGTGAGCATGGTTTGTAAAACTATATTTTAAAAAAATTCTTTCCTCTTTTTTTGGTTGTAAATTGGCTTTCAGCTCTTCGTGTGATTAGCTCAGACTTTGCTGGGATCAGCCATCTTTATATACTTTCTGGCATAAGAGTTTTGAAGTTATTTTCCTGAAAAGCATCTTTAGTATCTGTATCTGGTATATTTTGTGTATTTCAACATAACATCTGTTCAGCTTCTTCATCAGCAATGTGCAAAGAGCAGATTAAGTTTCATTATTTGCCCCTCCATATCAAGCAAGACTCAGGAGATATAAAGAAATAAAATTTTAAAATTACTTTTTAAAACAATTAATACTGCAGAAGAAAGAATAGTGTGTCTTCTGCTCTGTGAAAAAAAAAATTAGATGGCATATTAATGTAATTTTAAAGTATTAACTGACTTCCAATGTATCTGTCAGAGACTAAAAAAATCTTGAAAGGTAAAGGTTGAGAATACTTTAAAATTCAACATAACATTTTTTAAATCACAGTATTATCATAATATTATCTACTGTTTTAAATAGTAGATATTAAACTATCCTTTAATAGATATCTAAAACTAATTTGATTACTGGCACTATCTATTTAGCCTACAGACTTATAATGTTCTTAGCACTTCCCTGTAAACTCTTTAAAAATGCAGAGAAATTATAACAGTCATCAATCAAATTTTAACTTTTTACTGAAGTAGCAGTAAATAAAGTGGCATTAATATCAAAGACTGATACTGCAACCCAAATGAAAACCTAAAGGTCTGTATTTTAGGTTTTTTTTCTTCAAGGACATTAGTGTATTATTATTTAGACACTAGAAAAATTTATATTTTTATATTGGTCTGTATTGCAAAATATACATACTTTTTATAATTGTAGTGTTCTTATAGCTAAATATGTGCCACAGCCGTGAGAGTATGGCACAGCTGGCAGTGTGATATCTTGGATCTGGTTCTGCAATGCAGGGTGCTGCACTGACCCAATGCATTGCCAGTGGAAGATAAGGTTAGAACAGAAACAAGAAAAGCCAGCAGAGACTTTTCTAGAGGTCTTTAGCATCTCTTTCAGTCTGCATGGGAAGATCTCTTTTTCTGGCATCATGACGTCTGATCTCATCTTTGCCACTTCTAAGATTTTTTTTATGCCTGTTTTTTTCAGGCTGTACACACTGAATGATGGGAGGGAGGTGGGAGTAAAGAGCAAATTGCAATACATCCTGGTCCCTTTGTGCCTGGCTCTTTTAACACAAGTAAACTGGCTTTCAATAAATAAAGAAAAGGGGGGAAAGTGACTCTTTTATTATTCTTTTCAGCAGCTGAAGCAGCTCCTAGTATTCCCTTGGGGCTTTTAGGAGCAAAGTTGTGATGTTGTCAACAAAGGAAAAATAGCATAGCCGAGTGAATGCACTGCTGTTGTTCATCTGTATGTGGACTGATGCAGCATTGGAGTGGCAGCTGCTGCCTTTTCTCAGCTATGAGGTCTATGTGTCTGAGTGTAGGGTAGCCATGAAAATCCCTTATCATCCATTTTAAAAAACAGCATGAATTAAAAAAAAAAAAAATGAGCTTTATCTATTATTAACACTAAATATGGTAAGCATCATAGTCTCCAAGTGAGTCTGTGCTGGGAGTGGAATAAGATTTCAGTTGCAGAAAATTAATTTTGTTTTATTTCCTTACATGTGGTCAAGCTGACCTGCTGTTTGATTTCTTGTCGAAACTTGTGGTCACAAGCTAAGGAATGGACTTAAGGCAGAAAGTTGTGGCAATCCAGAATGAGGAGAAAGGTTTAAGTTGTGGAACAAGAAAGATACAGATACTTAGCTTCTATGTGTTATGAGCTTCAGAAAAGCACTAAGATGGTGCCAATGAGAGGAAGAACAAAGAAAAATACATTAAAACCTAAGGGTAGTAGTTCTCCCAAGTCTGTAAAGAGTGAATAACTCCCTTTGTATGGCCTAGTGTAAAACATACCTGTGTAATTACTCCAACTGAAACTCTGCTTGGGCATGGGAAAATCCCTTGGTGTTCTGCTGCACCCCCTATAATACAACCAGGACATACCAAGAGAATGCAGTCTTCCCTGTAGATGTCCCTCTGTGGTGGGTTAGACTTGGCTAAAAGCCACACTCCCAACCAGCTGTTTGCTTACTCCCTCTCTCCTCTAGAGCAAGAAAGAAAAGCTCATGGGTCAAGATAAAGACAGGAAGATCCCTTACCAGTTACTGTCATGAGCAAAATGGACTTGAGTTTGGAGAAGATTAACCTAATTTGTTGCCAATTAAAATGAATACTTAATTAACAACAGCAAGAATCTCTCACAATTCCTCTTCTTAGTGCTTGCTGCTCCTCAGATAGAGTATTTACCTGTTGCTGCAGACAAGCATTTTTCTCACAGTCACATGTTAACTTATTCCTGAGATCTGGCAGAAAACAGAAGGGCACACTTTCAGAAACAGTGGTTGGATTCATGTGGACAGTTTTTAAAAATGTAGCGATGTATTTGAAAGGCAGGATGAATGGGCTGAAGTTATTTATAAAACAATGATGGGAGAATGTTTTGTTATAGCAGGTGCCACTTTAAGAAGCAAATTATTTTAATACCTTCCAAGTCTGCCTTTACTTCTGGGTGGCTGTTGCATTCTCAGGATTATGCCAGTATTAGCACTGGCTGCTCTAGCTCCATTCATTTCAGGTAGAAACTACAGTGGCCATTCTCAGTGACTGCTTTGCAAGCAGAGATAGTTCTGAGACTTGTTGCATCCCTTCATGTTGGTATATGAGGACTGACCTTGGCAATTATTGTCATCTTCCAGATCTTTCTCACCTGTCATCTCTGTTGGAAGCAGACTTAACACAAATACTGCTTCAACAGCTGCAGATTTCTGGAAGTCTCAGTAAGGATTAGCAGCTTCACTGAATGGCAAAGTAGCTTTCTCTGTCTTTCAGTGCTTGGCTACAGCTGTTCTGTAACTGCCACAGGACTACAGCTATTGTAGAACGAAGTCGTTGCAGTATTAAATTTTAGAATTCAATCTAATTATAATATTATACATGTATATATATGTATACTATCTCAGTTAATTAAGAAGGTCAATCACATATTTGCGATAGTGTGCAAATTACTGTAATTGAACCCTATCTCAAAAAAAATATTCTGAGATGCTTCCCAATTTACAAGGTACTATATAGAGGATGTCTTTTTGATTTTATCAAAAGACTGTGAGGGTAGAAAAGTTAAGCACTCCAAAACTGGAAAATAAAAAATCTTAAAGGACGCTGACCACAGTTTTTTTCCATCAAAATCCTTTCAAAAATAATTTTCATTTTCAAAGAGTTTAAAGTTACTGTTGTCTGTATTTTTCTTCTCATTAAAAATGATGGATCCAAAATATTTTATTAAGGAATGCTGATGCAAAGTTTTGTGGCAGAAAGAAGTCTATTTGTCTAATATCCCTCTTCTATTGGTTTAGCACAGTCATTCACGTGCTTTTTATATCACTTGGACAAGGGGCTGTGGTCCATCATGGAAGAATCAATGTGATTGTGAAGCCAATGAATGCTTTTCTGGAAAATAACAATGGAGTGTGTTGTGCTAGCAAGACTGTTGTTTACAGTGAAAATCATGCCAATATATTTTATCTGGATGAAAGTATTAGACTTTACTTAGTTGACATCTGGACTGTGGGTTCTATTTGAGGTGCAGTATTTTTGCTACCTTTGTTATTTAACTTCTTAAATGGAAGACATGAGTGAAGTTCTATTGGGTTAATTTTTCAAGACTTGCTACTGCTGGTACCAGCCTTAATATTGAAACCTCCTGTTTATTAAAAAACTAAAAGCAAAGGTGTGTTAGTAGTTTTGGTGGCATTTATCTTAGAAAAATACAGAAAATAACGGCAGGGGAGGGGAGAGAAAAGCAAAAATGCTGTCTCCAGGAAAGAATAAATAAACCTCCATCTTGCATGAACTTTTGCAATGGCATTTGGCACTCATCTAGAAATAGAAAAGTCAGTGTAGGAGAAAAAAACCAACAGCTGTTTAGCTGCACAACATAATGATAGTGCTTTACGCTTTCTTTTTTTACATGCATTTTAAGAGTCACGGAGTTACTAATGCAAGCTGGGCACTTTATGTTTGCCTCAGTGAACTCACAGTGAATTTCAAACTGCCAAAAATGGAAATTGAGAATAAATTGTAACTAAAAAAACCCCAATTTATAAGATAACAGTTCACCTTAATCTTGAATATGAACACAATAACACAATGCATTACAAGAAATTCTAGAGAGCTTTATCTAGTTTCTATGTATTTAGTTTCAAATGCTTTAAAATATATTCAGATTTTTCTGAATCTAAATGTAGCTCACTCATAGAAAATCATCTGGGACAAGTATGCAGGCTATTACACCTCAATTAGAGCAGCTATGCATATCTACTCTCTTAGTGTGATTATTCTGTACAGATTAGGGAAGTAGTTTTCTCAACAAAGATTGTAAAATACTTCAGCCAAGAGCATCACTCGTTCTTTTTAGTGGTTTTACCTGTTCAGTGTCTCACATCACTAAATCTTTAATCTGATTGACTTCTTCAGTATTAGACATCTCAGATAAAGCTTTTGCATTTTGATTACTGCCTACAATAGGCAGTATTTTTCATTATTTTAAATGCCTTCACCCAAAATCTGCCATGTCATAATAGGCCTGTGTTAAAAATTCTAGTCATCCCTGAATGACTTGTCTCATAAATTGGTCTTAACACCTACCAACACCAATTTTATTGTTAGAAAATTCATTAACTAGATGTCAAATACAGATGAAGGAAGGACAACATATTCTGATGCCCTTTTTGGTAAACTGTACAACACATAAATGAAAAGCATTTCAATGCTGTCAGAGATTTTATTCACAATCTTTAGACCAATCAACATTTTGAATTGTAAATCCTCCCTTGAAAAATCATTCCCTTTGAAATTCTTGTCGAACTGTAACAGCCATGTTACATGTTAAAGTGTATTTTACCTGTCAACATATATGAAACATATACAATAAAAGGATAATTTCAAATATGTATTTTTAATCCAGCTTTGTCACTGAAATACTATCCCAGAGTAGGAAGTGAAATACTTGGTGGGTTGCATTTCCAATTGTGTCTTTAAGGCTCTTTCTCTGAAATGTATATGTATTTCTAAAATTCCATTAAAAATATCCAGTTTGAACATGGACTGATGCAATTGTCTAATCCAAATATACCTGAGCCCTTCAAGTATGCTTGACTCTGACTATTCCATTTGGCCTGCTTACATTTTGCTTCTCTTTCTTGATTGGATGAGCTAATTTTTCTAGGGAGGTGCTCCAGAACAGTTGAGAGATAACTAACACCTTGAAACAATTGCATTCTCACAGCACTTCTGGTGATTTTGTTGTAGTAACAGTGATTTTTGTCTCTCTAGTCAGCAAATATGATTGGGATTGGATAGAAATAAATATCACCGCATCTAAAACTGAAATTGTGAGCATGCTCACTGGGAGAAACTTCTGTACTTCTTACTGCAAAGGAAAAGACCTCACAGCTGCCTTGTAACATCTTTTTGAATCCTAATCTGTATGACTCCACAGGTATCTACAGGACAGCTTTCATACATGCAATAGGAATTTTCCTTCTGTGGCATAATGGCATATAATCTTTCTGTGGGGTTACATTTATGGGTCTGGATAGATGCTGTTGGTCAATGTGAGGATGCAAGGAAGAAAAACCAGTAACATCTTCCTTTCCAAGCTCTCTAAAAATTCTATATTACAGGGGATAGTCCACTCAGAAATTGTAAAAGAGTGCCACCAGCATTTCCTCTCAGGTATAAGCTCAAAGGGGAATGGAATAATCAGAAAATACGTATGTTGTTCTTAGAATTTGTTGTGTTCATATAATAGGCAGCTTTTTGAATGGCACATCACAGAAAACATTTGCCTTCGCTGCCTTCAGCAGGCAGCAAATTATTTCCCTCAATGTGATCGCACAGTGTAAGGGGGCTTCCCTGTGAGTAGTAAATCAGAATTAATACTTATGTTGGTGGCAGGGCTGCTCACTCTCTTTACCATTCAGTTCAATAGGTATTCTTCCACTGATTTAATAAGGAAAAGATCAACTCCTCATGATAAAGCAGGGAGTAAAGTAACAGAATAAAAATAATAGAGAATAAAAATGTATCATTGAATTGTGTGGTGAAATAGTGTATTTTGGCAAATGAAAGGGAATTTAACAATGACCAATTTCCTTTCTGGAAAGAATATCTCATAAAAGCAAAGTTTCCTTGAGATAGATTTGAGGAATTCAATCTTTAGGCCTTATTTTCATCATGCATCCCTTCTTATATAGATAGCCACAGTATGTGACAACCAAGTAATTAAGTCTAGCCATTGGCATGGCAAGAAACTGTGGTCGAACTTCTTTCAACGGAAAGTTTAGAATATTGAGAAAATAACAAAGCAAAGCCTTACAACCTTAATGGGTTGTATTTTGCTTTGGACCTGTGTAGAGTTTATATGCTGAAGGAAATGCAATTATTTAAGTTCTTTCTAAACCTTACTGCTTTTTAGGCTATTCTGTAAAAGAAAAAGTACACCTCAGTTCTCTATGAACTTTACCTAGCCACAGAAAGCTGATCATCATTAGGAAGACTTTCAGTAATGTCTCAAATGAAAGAAGTGAACCATGATACTGAAGTCTAATCTGTTTGGGAAATCTCCTGGGGAAAAAATCCAACAAATGAATGCAAATACATATTTATGCAAGAGTGGGATCTTAGCCTTGATGACTTAGAAAATTATTACTTAGAACATATTTTTTATTGAAGGATTTTTGAGTTTAAATGTATGCAGATAATATTATTTAAAATTTTGGATGTTGGTCTTCATTTATGTGGAATACTAAAATAGCATATTTTTAATGTACTAATTGCGTCTACATATATATATATATTTTTTTAAAAAACCTAACATGACTATCCTATCAAAACAGTTCTTGATTGTCCTATGCATAAACCTTCACTCTTGCTGCTTTGTGCAACTTGCTTTACAAACAATGCATTCAGATAATACAGAACTGTAAGGTTTGCCAGGTTTTGTCTGTTTCACAGAATCACAGGATAGTCTGGGTTTGAAGAAACCTCTGGAGATCATCCAGTCCAACTCCCCTGCCAAGGCAGGGTCACCCAAGCAGGTGGCACAATGCAAGAGATCTGGCATCATTCTCAGTCACCCACCTTTGAGATACTTGTATGTGCTGATGAGGTCTGAGGTCTCTCAGTCTTCTCCTTTAACTAAACAGGCCCAGCTCCTGCAGTCTGTCCTTAGGACAGAGATGGTCCAGACTCCTCATTATCTTTGTGGACTTCTACTGGATGCTCTCTGGTGGCCTCTTATCTTTCTTGTACTGAGGAGCCCAGAACTGGACAGAGTATTACAGATGTGGCCTCACCAAGGCCATCTAAAGTGGGAAGATCACCTCCTCAACCTGCTAGCCACACTGTTCCCAGTGCACCCCAGGATCCCATTGACCCACCTGGCCACAACAGCACTGGTGGCTCTGGTCAGCTTGCCATCCAACAATGACTTGTCATCAGCTGTCATCCCAGGTCTTCCTCAGCAGAGCTGCTCTCTAGGTCAGTCCCCGGCCTGTGCTGGTACTCAGGGTTATTCCTCCCCAGGTGCAGGACTCTGCTCTTGTCCTTGTTGAGCCTCATTAGGGCTCTCTCTGTCCAGCTCTCCAGCCTGTCAAGGTCCCACTGAATAGCAGCACAGCCTTCATGTGGATCAGCCATTCCCCCCAGTTTTGGGTCATCAGCAATTGATCCCT
>PYHW01010320.1:2624602-2671213 GCA_013186435.1 Turdus rufiventris
TTAGCAGAAAATGACTCACTGGAGGAAGGATGGGTTGTGAAAAGATAAAGAACAATGCCCTGCCTGGTTTCAATGGATGGCCCATTAGTGGAATATCTCCCAAGGAGATAAGGATCACTGCCCCCACCCTCAACAAATGGTGATAGAACAGATAACTTTTATCACATTCTGTATTGTAACCCAATACAGTTGCCATCACCTGGACGTGCGGCTTATAATCAGGTGCGGTTTATAATCATGAAATTACTGTAATTTAGAACTGATGTTCAAGATTTCCTGGAAGATCAGCACTGCACTGCAATCATATTTAGAGTATATTTTATTGAAATTAATTCCAGGAAATAAGAGGAAAATTTACTTTGATAACTTTGAAGGGGCTAAAAAACCATATCAAAACTTATTAATGGACAGGAATATGAAAATTCACATGGGTTGGTCATGAATAAATTCTACAGTAGAACTTAGGCTCTTCCAGTCATGAGAGCAGAGCTTCTGAGTAAGAATGGGTGCTGAGGAACTCCATCCCACCCTTAATTAATTGTAAATATCATATTGATTACTAGTGGGATAATATCAAGTGTTTTATACAATAGAAGATGGACTTTGCCTTCTAAAGTAATCTTAACTGCCAAGAAAGCCTAGATGAATAATTTAGGTGTGGTATATGGAGATATTATGTGACTTATTTGTTACTTCTGTGTTGATAAAACTCCTTTTTATGGTTTGCTTTGTGGTCTTCTAAGCAACACGAAGGCATTGGTAAATTCATGAACTTAGAGTTCCAGGAGCAGTCACACACAATTAGCATGCCCTGCTGTGGATGCACTGTGTTAAGAAACAGTCTGTGCTGAGACAGAATTTGTCCATTTCCACTTTTTGAGAAAGCCCAAAGAATATCTTCAATTTATTTTTTATGGTGCTGATGTACACCTGGATTGCAAATTAATATGAAGAGAAGGTGAAAAGGAGCTGTTTTAGGTTAGTGAGATAAAGAATAATTGTATAGCAAGGATGAGCTGAAGTATGTAATATGTGAATTGTACCGACTCCTGATTTTTGCTGCCCACTAGAATTACCCTGGAGAAAAAAGTTGTTACAGGAATCATATAGAGAGGTCATGCATGCAAGAATGCACTTGAGTCATGCACTTCTCTGCTCACTCATAAGACAGGTTGTATCTTTCTAATAGCTCAAATAAGTGATTCAGTTTAGCAAAGCTGAAAGTATTTGTGTTGCTAGAAAGTAGAGCTTTAAATCAGTCATTTAATCATGTCAATATTTTTATTAAACTTTACCAGTAAAGAGAAAATTAAATAATTTTTATTACATATTCAGCGTTTTACACATCTTCTTTGATAATGCCCTCAAAGCATCATAGTTTAATATCATTAAAAGTATTGTCTTCTCCATTTATATTTTAGTATCAATCTGTTACAGATTTCTCTGTGCTTGAAAAAACTCTTGAAAAGTTGCCAAAGCCTGAGCAAACACAGAATTGAGATATGCTGATTACAAACTTAATCCAAACTAAATTTATAGCTGAAAAAATTAGGTAAACTTCTGCTATTGTCACTTCTTCCTATTAATATTCCTCACGTATTTGGTTTGTTTTGATTTATCCTTGCAAAATTTTCATGGTCAAATTTAGTAGGAGTTACAGTGTATGAGTGTTTGTTGTATCATACCAGTTCTGGTTCCTGCCATATATTCAGTCCTTTTTGAAATGTAGCTCCAAAGCACCATGTGTTAATAAAATTTATGTAGTGTTCTTATTTAGATTGGAGAAAATTATTGAGGTAAGTTTTGAAAAAATAATTTCAGTGCTTCTTTAGTTGTTGAAATTTTCACTTCCAGTTAACATTCTAAACTGTTTGTGGTATACAAAATATTCTCTTCATATAATGAAGACCTCTGGATGACAAAAGAACAAAAGAAAGATGATAGAACAGAATCTTTTAATCAAAGCATCTTCTAGTTCAATTTCTATATAAGTAGTTATCTACTATTCACCTCCAAGTTGCATTGCTATACAGTTCATGTGAAAAAGAGGCATATTTCCTAAAATTATTTAAATAATACTAAAAATTATTAAGTAGCTACAAGGAAGATCTCTTCATAGACAGTTTCCTATAATTTTCTGTCATTTTTTTAAAAGGGCCATTTTTCAGGAGTCAAAATTTCAAGTATCTGGAACATGATTTGAAGGTCAAGTAGCAGAAAAATTTCCCTACCCCACTGGTGTACAGCTTTTTTGTTTGTTTATAATCTTTCAGCTTTGCTGAATTACCTGTTTGTCATTAATAATAAATGCATTAGTTCATTTTATGTCTCTCAGCAACCAAATTATTTCCTTCCACTATTATAGAGAGAACAAGAATAGTGAGAACTAGTTGGATGCTCAAATAACTTGGGAATGCCAAAGAAGCTGTTTGACTTGTGGTAAGCACAGGGGACTTTTAACATATTAACATTAGAAAGGGAAAAATAGAATAAAAGCTGTTTGAGTCTGCAGAGAGATGAGAATTCAAAAGCTTAAGACTTCATTTGATTAAGAAAAGTCAGAATGAAGACTGTCATGGAAATGTAGAGGTAGATAGACCTCATGAGGCCACTTAATCAAACCTGTCATCCATGGCAGAATCAAATATGCTGAAATTAATCCAGACTGATATTTGTCTAGCTTGTTCCTAAAAACCTCTGAGGATGGAGATGCTGTCTCTTCCAAGCAGTCTGTTCCATGGAATATCTGTTCTTTACTACAAGAAAGGATGTCTTGTGTCTTCTGCTCTGGTAGGCAAACTGATGTTTTGAAGTCTTTCTGCCTGTGGACATTGAGAGCAGATGGTCACTGTGTTCTTCTGTCTGTTTGCCTGTTGGAAACCCTCCATGATATCCCCTTTATCTCTTTTCTAATTTGCACAAAGTTAATCCCTTCAGTCTCTCTGTATAACTCATGTTTACCAAAAGACTTAATTCTTTGTTGTTTTCTTTTGAAAAAGCTCATTTAACCATATTTTCCTTAAATTGGTGTGCTCAAAACTAGGTGAAGTACTCTTCAGCAGTGGATAGAGCACAGTATTTACCTTTGGTGTACATGCCTTATTGAAGTATGTCTCAACTTGCTCTCTTGCGTTGCATAATTTTTGGTCACTTCATACTTATTTAAGGAGGTACTCAATTTTTTATTTATGCCTTAGTGCACCCTAATAACTTATTCTGTGTTTTTTTCTACCTTGTTTCTTTTAAGTTGCTCTTTTTCCTTAGTTTCATTTGGAGGCTCTCTCTTCAAGTCTGATCCTGTCTTTGTTATCTTTCCAAGACTGCTGCTGGAGGTGAAAGGTGTGTTCTCCAGTCAGTCCTACAGGACTTGCAAACTTTGGATAAACAAAGTTTCAAGGCCTGATACTGATAATTACTCTAAGAAGCATTAAATGACATGTGCAAATGATTATAGAAGTTTTGTGGGAACTTTGATTTCCCATATTGCTTGTGAGATTTTTGTTGAGGACACTGTCAAGACCAAATTTTGATGGCACCCAGACTAAAACTGAATTGAACAGGCAATATTCTCTGGTAATCAGTTTGTGCTTTACTCAATTTTAAAAGTGTATGACATACTAGACAGGTTCCATGGCTAAGCAGAATGTGACTTCAGGGCTAAATAAAAAACAAAACACTTAAAAAAACAACCATATAATTTATTTTCAAGGAATGAAAATAAACCACAGGAGTAAGAATTGAAAGAATGAATGTTGAGATTCCATCCTAAATGAGACCAAGGGTTGCTGGGTTGTTTAGATAGCTCGCTGGCTTCCTCTGGTTCTGGCTGTGTCCTAGTATTCTGTTTACTGTTGTATCCTTGGAGATTCATATCATCAACAAGCTCACAGACGATGGTGAGCTTCTTACTTTGTCTGACTGCAATAAAAACACATACAAAGAAATATAAATAAGAATACATAAAGATGAGGTTTTTCATAAGGACAGCCTGTTAATGACATTCAGCAAAAGATTACTTACCCATCAGGGGTAGTTAGAGTAAAATGGTGTGAAAAACCAAACCACCTGAAGCAAGGGTCAAAATCACCCGAGTGATGTCATAATCACCATACAGTTTCCACATCTGTGTCCCTATAAACCTATAGAGCTATACCTATGAATCAGTTGAGTTTTTTGTCTTCTCATTCAGGAAATCATAGCCTAGAGCATGAGGGAAAGTTTGGTTAAGTAATATGCTGAGTAATTGGTTTGAGAATCTTTCTCAAACCACTGCAGCAGTCCATATATGTTCAAACTGATAGTATTTGTCTTATAGGTGGGACACACCACTTGGTCTTACTGCCTCAGTATCTAATCTTATGCCTTCTGAAAAGATGCCTTTCTTCTTGACATGGGGTTAGAAAAGAGGAATGCTAGTTAATACAGTCTGTCATTAGCACTTACCCTCTGTCCTAGAAGACTGAGAGATTTTTCATACTTATTTATTTTTATACTATTATGTTTTAAAAAGGTATTGCAAATTTTAACTGTATTGGTATGATTTTTTTCATCCTTCCTCTGTAGTTGAATTTGAGCATCTAAGATGCTTGTCCAAATAAAAGACAGTTAGGATAAAGAACTGTCCCACTAAAATATCTTTAAGTCTCTATTAGTATGGAACTGAACCACCCATGTCTCCTTATTAGTATGGAAGGCAAAATGCTGTAGTATTATAGGAAATTTTTTCTGCTGTTCATTTTGGCTTTATTCAATTGATCTGTATTTCCTGAACGTGTGGCAATAACACACACTCACTTAACCAGCCATTCAAATGTGCAATTACACACAGGGAAGGCTAATCATGCTTATTTTTCCTAGTGCTGCCAGCCTCACTGTTTTTATAGTATAGAATGCATTAAGGAAGGGAAAAAAAACAGTCTGTGGCCCAATTAGCTACCACATTATTATTTATAGACTTATCTAATGCCATTTACAGGATACGAAAGAGTTGAACAATAAAAAAGTGCCACTGTGATTATATTACACCATAAAATAAAGCATGCCAGCCAGTTAAAGGCTAAATCAGTGTGAATCTCATGCATCATCAGTTCCTTTATAAATATTTTTTGTTCCTGTAATGCGGCTCTGATGATGGATAATTTATATTCTACTTTCATTTTCCATCTTTAACTGGTTTCAAATTCTAGATATGATCATCATGTTCCACAAATCATTGATGAAATTCAGGATCTATTCTTAAATACAGACTCTGTATGCTTTCAAAGGAGAACAAAATTGCACTAATTACCTTGCAGTCCCTGCTTTATAAGATTTAGGGTGGTATTTGTAAATGGCTTATGCAAAATTAATCATACCTTGCAAGCTGCATCAGGAGAATCGTTCACAGCAATGCAACTTAATCCATTGGATGAAGTATTTGTTACAAGACAAGAGAACAAGACTGGTGCAAAATGCATCTTGCTATTGCTCTTCTGCATGTTATCATGTAAACAATGTCATGTCCCTAAGTTAATCTATTTTTTTTAGCAATCTTTTACATTATATAGGTTTTGGAGGAAGAATGTTTGTCTTCACTACCCAGAAAAACTGAACCTTGGTGTAAGTGCAAATTATTAGGCACAACCATAATGCAAATAGTAAGTAATTTTTGCCATACAGTGCTCATTAATGGAGAAAAATTATTATTTATCGTTCAGGATTTACCTGATCCTGCATCCTAAAGGCACCTAAAGCAGGTGCAGTGTTATAACTAAAGGAATATGTAAACCCATGGCTAGGATACCTCACTGGAAAGGAATGGGAAATCAATGCAAATAGATGTAAGCAATAGAGTGGTTTTATTCTTCTGGTCATACAGCTATGAAAAATTCTGCTGCAACACCCTAACAGTTTGATTTTCTAGCAGCAACAAGGGACAGAGTACTCACACATTGCAAATTTGAGTAAAAAGTAGGAAAGTCTCAGAAAAAGGGCCAAGTATAAACTTGACATTAACTCTTACAGCTTCTGTCATTCTGCTGGTATCACATCCGTTTCCCTGAGATCTGCTTTTACCAGCTAGTCTTCAGCGATATGATTCAGTCTTCACCAGATGCTCTGTGACACATTTGGCAGCATTTTCTGTGTTAGATGGAAGAAGAGACTAGGCAGCTGCTTTTCAGTGGTGTGCAGAGTACAAATAGCTCTGCATCCTCACTTTGGTTTTCAGCATCCAGGTATTCGCTGATATTTGTGAATAGTGAGGAAAAAGAATAGACCCTTTAGTGTTTTGTGTAAAAATATTAGAAACCACTAACAGTTCTCTCTGGCAGTACTAAGTACAGAAGGATCAAAGTTTCTTATAGAGCAGCCCTATTTGTTCCCTGTATATAATTTGCCTGAGAATGTAGGGCTGGTAAAGGGAATGTCATGAGCATCCTCAGAAAATACTAGAAACCCATTCATCCAAGGAAAGACATGAATTCAGCCCTCAATTCAGTCCCTTGAAAAGGGACTATTTAAGCCCTACCAAAACCAGCTCATTCAAAATCTTCAACTGATTTCTGAAAAAAATAAAGGTTGCTTTTCATAGCTGACAACAGTGAAAACCAGTTAATGTTTTGTTTATTAGTCCAGGCATCTGTCTTCCTCTGTAATGTCTTATCTTTGTTTTAAAAACTGCAGAAGTAATTAAATATCCATCTTAATATTCAGTATTAATAAAATGCTTGGCAGTTTATTTCTTTAAAATTCTGGGTGTGACTGTGAGAGGAGTTGAGACTGACATCTGTTTAGATTAGACACTTTCTAGGTTATACTTTCCCAGTATAACAACTTGCCTGGCAAAGTATCACTGTGTCGGTAACTTCTTCTGTTTAAAGCTCTTCTCTTGTGCTTGAAACAATTTGTGGGTGCTTGGCTTTGCTCTGTTAGGTTTAAGCTGAAGGACCTAAATGATGAAGCGTTATCCATGACAATGGATAGTGTTCTACCAAAAATTTAAAAATGCATATTTTACTGAGGAAATTGGTGAAATATGGAAAAAGGTCACAGAGTTACCTGATCTGCATAAGTAGATAGACATTCTAAATGAGTGCATATTTGGACTAGATGATTTGAATAGTAACCTAAATGCTTGCTCATGTCCATATGAAATATGTACAAACATGTTTTCAAGACAAAGGCCTGAATATATATTTGTAAATTTTGAAATTTTTAATGAAGACAATTGTACAAGCCGCAAAATAAAGCACCGTATGTTAGTGAATTATTAATAGATTCTCCCCTTCCATTGGTTAAGTTACTAATTGCACTATTCGTTCAAAAGTTTGTATCTTAACTTGTCTGCTGTTCAATCATTGAATAGCAGAGATAATCAGGGAAGTAACAATTCAGTGTTTTGAGCATCAGAAAATTATTTTCAGTATTTTTTTGCATGTGCTTCTGTAGTCTTCATTGGAAGAGAATTCCATATTCTTTGTACGATATTTCTACCATGAAAATTGAGTATCCTTTTGGGATAAATGTGTCAAGAGAAAGGCACATCACAAAAATAAATAGAATAATTGCAAGCAAACAATTTTCAGCTTGTGTTCTCAGGACTCTTATTTTTATTGATGTTTCATTCACTCTGGGAATCTTTCCTGACAATGAAATCTTGAAAACAGTTTGGTTCTTCTCTGACCTTTGTATTCAGAAACATTTGTTGAAGTGGTTTTGCATGTATTTTTCTCCCCCTAAGGTATTGCTGGGAATTCTGATCACAGACAATTTCACTTAAGTGTAAAATGGCTCTGCACAAGATCACAGGCTTAAAGCAGGCATACAGATACTTCCTTCATATTTTCCAAATAACTCCCTCAGTTTCGTCATTCTGGCAACTTTGCATCTGTCTATCTCTGTAGATTAAGAAATAACAACTCATATGCACCATCAAGGAAAGGATATTTAAATTTAGTTTCTCTCCAGCATGGGGCTTGACTGAACCATCTTGCTATCTTCTTTCTTGTTTGGATCAGTGTATCTGTGTTCCAGCCCCTCAAGCCCAGTTTGCATTATGTCAACAGAAAAGGCTGATTTTAGTTGCTCTTTGTTGACTCTGAGGTCTGTAAAGATAAATTCTGTGCTTGTTGGAAACAAGGAATAACAATCACTTTTGTGCCTTACTTGTGGGCTGCAGACCCAGGGACATTTTTGTGCTGCTCAGATTTTGGAGGCTGCTTTGCCCTGTGCCACTTTGCTGTGGTCTGTCTGCACACTGGGTCTGTGGCATCTTCATACTGCTTCGCCTCAGACAGGATTTGAGATGTCCAGCTGACTCTTCCATTGTACTTGAGGCAGTGCATCAGCTCTCTAATTTTTTTTCTTTTAACCTTACTTTTCTACCAGTAGTTTGGTCTGAGCTATGTGCTAGTAATGCCACCTTAGGGTTTGAATCAGTTTACCCTTTCCACATCACTTCATCCAAAATGCCAAACAGTAAAAAAGGATATCTCAAAACTTGTTGCACAGATATTTATTTTATCACTAAATAGAAAATCACTTTTTTTCATGGCAAGATGAATTGGAGCCTTCCCCTCTACTAAAAAATATGTGATATACAGTACCTTTGTGGCAGCTGCAATGGCTTCTCGCATTAGTTAATTAGAATAAAGAAGCTATTCTAGCGGAAGTAAGAAAAAGTTTGAGTTAGTATGTTGCTTAGTTATCCTTAACAAGTGTTTCCCAATACCAAGCTTTGAGAACAAGCTGTTGTACCTAAAAGTTTTAAAACCTTACTAACAAGGATAATCAAGCTTTTTAATGACAAAGTCTTTGCAGAGTCACAGTGCAAAATTGTGATTATGATTAATTTCCTTAGGGGATGTATGATTGACAGCCACTGAAGCTGGCTATCGCACAGTCATAAATTGAGATATGGTTAAGTAGTGCTGCTTGCTAATCAGGGCAAGAAATACAGACTGGCCTGTTGAATTGCACTGGGCATACTGTATCTTTTAGCAGAGCAGGATTAAATCTTCAGTACTTTTGCCCTAAACTCTTTCTGACCTTCTGCTATGCTCTCTAGTGCATTTGACGTTCCAGAGGAAGGCATAAACCAGCACAGAAAGAATTTTCAAGGTTTTCTGCAAGGAAAGTTGTACAGGTTATCCTGAATCCCAGTTCACAATATGTTCTGCCATTTGCATTTGTTGTCTCAATATGTGTTGTCTCATATTAAATGAGACAAATAAATTATGTGGCTAAGTCTAACTAGATTTTTCACTTTCTTCTTTCATGTAAAGGCAACCTATAGCTAATGGTCCTTTTTAGCATCACCTTGTCAAGCTGCCATAGGAGGAGATATGGCCAGAATGCATCTGAAGTGCTGAACTGTCCAGAAGTTCCCAACTTTCTGTAGTGCTCAGCTTTTTTGACTTTTTTCTGAAAAGTTTTACAGTTTCTTGAATCTATGGCTGTAAGAACAAGACTGAAGCATTCTTCATGCCATGTAAACAAGTCCTCTCTCCACAATTTTACTTCTTGCACTTGATATGGTTTGAAAATCAAATGTTGGATGTTCTAAAGAAAGATGTCTATCATTACCTATAATCCAAACTTCCAGGATTTTTAGAATGCTTCCTAAATCTTCATATGTGCTCTACAGAATGAAAAGTCTCTTTTAGGAATTTTTAGAGACAAGCCTATCTATAACAAGGAGTTACCTAAAAACTTTTCTTTACAGAAGAAAAGGATGCAAGGTATAGAAACGAGGAGTTTAATTTCATAATTACAAAACACTACCCCATCTTCTATCTGTGTTCTTCTTTACACTCTATTCATTAAAAGCTAGACCAAATCTTATAGTGAATTTTTGAAGGTAGATTTGTTTCTCTTAAAACTATTTGTTTGTTTGATTTGTCTTAAAAGCATATACCAGACTTCGTTACTTGTCAGTGGTATCCATGATCATAAATAACTTGAACATTTTGAAAATTTTATCCTCGGTCATCATCATGGCTGTGTTGCCATTTCAGCTAGTCCTTCAGTCTTTGCAGCATTAGGAAACAACCTGCTTGACAAAGAGGTGTCAGCCCACAGCAGGATGGCTAGCCTATTGTGGCATAGCAGCTGTCAGGAGAAAAGAAAAAGAGCTTCAGTCTTTCTTTTCCTTAGTACCGGGGACAGCTGAGGGAAATAGAGTGAGATTTTTTGTTGTTGTTTTCTTTTCTTTTTGTTTTTCCTAGTGTATTAGGACATACTGTGCCAAAAACATTAGTCATCCCGTGAAGGAGAACTCTGTTAAACTTTTTGACTTTTCTTTATGTATATAAACTTTATTAGAATTTTTTCTTTCTTGAAGAGTTTTGCCTCCAGATAGTTTGCAAAAATAAATGTATTATAAAGACCAATGTGCACACTAGTAATGTTATGGGGTTTTCCTTCTCTTTGAGATGTAAAACTAGCAGAAAAATGTTTTGTAGTGAAGTTATGTACTGTCAAAAAGGGTTCTTTATCAATATCAATTTTCTATTCAGACAATAAAATGAGTACTGAGGTGCCTGGGAAATTTCTTGCAGAAGTGAAACATTCAAGTTGACTTGTGTGGCTAATCAAGACAAATAAACAAGCCTAAGCTTAGTTAACTGAAAGGCACAGCTAAGCAATTACCCACACTATATAATACTGTTTCCATGCAGCCACCCACACATTTTACTGATCCTGAGGACAATAATGATGCTGTTCTATCTTCTTTTGAAAGGAGTAAAGGGAAGCCTTTTAGAAGTATGGTTTTGTGGTACCCACCTCATCAGAAAAATAACATGCTGCTCAAAAAACCTTTATGTCAAGGTCCTTAAATCAGAAAAACATCATCTGAATTGTGATAGACAGGAACAATTATTTGTTATGTAGTAGGCAGACACAGTAGGAAAACTGCCAGGCTTACTTTCAATTCTTTGCAATACTTGCAACACTTAACCGACACAAAGTGAATGGCCACAGTGATTAAGTGATTGTTCAGTAAATTATGTAGCTGTCTTTTAGACTAGATGGTCACTCTCTAAGTCTTTTTCTTTGCTAACTTGCTGGAGATGATACAGGAATTGCTAGCTGGGACGTAATACAGGGATTTTAGATGACTTTAGGAGTAAATGGTAAGCAAAAAAATGTCTAAGTTGGAAGCCCTGGATTTCTGGTTGATTCAGGTTCTATTCAAAAAGATACCCCAAAGTTAAGTGGTGGGTAAACAAACCAGCAGTGGTATATTTATCACAGTCTGGGATCCAATGATCCAAGGTTTGACTTGTGTTCAGTAATTTGAAACTAAGTATTAGGGGGAGGTTCTTGTTATCCAGTGCTTTAACAGGAGAAATGCAGTCATGTTTATTGAATCAGATAATGAAGATATCGGAAGGCTTAGAAGTCAGTGCTGTAACTTAGAATTAGGCATCTTTCCATCTGTAAAGCCATACAGTGGAAGGATTTACAAAGTACTCACGTGTTGAAAATATTTTTATTTAGACTGTAATGTTGATTAATAAATCTTTTCAAAGCAGATTATATTTAAATTTTGACAGCTTAGGAGGAGCATAATTCTCTAACCCAATGTAATGGTTGTAATCATTTTTTGAAACACTTGAATATGCATCGTGGGTGTTAGTCAATCTCCACATGTACCTTTATAAATCTTTCTGTGGAAGTTCTAAAGAAACATTTTAAGAGTGTGATGTAGGTATATTTCTTCGAGAAATTTAATGAGAAAAACAGGTATAGCCTTCGTGGCATTACTATGCCTCTTTTCATTTTTAGAATTCTCAATGCATATAGTGCCTTCTTATAGTGTCTGCTGAGAATATAGACCTATTTCACATTAGAATGGTCCAATCTGCATGGCAATAAGGCAAATCTGAGTTGACATTATTAATTTTCTAGATCTCATGGAAATATTCTTTCATATAGTTCAAAATTCATGGATCGTTATCATTGTGTGTGAGTTTGAACAATTTGGGAGAAGTTAACCATGATTTTGAAAACCAGTTTTTCTTCTTCCTTGTACATAGCTAAAATAAGGAAAAGTACAGAAAGTACTAGGTGTCACATAAGGATCAACTTAATAAAAATTTAAAAAGTCAGGCCTCAGAGATTTAACTGGGATCCTTCCCTTAAATGTATTCATTGTAAAATTCTGTAAACTGTAGGCAGCCTACTTGGAAAATTAATTCCTGAAACTCTTAGCCTTTCAAGGACTATGTCATGATGCTACCTGCAATGAACACTGTAGTCTCTGGATAAATAGAAATCTATCCTAGGATGGTGATTTACAGTCTTGACAGATCTCAGTGGGATGTATATTAACCTGACTATCCATTAAGTGCCTTCCTGCCTTGAAATGCCTGTGTTTAAGAGCTTCCTTAACTCTCACTGGTTTAGAATGATGGAAATTAGCACAACTCCTAGCAGATGTTAATCATGTAGCTTAATGCACTGCTGGAGGGCATTTGCATTTTGGTGGTGAGCATGGTGTAAGTACCTGCACAGATCAGATTAGACCATGTTGCCCTGTGTGTTTTCAACAGATGCCACACTCTCCACTCCAGAGAATCTGCTTGCAATGCAGCCATAACTACTTTTATTGTGGCTCAGTGTCAGTGTTTTAAGTCTACCCTAACTCTGAGAAAACTTTTGCTTGGCTTTCTTGTTCTGGGCTGGTTCTTTTTTCTCTTCTTCAGCATCTTTATCCTCTAAGCTCTCATGAGAGCCCTTACTCAGCTCTGCTGCCACTCCCCTCTTTTTTTAGTGGCTGTTCTTGAAAATTCTCTTGTGTAATTCCTCTATTTCAGCGTGCTTTAAGATTTTACCCTTGACCACTTTTGTTGCCTCATCCTCTACTTTTTACTTCTTTAATTATTTCTTAGCTAATTATTTCTATACCTGCTTCTTCATTCTGTCTCCCATGGGAGAAGCCCACAATGCCCTCCCTAGCTCACCTGGAAATTTTCTTTTTCTCATATGTAATGTGGCTCAAATATAATATAGATTTTTGCTTTCCAAATTGTCCACCTGGTATCTACTCACCAGTTTTGCCAACTTTGAGCTTCAACTCCAACACCCTGTGCCTGAATCCATCAGCCTGGGAGACTTGCCCAAAACTGGAGTTAAAAATGTTGAAAGTTCCACTAAGGAAACTGTAGTAGAAATTCAGTACTCTGAAAAAGGAAGTGTTATAAGTAGTTAGCTTTATTTTTTCCATTAATTAAAAAAAAATTAGCAATCTCATTGAGAACTGTCTGCTTGGGTCCCAGGTCTTGTGAGCAGCAGCTGGCCCACCCAAATTTCTGCATAGAGACCTACTTTTCTCACAAGAAAGAGCTCACGTTTTGCTGAATTTTTTTCTGTATTCTATTACACACAAAAATGGAAAATCTGTTATTTTTCTAAATTCCAAATCTTTTACTCTGTTTAAGAGACTAGTCCACGCTAATTAAGATCTAGTCCTTTCTCTCATTCCTCCTTACTACAAAAAACATCTCTCAGCTTCTTTCTATTTTACATTCTAAATCAGTGACACATTGAAAAATATTTTCAGCACTAGCAACTGCAATGTCTTTCTCTCAGATTTTCTTATTCTTTCCTTAAAAGGAAATATTTCCAAAATGTTTCTCATAAGTAGTTCTGCTCTCCTAGTATTCTGTTGGCCAATGTGTTTAGCATTTCAAAATTAAACCTACAGTAATTTCATGACCATAAGGCGCACCAGACTATAAGGTGGACCCCCCGGGAGTTGGCAAATTTCGCAACTTTGAAGATCATATAAGGCGCACTGGACTATAAGGCACACTTTTTGTTTGCAGTGAGGAGCCATGCGGCATGCAACAAAGTAACGAATTAATAACAGAATCTCTCCATCGTGGATTTATTGGCATGTGCTCAATTTGCAAACATTTTTCACAGATTGACGTAGCCTTAAAATGCAGTCCCAGGTGCCCTCCCTGTGCTGTGAGCCTCGGCATTCCTGCCTGCCCGCGGTGCCAGCTGGCAAGGCAAGGTTTGGGGCGGCCGCAGCTCGCGGCTTCTGTGGCTGCCTGCTCCCGCTTTCCCCGGAGGGCTCGCGCTGGGCCAGCAGCGGCGCTTCCCTCTCTCCCTGCGCAGCACGTATGAGGCCAGAGTGGCACCGCTCCGCTCTCTCCCTGCGCGGCACGTACGGGGCCGGCACCGCCTCCTTCTCTCCCCGCGCCATGTCTGGAGCCGGTGCCACCTCCTTCTCTCCACGCGCTGCGTCTGGGGCCAGCGCCGCCTCCCTCTCTCCCTGCACAGCAGCCGGAGCCAGTGCTGGCTCCCTCCCTCCCCACACGGCTCCTGCTGGTCATGGCTGCCNGGCAACTGGGCGCTCCCACGGCACCGCCCCCCATTGTGGCTCACACTTCCAAGGTGGCAAATGTTGCAACTTTGTCCATCATATAAGGCGCACTGGACTATAAGGCATGCTTCTGGGTTCAGGGAAAAATTTTAGTCAAAAGAGTGGGCCTTATAGTCATGAAATTACTGTAATCTATACACAGTAGTCAAAGAAGCTTGATCAATATTTTACAGAAACATACTGTGTTGGTATTAGAGAAAATGGTTTTAATTTAACTTCTCAACATATCAGTGTAATGATGACAATCAATTGCAGATACTGCAGGATTTTTTTTCCATACAATTACAAACCCAAAGCATGATGAAGACCAAATAGTATGAATACATGCTTATTTTCCCTTTAATTCTGAGCATACTTATTATTCTGAATTTTTTTTGTCACTTTAAGCCTCATTGATCATTGTGATAAAGTCCTTCAGCCTGGCGATTTACAACCAATGAAAAGCAGACATAGTGACTTCCAGTGAGCTGCAAACCAATTAGCTCTAGACATGTAATTTTCCTAATTCAGACTCATTTTTATTTTCCTCCATGCCTGTTACATAACAGTACTGATAGAGGGGGGGGAAGTGCACATGCTCATTCTCTCACTCTATTTATCTCTCTTTTATTTTATTTTTCCCCTTGGTTTGTACATATCTACTATTTATGTTATTAAAGTATTGAAATATATATATATATAGATAGATATAAAATGGGTGTGTGTGTATATATATATATATATTTTTTTTTTTTTTTTTTTTTTTTTAAGTGTCAGGTTATTCTTCAAGATTTGGCCTAGGCTTTTTCCCAGGTATAGCGTGTCCATGTTCCAAATGCTTTTAGCTGGTATGACCTGTAATGTTGAACAGCCTGACGGATAATTTCTCATTCTCTTGGAGTGAGGATCTGGGCAATTTATATCCAGACTGGTAACTAAAACACTCAAGGTCTGGTAGGTCCCCAGGGACCTCCTTCACTTCTCCATGTGCACACAGAGGAGAGTTCAGCATGCTGAAGCACAAAGGATTGGGTGATGTGTGTCTCCTCTAGAGAAGTGGGGGAGGTGGAGAGTTTGCAGCCCTGTAAAGACAGGAAAGGACGCACTAAACTTGTAGCTGTACAAGTACTTGTGTGTAGCTGCTTATACCTGAGCTAGGCAATTTTGGTGAGGCTGGCTGTGCTGCAAAATCTGTGTTAAAACTTAACAAGGTTACTTTTGAAATCTCTTCTGACAGCTATTTAATGCCTACCAAGTGCTGAGGCTATAAAAATGCATTTTGCAGCAGCATTCTGATAATAAATACTGTGAATAGTTTAAAGTCACTGGCTTGTCTGTACAACTTTATGCTGTAACAACAGTAAAGTCAACCTTATGCCAGTTCTTGTTTCATTTAAACAAACACAAGTATTATCTCCATGTTCTTGATATGACATATACAGCATCTTTTAGAAAACAACTGAAAAAATCATTATACAGAACATGAATGAAGAGGAGCACTTAAGGGGTAGCACTGTTCCTCAACAATTACTGTTATGTATGCATTACTTAAGTTCATATTTAATTATGTTTTGCGCCTATGGATTGGAAATATTGTTTAAGAGAAAAAAAAAGTGCAGGCTTGTTTGGTTAAAAATTTCAATGGAATTGTTAGACTATATTCAAAGTACTTTCCCTTTTGAAAGGTGAGAAGTTGAAAAAAAAGCAACAGTAATAAGTACAAATTAATTGATTGCATGGTGACTGTGGTCTTATCCCAGGTCATTTGTTTTCCAGCATGTACCTAGGAGGGATGAAGCTAGCTGAGTACCTTCTATGGGTAAATTCTGTATTTCCTTATATATAGACAAAGTTTCAGCTGCTCATACAGTTCTGCTCCCAAATTCTGTCCAGTAAAACGTATAATGCACTTAACTTGAACATTAGGGTAGTGTTTGGTCTCCAGTGTATTTTCAGCACGGCACTGGATGTCTTTATCATGTATGCAGATACAGAGCTCTCTGAATTTTTATTGTGCGCATAGAAGGCCTGTCTGCCATGATGGAGGGAGCTTATTGCATGTTCTTCAGAGACCTTTTATACCCTACAGTGTTTTTTAAGTTATCACACACTTAAGGGCTGTCCTTCAAAACATTCTTACTGCTTCAACTCTAGAGCAGATATGTAGTGGGGTCAGAGAAATTCCCCTCAGTGCACAGGACTCTGTTGTGTTTTCTCTCTTCTGAGGCAAAAAAACAAAAAAAAACCCAAAAAGAGGCATCCTGTAACTACCTGAGTAATGTCAGTAATCCAGTTATTAGCTTTCCTTTTAATTTTGTATAATTTCATCTTTAAATGCACAAGTGTTAGGAAATTATCTGCATTGCCATCCAGGATATTAATATTCCAGAGGAAGTAATTTGGAAGTTTTTACTCCAAAAAACAAACAAACAAACAAAAATTATCCCCTCTAAAAAGAAGAAAAGTTTTAAAACGCAGGTTCATTTGCTTTTGAAAATCAGCCGTATTCTTGGTTACCTGAACTGCAACCATAAATACCTGTAATACTGTAATTTAATGCCATGTATACAGAGTCAAATTCAGAGGAACCAGTGAAGTGGAGTTGAGGCATAAAAGAGAAAAGATGACAAATGTTGTCAAAAGTATTTGGTCTATTTTATATGGCTTTAGTAAAAACATAACATTGAAAAATAATCTGCATTAGAAAATTTCAAAGTCTGAACTGGCTAGAATCAATCCTCCCTTTTCCCTTGCCTTCCTCTTCCTGTCAGATTTCTGATGCATCTGACAGTACTACAAAGCTCTTTGTTACCTTTATGGATATCAGAACCCTGGAAGCTTCTATCTCTGAGCAGAAAGTCACATTCAGTAAAATGCCCTCTGAGAAAGGATGTTTATATAAATAAAAAGAAATGTTTGTCATAAGGAGTAGGTACAAATACAGTTTCAACAAAACAAGGCACAATGACATTGTGCTAGGTTTTATAAGGATCACCCCTGAATTACAGCAAATCCCATTGGCAGATATTTTTATATTGCCCACCCCACCCTCCTAGAAGTTTTCAGTCCCTAGTTTCTGAAATAGTATAATGATATAATGAAGTAAAATGTATTCTGTACAGTTCAAAAAAGTGATTTATTTTTAGGGAGTGAATAGCTGGGGTTTTTATTCTTTACATTTCTATTGGTTCTAAGTAAGCAGCATAAGTTACACATCTAGTATCTTTTACTTCAGTATTGACTTTATTACTCAAAATCCTTTATATTGGGTTAATTGCTAAGGGAGTTTTTAAAAATACTAACAAATGGGTTTTTTCTTTCTGTAATTACCCTCCTTTTTGAGGTAAAGAAATATTATTTATTCAGCTCTTTATCAGTAAAACATGAATAAATTATGTTTCAGACTTACTTGCAAGAAGGGATTTAAATGGAAAAACTATAATAACTGTTGCAGTCTGCATGTTTTGCTCTGCTTCTAAACAAGAACTACTTATTCTGGAGCAAAATATCTGTATAATACAGTGACTTCAAACATGGTAACTATATAAGGATTTTCATTATGAAGTAATTGTTCCTCAACATCTGTTGTAGTTAGCTGTCTGTATAGGAAAGACCTCTCTGTGTATGTCCAGCATATCTCTGACAGAAGAACCTCAATATACTTCTTCCAAACCTGAAGCTTCTACCTAATTTGCAGGGACATGAAAATACATGCTACAAATTCTTGAGTTCTTGTAATGCTTTGACAAAAAGACCAGTTTATACAACTACTAACTATGTAACATATTTCAAGTTATTTATTTTACTGAGAAGTGTAGGATTTTATTTTTTTTCTATCTGGGAAATGCACAATTGCTGTAAAGGTGCAAGTTATTGCACTTTGCTGCCATAATTATTGTGATTGTCAGCTACATTCTGATTGCTTATTTTTTCTTAGTGGTGTGATTATCAAAGGCAACAGTGCTGGGATTTTTAGGTTCCCACATGGCTTGAAGAACTAGAAATTTAAAACCATCTTCTCTTTGACAGGTAATCTGAACATTTTTGATGGGCAGTCATTGGAGAATAAAAGTGGGATTTAGCAGTTTCATTTTACAGGCTTACTTTTCTACACCATTATACTAACACAAACCCTGATGACACAATGATTTGAATATATTGAATATGAGGGACAGAGAGCCCAAAGAGACATGTAGAGCAATTGTGAAGTTTTCACCTGCACTCTGACAGGCTCTTTTATCCTGAGCAATTTCCTCTCTTCGTAATCAAGGTTCTCAGTGTGGAACACAAACAAAAAAGGCCTCTAATCACACTAAATTGTGGAGTTTTACTGTGCCTCACAAGAAAAGATTAATCATTAATAAACAGTTTTCATTAGTAAGCTAAGCTACCATCTTATTTCTTTTTTCTTTTTGTTTAACAGATGATTAATCTTGTCTGTTTGTAAATGCTACTTTCTTCAGCAGAACACTTATTCAAAGCGAATTCCTGAATTCAGTTTCCCTCGAGCTCGTGATATTCTGTTCTCCTATTGCTGGTCCCAGCAACCATTTAATGGAAGCTTCTGTAGGATCATCTTTCTTCATGCACCACCACTGTATGGTATTGATGAAGATTTCTCCACCCATAGATTACGGTGGCTGCCTAACTGCTTTTTCTTTTGCCTGTCTTTCCAA
Source organism: Turdus rufiventris (assembly GCA_013186435.1). NCBI lineage: Eukaryota > Metazoa > Chordata > Aves > Passeriformes > Turdidae > Turdus > Turdus rufiventris. Next base: position 2,643,635 of record PYHW01010320.1, read on the forward strand.
GAAATGAGTAAAGTATTCACAGTTTGAATTTTCATGAGAATGTAAGAAGGACATTCATCCCCTGGGCCTGTGAGCATGGCTGTTGTGGTGTGTTTTCATTCCCAATGGTTTGTTCCTTTGTATTGTTGGTTCAGCCAGAGTTGTACCCTCCTACTCAGTTGTCAATCTTCCCTAAGACCTACCCTTTGTTATAGAATGTTCTCTGTCCCTCCTCCTTCTGAATTGTCAGTCCCACATTGTACCCACCCTTTGTTCTGGAAATCCTCTTAGAAATCCCCTCATATTCAAAGCCCTGTGGGTTTGTTTGATCTATTCCCCTCCCCTTGAGTTTCCTGTTGGTTTGTATTTTGTGAATCCCATTCTATGATCCTCCCCTGTGTTTTCCCTATTGGTTAAAGATTGTACCCTCCCCCTGATCCCCCTGAGGCCTCCCATGTATAAAAGCTCCTACACACTCATATTCGGGGTCTTTTTGTCCCTGACCCTTCCTTGGAATAAGCCCTTTTGGAAAGCACACAGAAGACCTCTCCCTCATTCTTGCTGCCACTCCTGATGCTTGACAGCCTGTGCCATAGAGCGGAAACCCTACAGCCGTATCCCGGACTGCGCTGCTTTCTGGGAACAGCCCACTCTCGGCCTGGTGCCGGCAACTAGCTGGGCAAAATCTGGCACCACGTCACACAGCAATCATAGTAATTGTAGGCTCTGGTTATTCTTCTCTGTTTGAGATAAATGTCTTGATTTAGACTGTTTGTGAAAGACACTCGTTCTGTTCCCACTGTGATGCTGTGAACCACAGGTATCAGACACTCATCCTGATTCTGGCCACCTACATGCTGTCGCTGTTGTTCATCTGGTAAAAAAGGTGCATGTTATTCCAGACAAGTCATTTTATTTCCCAACGCCTTTTTGCCTCTCTTGTTTGTTTAGATTCTTATCTATCTTATGTTAGGAATTGTCTTTCATTCTCTATTTTATATTGTACCTAGCACGATGAGCCATCATTCTTCCCTGTGTCTTCAGGTGTGTCTATAATTCAAAAAATGAATAGTGGTTACCTTTATCTAAGAACATCTAGTAAAACAGTGGCATTTTCATGAGCTGAAAATTCATAGAAGCTCCATGAGTATCTTCCTTGTAAACACTGATTTATTTTAGTGCAAGGGATTCACACTGAAAATCCTGAAAAACTCTGGAACTCAGAAGCCATCTTTGTTAGTTATTCCTAAGTGGCCTTAATTTTGAGAATCACAGAATCCATTCAAAGAAATATTTCTGAATGAAATGTCACTGAAGATGGCCTACAGACAGCATTCCACTGAAGATGGCCTACAAACAGCATATTGCTGTGACTAAGCAGAGTCCATGATATGGTTTCATGCGCTGTTTCAGGATGGTGCTGATTCTCTGATGATGCAGTCTGTGTGAAAACACCCTTTCTGAGGGTATTTTCCTTTCCTTTGCTTTCTTCTCTTTGTTATATGTTGATAACTGTTCAAGAAATTATGTTGTGGACTTTGCGGGGGGGAAAACGGCATTTAGGACAAATAACAGAAGAAATAAAGAAGAATAATCAGGACAAGATTTGAATCACAATTTTGAAAGCATTTTTTTGGGTTATTGGGCTTTGGGAAATGTTTATGTCTTGTGATTTTTTTAAGGGATATGAATTTAACTCGCTATTTCACTGATAGTGAGATTAATAGTAAAATAGTAGAAGTCTCTGTAAGTTTTGTCAAATGTTTTTGCAGTACATAAAAGGAGATGCATAAGATAAAGAGAGAAGAGGAAAAAGGTGCTCATAATATAAAGGAGGTCAGAGAAATGCCAAAGCATATTGGGATCCAAACTCCATTAAAATCCTGTCTGGCAGAGGTGGGCCATTTCTTATTTGCATCTCCTCCAGAGCAAGTGTGTGAGACATTGCTCTGATGCTGGCAAACTAAACTTCTGTTAAGCTTCTTGTATGTTTCTTTAATGTTTCCATAACTTACTTCCACAGTCTAGATGCTGCTCAAGGAGATCTCTATGTTCAGGGTGGATGGGAACTCTTTAACTGACAATAGAGAGCTTGGCAGCCTTTGAATTTTCGGGCTTTTTTCATGCCTTTTCTTTCCCTTGTGGCTTATCTGGCATACAGTGCTTCAGAGTTAGTCCAAGAAAGGCTAAAACCTCTTCCACAAAGTTTACTTAAGCTGGGCATAAATAATACTCAGTACTCTGATTTTCCTTGTTGAATTTACTTCTTAATTAATTTTGCTCGAAGTGTGTGTAATGTAAACTTACATTTTGAGAACAAATACTTTTTCTGTTTTCTGACTTGTGTTGAATTTCTTAGTTTTTCAGCTCACATTCTGGTTTGATTTGGATTTTTTGTTTGTTTTCCTCTGCCAGTAAAAATTATGGAGTGTGAAGAAAAAGGACAAGATCTTGCCATCCACAGAACCCTGTCAAATCAGGATGCACATTTTATCCAGTATAAATTACCAAGCAAAGCCCCTATCTATGCTTCTTTTCATGACAGCAGTTCTAGATTGTTTTTTGGTTTTTTTTTTTTGCATTTACTTTCTTTTAGCAGAAATGTAGACAAGCTACTCAAAGGTGCACTAAGTTTGCCAGTGATACTAAACTGGAAAGAGCTGTTGACTCTCTTGATATGAGAGACACCCTGCACAGAGACCTGGGCAATGACAGGGCTGGTTAGTTGCCAACTGTATGAAGTTTAACAAAGACAATGCCAGATTTTGCACCCAGGATGTACACAAGTATGTGCTTTCTGAAACGGTGACATAATAATGATCACAGGAAAAATAAATCAAACCAACAGCAACAACAATAAAAAATCTATTTTCTGTTTTCAGAACAAGCATCTAATGCCCATGGGGAGGTGGGAGGGCTCTACAAATGCTTTAATTGACAAATGTGTTGCACAGCACTTATAGGGGGATTTTTTTTTCCAAACCCAGGAGCAGTCAAGATCTGTGGTTTCTTAATGCAAGCAGTTGAAAACATACCATGAGCTATAGAAATTATTAAAAATACCTGTATTTATTTCACGTACATTTCCAGGATTAATGTTAAAGGTTTGGTTTGTTTGCTTTGGGTTTTTTTGGTTAGGATTTTTACGTGTAGATCTGCTCAAGAGATCTGAGGAGTCCTTAATGGGGAAACTAAATACAGGAATCAAAGAAAAAGAATGAAGATACTCAGTGTTGAAACTTCTGATTCCAGAGCTAAAACCATGGAGTCGGTCTCTGATTTTGGATCAGTAAGAGTTCTGTGGTAACCTTGATTTGAAATTGAGAATAAAAAGGGACATTATTTCTGACTTTTGGGAGAATATCATATATTATATTTTCACAGAATTGCCATTTTAGAATAGATTCAGGACTTACTATGGTATGGGTGTTGCTAAGAGTCTTTCTGCTTGATGGAAATATCAGACCTTCCATCCCTGAAATACATTTCCTGAGGATTGCATATCAGCAGTGGGACTCTTTGCTATACTGAAGATGATGTATTTCATTTGGGAAGATAACTGACAAGATATCAAGCTTATTTTGGCATGCAATTTAACATTCAACCTCAACAGTTGCAACTGCAGAAGTCGTTTTCAGATTCCAGTGGGGAAAAAAGGAATAAAATGAAATTGTAGTGTAAACTCCTTTTCAGCTGTAATTGTTGCTTTTACTAAAATTAATTTTCACTGAGAGAGGAGGGCATAGGGGGACCGGCTTGATTTTCATCTGAGAAGAAGTATAAAAATTTTAATTTAAATATATAGAGTTGGGTAATTAATGCCAAAAAGATACCTTTTCTAAATGCTCAAACTTAGACCAGATTAACTGGTCTGAGACCTTAATGAAGTGAGTGGTAGTTATGTCTGCGGTAGCTTCCTTTAAGCACATTACTGTTAAGAAAAAGGGATTCCTTTACCTGCCATACCAATAAGCATTCATGCACTGTATTTTTTTGGTTTAGCTACTGCATGTAGCCTGCTCCCTGGATAATCAGGCAGACAAGCTTCAGCTGCTGGTTTCCAGTTGTTGCAATAATGTGCTAACATGCTGGTCCCCTGAAACAGCCTGCTTATTAACTGTGATGCCCAAAATGCCATCTGGAGTGTTATTCAGACATCTATAATTATTCTGTCTACTTCTATTTGATTGTCTGCTTTGTTTCACTATGCATGCTCTTTATTCCTTTTCATTTTTTCTTTCCCTTTTGTTTTTCTTATCATGGAATCATTTCATTTTTCCTTACAAAAGTACCAACAACTCTCAACTCTACTATAAATTTATTTTATGTAAAGTTGAACATACAGATTTTCTAGAAGAAATTCTGGGAAACAAACTACAGAATCTCAAGTTAAAGTAGGAAAAAATACTATAATAATCACTTTGGCAGAGACTAGTAATCATAGAGAGCAAATTATTTGCTTCATGTCTTCCTCCATTTATTCTAGCACATAGTGCATATAATAAATCTCTAATTTATATGACAGTGAGTTGCACTCCAAGTGTAAGTGGAAATGACTTTAAGAGAGGCAGGCCAGCACAGAAGAGGTTCCTGATGCAATGAAGTGAAAAGGAACCTGTGAGCACGCCAGCTAAATTGTTTGATCTGTTTATGTCCTCATTGTTCATTCTGCTATGTGAAATCACTCTTGATATCTTGAAAAAAAAAAAAAACAAAAAACCACGGGGGAAAAATGCAATTATTTTATTTGGGTAACAAATGTATTCTCTAGGAATTTGCTTTGACTTTTCAATATGGTGCTAGTTAGTTGCAACCAGCTGAGAAAAGCGTTAAGCTGAAAATAGAAATTAATATGAAGAAGATAACTCACATGGCAATAAATGGGAAAGATACTATGTGCCATATGAGTTAAACCAAAAATTAACACATGCATCCCTTTGGTGTTTTCAACAATATTATATCTGTTGAAATGTGTCAGTTCTCATGACAGAATTGTCCCTACATCACTGCTGGCTGCTGCTAATCTAGGAAGCATCCAGAGTTTTCTCGGAGCAGCCGTTAGCTCTTCCTTTTTCTGTCTAGCCTTATGTGCTTGGAAAAGATCTCTTATTGCAGTGTAGAAAAGGGATTGAGAGAGAGTTAAAGGCTTTAATGTGATCCCGGCATGTGCCAGCCCTGACCGGAGAAGTATGTAAGAAGGATGAGGGGGTTCATAAATGGGCCAGAGATTAATAAATAGTCAGTACTTCATTTTATTTTCTCGCGCTGGGAGAACGGAATTTGTGATCCCAGCGCAGCGATTTGCGGACAGTATCCCCATCTAGGGGCAGATCTGAGTATCTCGGCTGTCGGGAGCCCGCTGCTGGGGGAAGGGAGGCTTTGGGAAATACCCACATCCAGGCCAGATACAGCTTGAGAATACAAACAAGTGCACGCAAAGCACGATGCCTTTAGTAGCGGGGTGTAGTGGAAGAAGCGGCTTGGAGTAAGAATTGGAAAAAGCACGAGGGTTTTCGAGGCTGCTGTACTGCAGTGCTCCAGCCCAAGTGCTGGGGTGTGCTGAGCCCAGCCTGGCACCGGGGGCAAGGAGGCTCCCGGTCTGGGCTGACAGCAGGACAGGGACAAGGGGCAGGGACAGGGACAGAGAGCGGGGCAGGATGCCTGGAGAAAGGCACCTCCGTCTCTGCAGAAGGTCAGTGTGTGGCTCCTGCTTTTGAAGTGTCCTCCACGGCATTCATCTTAAATTTTAGTGGCTACACTTCAGCTGGGCTCATGTAGAGGTCCGTGATGAGATGGAGCACAGGAGCTGAGCTCTCACCTAGAGCAGATAACCTCGTGTCCTTTGAGAAAAAGATATTACAGATGAGGGCTGAGGTCACTGGCAGGACAACATGGGAAAGCTTGCACTGGGGCCATATAAATTGAGCCTGATGTCAAAAGAGAAGGATTTTGCTCTCTAGCCCTTAACTTTCACGAGATACTTTATTTACATAATTATCTTTGTTGTTGCTGCTGGTTTTTCTTGCCTTTTCATATAAAAATGCTCTGTGTGAAAATTCGTCTTTGAAGATAAAAATACATAAATAGCAAGACAGTTACAAAATATTCTGTGATGTTATTGAAGTGACCTTGTTGCTTTCTTTTCCACTGTATCCTCTTTTTTCCCTGAAATAAAATTATTTGAACAGGATAACCTCTTGTAACTTTATAGAAAAATGTGACCTGCTCAGTTAGTTGCCTTTGCAGGGCTCTCTTAGCTTGGGGACAGAGAAAAGGAAAAATCACTGCGTATAATGCTGTAGATTTAAGGTCAGCCATTCTGGCTGATGAATTTAACAGAATTATGTACAGCATTTTCCTCCCCATCCTCCTTCTGATGGAGTGATCCTGAGTAGAAGGAATAACCAGATTAGGGTTTCAACGTGTCTATTTGCATAAATGAGCCTGTATGTGCAACTAGAATGAACAACCTAATGTTGGCAGAGCTCCAGAGACCCTAAATGAAATACCAGAGAGAGAGAGAGAAATAGAGAGAGAGGGAAGAGAAAATACTGTATTCAAACACAAGAGATTGGGACAAATATTGCACAGCTGGGTCACTGTGGGATGCTTATGATAAAATAATCCTATTCAACTCTCCCACCCTAATAATTGTGCACTACTTGAAATGATACAAATTCTGGACTCAACTTTTTTTTTAATTATATTTTCTCTGTGCAGCACAAAGTTTGTAGGGTATTTTGAAAAAAAATAAGCATATTTTCCACATTAGCACACACAAAAAATACCATTGTGTAGCAAAGCCAAAGTCCAAGCAAGGCTTCTTACACATGATGTGTATTAGTAATAAAACTTGTGAGCTGTGCTGCTGTTTTTATGTGTGCATGTTCTGTGTGGCAGCCCATTTATGCATTTTCCACTGTGCTGGGGCTTACATCACTGTCGTATTAGTCTAAGCAGAATAGAGCAGATTGTTTATTTTGGTTGAGCTCTGCTTCGGGCTGTAACATCAGATGTAGCTCCTAGAGTGACAAATTCCAATTGCAGTGTCACAGATTAAACAAGGGTACAGAGGAACCCTGCAAGCAGTTTTGTTTCTCATGGGAGTGAAAGGATACTGTGCTTGCTAAAGTTAGTACGTGTGATCCCACCATGACAAAAATAAAATAATCCTCTCTCATAACTCTCTTCTGTTTAAAAATCACATTGCCCAGAGAACCCCTTTTGTTGTACAGTCTTCAATTTGGGGTTGCAATATTCAGCTGAAGTTAGTCACCTTTTATTAATGAATAGTGCAACTCTACATACTTTTATGTAATATTGTAATTTTTATCTTTGTCTGTTTGTCTGTATGGTAATATCTCATTCACAAAATCCCTCAAAAATCAGTTGTGGCTAAAAGGAACATCTGGAGGTCCTCTGTTCAAGGCCCCTGCTTAAGCAGGATCACCCTTAGAGCAACTTGCTCACACCATTTCCAAATGGCTTTGGAATATCTCCCAAGGATGGAAACTCCAAAACCTGTGGGCAGTCTGTGTCAGCACTTGGTCAAATTCACAGTATAAATGTTTCTCCTTATGTTCAGCTAGAAACTCCTGTGTTTCAGTTTATGTCCTTTGTCTCTGGTTCTGTCACCAGGCGCCACAGAACTGAGCCTGTCTGTCTTCTTTACACCTTCCCTTCAGAATCCTTTCTTTTTGTAAGCAGCCCCAGATCCTCAGCCTTTCTTTATATGGGAGATGCTCCCATCCATTAATTATTTTAATGGCTCTGTGCTGGAATCTCTCATGGAGCTCCCTGCCTCTCTTGTGCTGAGGAGCACAGGACTGCACCCTGTGGGCCAGGACTGTTTGATTCATCAGTGCTGAGTAGAGGAATAGGATCAACACTGCTCCTAACTGAGCCCATGGTACCATTAGCTGTTTCTGTGGCAAGAGGTTACTGCTGACTCACATGCAACTCAGTGTCCTTGAAGAAGCTGAAGTCTGATCTCCTAAAGTGTTGTAATCTCACATTTTTTTCTGCCTCCTCCTTTCAGGAGCCAGAATTCCACTGTCTCATGGGCACTGCAGCCAAGGCTGCCTTCAGCCCTCACATATCCAACAAACCCCCATTTTTAAAAGCATGAAAGCTAAGAGAGCACCTTTAGAGTTGCTTCTCTATCACTTGGATCAGCAAGTTACACATTTCAGTTAGCAACTACATATTGTACTAACACAGTTGTTTTCTAGGGTGTTTAAGTATCACCTCTACTGTGGAGCATTAATATTACCATCAGAAAACATTTGAAGGTACTTGCTTCCCAGAAACAGGTGCATTCGTTTTATCTCAGCTAGACTTTTGCAATATCCATGACAGATAAGAATAGTGACCTTTTGGAATATAAGATGCTTACACAAATGACTACAGTGAATAATAAATAAAAAACAAGTAAATTGAATAAAATGGCTAGGAGTTCCTCAAGCTTTTCAGGTGGCCTCTTTGCCCATTTTGAAGACAAGTATTTTTGTAATAGGCCTCCTTTCATCTCATCTTTGAAATGTGCACTGTTGTTAACAGTAAGACCTGACTGAAGACTTTTGCCTCCTTAATATTGTTCCATTAACTTGTGACATTTTTGCTGCAATTTCCCAGTGGTTCCATTTGTAACCCATTATCTGAGAAATACCAAGAGAGAGAGTTGTGAGTACTTTGTTTACCAGAAAATTTTGATCTCCCACTGATTTTACAGCTGACTATAGTTTCACTGTCCTCAGTGTGTAGTCAGTTCTGATTAATGCAGAACTAAGTGAGATTAAATTTAGGCCCCATCCTCTGAGTACTGATAAGAATCTTGACAAGGTTGCTGAAGCTCTTCACCCTTCATGGTACATAAGAAATGTCTCCCATGGAATTTAGAGTATGCGCAGGATGTTGAAGGACATGTGGGCATGTGTGGCTTTTAAAGAGGTGCAGTTCCATTCCACCTCCACTCCTACCCCATGCCAACATAACCAACCCTACCATCCAACTATTCATAATATGGCTTCTCAAAAATTGAATACTAAAAGGTCAAAATTTTCTCAGTGGTTACTAGAATGAAAAATTAAATATGAATAATGCTAAGAAGAAATCCTTTGGCAATGTACAGCGTGCTATGTTTATCATAAATGAAGCTCTGTCTGTTGTTCCTGTGTTCCTAGAAGTTGGAATTTGTACAATAAATTGGCCTTGATTTAAAAATAATAATTGAAGATAGAATTAGAGAGATGTTGAAGGAGGAACCTGGAGAAAAAGAGAGAAAAAAACCCAAAGTATTCGGGAAAGAAAGTGAGTTGCTGCACGGAGTGCTTCATTTATTCAAATTATTAAAGAACTAGCTGCTGAAAGTGTTGTATCTGTCAGCAGAAGATGCAGGAAAATATCTTTAAAAAGAAAATAGTTGCAAATACCTGAAATAAACAACTAGCTAGCCATATGTTTAGATCTCTGGGATTTCTCTGTAAAATATAATAGGTAGATGTACACACACAAAGAGAAGCAAAGGCTGAAACTCTGACTGGGGGCATGCAAACAAATTTCTTCATGCTTTTTTATATATATATTTAATTGTGAAGTTCATGATTCTGTATTTTCAGCTCTCCTCTTTATTACAAGTAGTTGATGTTAGGAACCACAATGCCTCAACAGAGATCAAGGATATTTTTTCTGTTGTCAGCTGACATGTCAAGGTAGGTTTTTTAGCTGTTATGTTCACAGAGTGCAGGACACAGATATTTCTACACTTCTGTCACTTCATGTTTAACTTTAAAAGGAATATGTGAAGCAGAATTGGAAGATATGTAAGCAGCTGACATGTCATATGCACTTGGAAATGTGTCCTGAATACTAACAGTGGTGCTTCTAATCCGATAAACCTCACCCCTTGTAACAAGGCTGTCTGTAGTGAGGCCAGTCCTCAAATAAAAATGTCCTTTGTCCAAGTGCACTGAAACCCTGTGCAGATGCTATTTATAAACCTGCAGCACTCCAGTGCTCAGCAGAGCACGTGTAGGGTGGTGATTCAGAGCACCGGGGGCTGCGGCTTTCTGATGCCACAAGACAAGGAAATGTCATTGACTTCTCACACTTTGCCAAAGCAGGCTGGGGTTCAAGGGCTGCTCTCTTCTGCAGCCCATGTTCAGAAACAGAAGGAAACCCAAATGAATCACACATGGCTGAACAGATCCCTGTCAGGGTAGTTAATGTTCTGCAGAGTGGGAAACATAATTTGTGCCTTATACAATGGGGAATGTGCAAGTCAGTTTTTGTAGGAATTGGCCTGAACCTTCTTTGGGGGATCAATCATGCTCAGAGGGTTTGGCAATTTCTCTAGGAGCTTTATATTGAATCCGTACAGTTGGATTGTTGGCTGTTCCTAGTAGATGTCATTTCAAGGGTTATATTTGTTTTGGTTGCTCCTTTTCTCTTTTTGCCTCCTCAGACTGCACATTGCCTCCAGCTTGTGAAGTTTCCACAATGGAGGAGTGAGGCAGAGTCTGCTCCAGTACTTATGTAGCAAAGATGTAACTGCTAGGAAGCCTGGTGTAAATAGTAGTACAGTGAACATCCTAAAAATATGATGCCTTATTGCACTTACCGATTTAACTTGGCTGGTGTATTTTTTCTGAACTCATTCTGAACTCTAAATTGGGTCAGGCAAAGTACAGCAGCGAGATTCAGTGGCCTTAAACAGTGGTCCAAACTCCTGAATAACTGATATGAAAAACACGTTGATGATAGCATTTAGGGTGGAGGGAGAAAAATACCATTTTGACAAAAAAGTTTTGGTAAAACTTTTCTCAGTTTTATTTCAGAAATGAACTTTCTGTCACCCTCCACTTAAAAATGCAAAGATGTCCAATGAATGCTAAAGCAGAATGTTTTCAGCTAAAATTAAGCAGATGTACAGGTGCAACATGCTTTCTGTATGCAGCTGCTGTGCAATTAAATTTTTTAGATGTGATTAAAACACCTGGTCTGCCCCTGTCAGTACAAGATGTTCTTTTTTCACACTGAATTATGTCTTTGTAGTTGTTCAAAGAAATGTAAGGCCAAATTGTGGTCAGATAAAGTAAATGACATTTTAGCAATTGGTTATAATTCAAACAGAATCAGATCTAGGAAAGAAGCGACAAGTTTTCACTTTTCTGTTAGTCATTTTGGAAACTTAAATGCCAGTGTTCTGTGTAGTTTTTCATTGCTGTGATGTAATTGTTCTTTTGCAGAAATGCAGCACATTGATGTTTTAACTGCAGAGAAGCAACAACAAATTCCTACCCGATTCAGTCATTGTTTTTGTGCTAATCAAAGTCTATGCTGTTTCCATCTGTTTAGAAATGAATGTGGCCAGGTCCAACAACCTTTCTCTTGAAGAAAGCATAAAACCTATGTATTAACTACTTTCAAGACATGAAATGTACTGAGAGGAGGATGTATGATTTCAGACAAGTTTGTTCTCTCCCTGTCTTTACTTGTTAACATGATTTGCACAGCTGCATTTTCTATGTGCCCTCCAATTCATTATTACCAGAAAAGTTTCTGTCTTTGTGAGACTAGAGTTTGACAGTATATATGTGGTAGAAAATATATTAATTAGAATTATTTTGAAAGTAAATATCAAGCATTTATTGACATTTCATTTCTCAGTATTGTTACATGTAAACTCGATAACAGTGTCATTGAATAATGTTTCACATGGGTCACGTATGTGAGTTGTAACTTAGGATATGGAATTTAATATCCCATGGAAGTATTGCAGTTTATTCTGTGAATAGAGCCATATACGATGTGGCATTTTTAATTATTTTGAAGCATAGTAAAGAAGCAAGACTCCCCTAGTTTAAGAACAGCTTTTTTCTAAGCATCTCTTAGGTTTTTGAGGCAGGAAATCTGCATTTTTGTGGTTCAGTTTTATCCTTATTTTATCTGACTACAATCTGCAGGCTACCGTTTACCAAATGTACTTTTGCTTGACTGCTAACATAAAAAATCCCTTTTTATTTTTTGCCATATACAGTCTTAATCTCTGAGTTTATTTTTGCATGGCATCTAAAGTAGAAACCAAAATCTAATCAAGTCATTTCTCTGTATTTTTATCTGTTTAAAGCTTTATTCTGAAATAAAGTAGGTGACTGTCCTCTCTTAAGCAGCACTGATTTTTTTAGGAACTTATGAATATAAAAAATCCAAGTATAACTTAAAGGTAAAAACTATACCTTGGAGTACAGCTTTCATATCTAATGTTTCAACTGATTAGAGAAAGTACAATAGTCTGAATGCTTCCCTTAAAAATAGAGGATAGGAATTGGTGAATGATCGAATTTTCAGTGATCATTGGTAAATACCAAGGTGGGGTTGTCATTTTTTTTCAGGTCTTCTATAATTTGAAACAGAAAAAATACGAGAGTTCCATAAACTTCTCTTTTGGGAAACATTTGTTATTTTGGCCTACATTTTTAATTAAATGAGACTCTGCTCTGTCAGTATGTTTTCCATAATAAAGTATCTCTGGTGGTACTGAACAAGAAAAGGAGCAGGAAGGGTTCTGTCACGGAGTCCAAATGTGTTTGTTGGGCACATTTCAGTGGTGTACAGATTCGTAGGACTGGGCCAGCTCTTAGAACCCATGTGGAAATATTCTCTCTTTGCCATGGTAATAGAAGAAATTCACAATTCGGTGTGAAAAATCTCTGCATATTGTTTATGGTTTGATCAGTCTGTGAATAAGTGTAGGTAGATGATGAAGTTAAGTAGTTATATTATCCATACTGGTTGCAGGGCATCTCCAGCTTATTATTTCAAATGTCAAACAAGTTTTATTTATTATTATGTCAAATTATGGGTTTCCTTGTTTTCCATTTGATTTCCTTGTTCTTTTTATTCCTCCTTTTTTTCCTGATAGCTAGATTATAATCCAAACCCCAGCTCATATACAGTTAGGTATGGTGCATTCAGCGAGTTGTCAAAAGGAAGTCGAAGTCAGAAGATAACTTACCTTAGTGAATGCCTTTTAAAATTTCTGAATTTATAATTCTTTTTTTCTTCCTTAGAAATTACTGGGATATATATCAAATTTCTACCTTTAACCTGTCTTCTCTCCCAAGGCCAGGTTACTTCTTCCAGCAAAGAGAGTGTGTAAAAGAAGATTCAATATGAATAGTCTCTGTGGGAATGAGCCACACGTTTTGGGATAGACATGACGAGTCAAAACAATGCGTTAGTGCTGATAATTGTGGCTGTTATGTCCTTATAAGAAAGTTGCAGAGTTTGCTTGCTGCACCCTTTTCTTTAAGCAAGTGATCAGGGAGGTCAAGGAAAGGGTAAGATCAAACATCCATACGCCTTTTCCCTCACCCAGTGTCAGTCCACATAACTAGCTATGTGTGAGGTGAGAAGTAAGCTGCTTTATCAAAACAAGGGAAAGCTTGTGACAAAAGTCAAGTTTTAGTGAGATCCCTGAGATATGTGGCCTTTCAGGCACACTCATTTTCCAGTAAGAGTCTTCATATAAGTTTTGTGATATTTATATGAATAGTATGTCGTTATTTCATTACCTGAAAACCTGTCCTGCTTGAAGAACAGAGGGAATGGCCACCACAATTTTTTTCCTACAATATATCTTCTGTCATATGTCAGTTCTTGTTATCATCACAAACAGCTTCTACAAGATTTTCAGAGATGATATTATAAAGCAGTATTGTGAATACCCTTTCTTCCATTCCTGCAATATTCAGTAAGAGTGGGAGAGGGAGAAGTCTCATGGGTCTATTTGTTATTGACTTTCACTGTACTCTTCCCATTGTTTGAGTGTCAAGATCTAGTATTCCTATGGGAATGCAAAGTTATATTTAGATTGATGTCAGTCTTCCTTAGAGTAACACAGATTATTAGGTCAGGAAGGCAAATTTTTTCCTGAGTACTCCTGTACAAAGAGCAGTACATTACATGAGACCTTGTACATAGATACATTCCTTGAAAGAAGACCAGCCAGCCTGCCTCCAATAAGGCAGGATAAAACTGATGAAAATGGATGCCAAGATTAAATAGAAAACAAGCACCTAAAATTATTTGAGTTTCCAGAATCTTCTTTTGAATTGGGTTCAATAACTATACATCTTGAGAGTTTTCTGCATTTTTATTGTCACAGTTTCAAATTCAGAAATTACGCTTCCCAAAATTTATAATAATTTTTTGGGGGGTTTATAACTTAATTTGGATGGGGAGGGTGTAGTGGTGGTGGTGTTTCTTGGCTTTTTACTGGTTGGAAAGTTAATTTCATTTATTCTTTTGCTCTTTGGCATGTAGGGAAGAAGAAGGAGGAGGAAAATTAAATTTAAGCATAGAGTTGAATGCAAGTTGGGCATTTAAATTCTGCAGTTATGTCACAGGGCTGTAATGAAATCAGAAACAAATTCACTATATGAATATGATATAAGAAGCCACTTTCACCCCTAGGACAATTTTTTGGTGGATGTTGCTAACTATTTTCTTCAGATTAGTAAAGATAATCGACTGCTTTGAACATTTAAAATCTGTCAAGTCTGAATGCCTTCTGTGAGACTTACTAGCCCAAGGCTTGTTCTTTCCTTTGAGTGGAGATGCTGATGCAGAAGGTGTTCTCAGATAACTGCATCTTGACATTTATGCTAAGGTATTTGCCTTGAGGAGGAAAGGATAAAATATTATCTTAAATTTTAAAGACAGTGAGGAGCTAAATAAAAAGGATTTCTATAAAGAAATGTCTTGTTATAACAATAGCTTTAGGGTAGTTTTTTTTATAAGACAATAATCATATCTTTGGTTCAGATTGAAGACTCATTTAATGGGAAGCACCCTCAAGTTATTGTTTGGATCAACATATAAATTGAATATCCTTATTTGAAAAGAAAGATGAGAAAAAGCATAAAACATAATACTAAGGCAGTGAAAGATAATTCTCTAAGAGCAAATGCACTTAATGTACCCTTTCTACCTTCTGTTTCCTCTTCCATGTTTCTTTCCTCTCCCCTCTTCTCCACTTCTCTACCTTACTTTCTTTTCAGTCCTTTTTTTTCCTTCTCTATGTTAAGAAATACAGTCCTAAAGTTCATGCACCAGGGTATATTTTCAGAGCTAACTGGAAGGGAATAACTGAAATTTACACAGTGGAGACATGCTTTATCCAAAAGTTCCAGTCCCTCCTGGAATCCCAGGGAATGAAAAGTATAATATGATAGCATCCCTTAAGATAATATCCAATATTCTTTTCCTTTTCCAGGGATTTAAGGATCCCCAAGAAGGCAAAAAGAGCTCATGATTGTGTCTTCTCTTTTGTGTTAGGAACATTCTTCTGTAAAATGTGTTTACAGACACATTGATTTTCACAGGCTATCTCAAAACGTTTGATTTTTGGGAATGGAAAATAAGAAAAAAAATTGGCAAGATGTGGTAATAAGAAAACAGTCCCAAACTAAAGCTCTGTTGTAATAAATCTGTATTACAGGACTTTTAGTTTTTAAACCCAAGTGTCCACATGCTGACTGCCCTTGCCTGTTGGAGAAAGCTCACAGTAACCCCTGGACCGTGCCCAAGAACTGTTAGGGACTTTGCTATTTGGCAAGCTTAAAAACCATGTCAGGGCCCATTCTAACAATTTAGCAGCATAGACAGTTGCATTCCAGTGCCATAAGAACATTTTCTGACAATATTAATTCTACTGACTAGAGCAAAACTAAAATAAGATTACTAAATAAGGTTTAAATTCTTGAAAGAAATCAACATTACCTCAGCAGACCCAGTGGAACCAATCAGGAGAATGAAATGCCATTAGGGTATGGAGGCATTTTGACTATTTTCATTTGTTCATCCTTAATCACTGAAGGATTGTTTGGTGCTGAAAATTATACCAGTGAAGTAATTTATTGTGACTTCCCATCAGTCTCCCAACTTCATTGGTTGCCTTAATGTTTTGGTGGGTTTTTTTCCTGAAAAACAAACAATGCTAATTTCTTACTGTGTGTAGTCAGTCAGTTATTCTAGTCAGAAAGTAATGAGTCTGTGAAAGGAAGGGTCCTTGGGCTAACAGGAGTGCGTGACTGCTGTGGACTGTCAGGGATGAGCAATTTTGGTTGTACTGCTAAGGGCTGGGTGTTGCCTCAGAGGAGAGGAAAGTCTGCTGTGACCCAGCTTAAATCCAGGGAGGGGTGAAAGAAGCATTTGCCACCCTTAGGTGGCAAAAGCTGAGAGTACAAGGGACACAGGTTTGGGAGGTCATTGCATGCCAAAGTGTCAGTATGGAGGAATCAGTTCACAGTAAGCTGGAGCTCAGCAAGCTACAAAGGGTAACCAGCAGGAAAGCCAAGGTTTGGGTTAGGGCAGTTTATGGACTGTGCCTTTGTTCACATTTGTTGTCTTTTCCTTCTGTTGCCAAGATCTTTTCCTTTTCTCTCCAATGGAGCATTAGTGCGGTTTTACAAGCA
Source organism: Turdus rufiventris (assembly GCA_013186435.1). NCBI lineage: Eukaryota > Metazoa > Chordata > Aves > Passeriformes > Turdidae > Turdus > Turdus rufiventris. The sequence goes on from PYHW01010320.1 coordinate 2,660,092, forward strand.
CAAGTGGAGTAAAGGAGGTGGTTCTACCCATCTCCTTTCAAAGCATGTCTGATTTGCTGGTTATTTGCTGTGCAGGGGAAGACTGTGAGCTGGATCTGATAGATTACAGGATGTTTCTCCTCCAGTCTGTTCACCTTCTACTCCTTGATATCATGATTCAGCCCTTAGTGGCAAGGGTGGTTATTGTGTGTGAACACAGAGCTCATACAAGGCATGTCTGAGCAAGCAGGCAGAGCACACACATAGTTCCAGGTACTAATTCGAATGTACCAGTGCATGGAACACAGAATTCCCTTGCCGGCGTCCTCGGGCAGCAGATGCTGTTGCCTGCCACAGTGATCAGAGATTTTGCAGGCAATAATGTTCGCCATTTCCATACCCTGAAAAAACCCTTAACAGAGTTAACAGGAACACTGCTGAAAGGAGTACTTGCCGTCATGTGCACTAATTTTAAGCATGCCTGTTTTTTCCTCTCATATTCTGGTTTTAGTATAGTCAGGCTGTTTCTGGGTCCTGGCCTCTTGGCGCTGCTTTCCAGCAGAAATAAGAAACATGAAAGCACATTTTAGAGGAAAACATGTAACAGAGGAGAAAATGGGTCAGATTTCACTTGCCAATGCCTCTTTAAGTTAACAGCTGTGGGTCAGAATACATTTTTATACAGAAGCACAGACAGAAAATTCAAGCGTGCACAGTGATGTCTCATGGTGTTCATAACCTTCATTTCATGACCTTTGATGCATCGTGTGGCAAGAGATCAAAGACAAAAAACTCAGGGTTTTTTATTGTTCTTATTGCTTTAAGGGACTTAATAGGTTGGTTTTCTGATAATACTGTATTTATATATACTGGGTGTTTTAATTAGCACAGCCTATGTAAAGATATATTTTTATCCCTTAGAAAAGAAAAAGTAGGGATGTACCTTTTTTTTTCCCTAAAAGTCTATGAAAGATGGATTCTTGACTGCAAAGTCATATCACTAATATTACTTTCTTAGTACTTTTCCTAGTAGTTTTTCTTTTCTCAGGTAAGAACTTGATATCATTTCAAATTCCTACCCTTGTCTAACAATTTGGGGCCTGCATTTTACTCAAAAGTTGCATGTAACTGATAGGTCACTGTTTCCATTAATCCATAACAGCATATTGCTCATTAAGAAGGAGGATTTGCTGCTCTACTTTCCTGCAAACTGTGTAAATTCTAAACCACAAATGACTGTGGCAATTTTTCTATACTTTCTATATTTAGATTTTATAGAAATATTAACATCTTTCTAATGGATTTTAATACATATTCAATCACAAAGTACCTGGAAGTATTTTCATGGTAAGAAAACCAAGCTCTTAAAGCATCATAAACAGGCAATTCTTTCAATAGTTATGAATAAGACTGTGGAATGTGTGTGATAGGCAAGCCAGAAGTGTCACTAACTTTGTAGAAATTAGAAGACTATATTCTCCTACATACAGTTCTATGAGGAAACCACATGATAGATGAATAATTTGGCTTATTTGAGCATTGTAATTTTGTTCTGCTACAAGGATAGAGCCAAAACTGATTGACTGCTGCCCAAGGACAGTATTTTTTTTATTTTTTTAATTGTTTATGAAGCAGGAGAATGCCTGTAGTGTCTGTGTCACCAAAGTTTATGTTTTCCTTTTTTTTTCCCCAAGTGTTTTTTTTCAGTGATTCACCTTTTTTTGAATGGTGCTGACCTGAAACCTAAAACAGATCTGCTTTGGAATGACATAGAGATCCACTTAGAAATTAAATTTTTCACGGTGCCTGTATAGTAAGCTTTTTGAAGTGCAGGAAGATTGCCAAAGTGGAAAAATGTGCTAGAAATACAGAAGTGTTTTATGATAAATATAGTACTCATAGTTGGGGTTAAAGACTCTGATATAGCTCTGTGTATTCATATTTATTTACTGCAGAGGAATGAATCCCACATGGCTATTTTTGGTTTGCTGACTGTAATCCCATCAAGGCAGCCTTATAGACAGCTGCTAAGGTTTTTTATTATTATTAGGTTAAGATTTCGAGATTGAGGTGAGAAAAATCAAACTGTCACCTAGAAATGACCTCAAGGCGGTTTCACAGATTTGTCCAACATAATTTTCACATACTTCTACAGGCTTAGATGTAGTCCTTGCCCCAAAGTGCTACAGACTGTGGCTGCTCACATTTTTTAAAAAATAATGGTCTCACGTATGTGGTGTGCTGTTTAACCTTTATTCAGTCTAGCTTTTTTCAAAACATTAAGAGTAAGGACCAAGAGAGAGAAATTGCCCCTTATATTTTTCAGGAGGCATTGCAAGATAGATCAATTGATCCACTATTATGTCCACAAATAATTCCTTACGCTAAGTAGCCCCTCACATCCATATCCATTGGACTCAATCTCAGTGCAGTAATAACCAGCATGAGATTTTTGGGGTGTACTAGAACAATCAGTATCTCAGAATGTTTCTTACCTAAACAAGATAAAGTCTGTATCTTTCTTTAGCCAGTACCCTGTGGTAGTCTCTCTGAGAATTATCTGCACCTTGCTGCTCTGGAGGGAAGGAGGAAAGGGCTTATGGACCAAAAAGCACTTCCACTGATGCTGTTGTGCCACGGTTGTCCAACACAAAGCAGAAATATTTAGGGTTGCCTTTATTTTTCATTTAAGTCAATGCACGCTGATAAAATTCTAACGAAAAGGAATCCAAGCACAGGAGTGAGTTGCTTCTTATGGAGATTTCTGGTGATGCATTGTAATGTTGAATTTCCAATTTTTAAAAGTGGTTACATTCCTAATTGGTGAACAAAAAGGACCAATTTATCCCTTGCTGTGAGAAACATTTTTCTTATATATTATTCTCATTAAGCCTCTAATTCAGCCAAACACATTATGTAAATGGAACCTATGTAACACTTTCTAAAATATATATCAGACTTACCTTACTAGTCTGTTGTGTTAGATTTAGGAAGGGACCTTGTTACACTGTGGCAATTTTTTTTTGCTTTCATAATACTCCTTTCTAAAATAAATTGTGTTTGGTTCAAGCAAGGTTTTTATCAATAACTCTTAGGGTTATCCTAATGGCTATTCACTAACTTCACCTGGGCATTGTGAACATAATCTCTACATCTTCATTTTTTACTGATCTCAGGAACAAGACTTTTATGCCCCTTTGAAACTAGAATTTCATTCTTTTGGTACAAAATCTGCAAATGTTGGACTGCAGCAATTGTTCCAATGCCAAATGGATTTAGATAAATCTGCCTTGCATACAGATTGAGTTTCTCAAAACCTTATGACACAGATAGCCTGGGTTGAAAAATTAGTGGGCAGTGTAAAAGCTGTGAAAGCCAAGCTTTTCTGACACAGTCAGAACCCAGATTTTTATCTATCTTGTACACATTACTTGGAGTCTGATGGTGTTAAAAGATAGCATTTTTTAAGATAAAATAAAGATGCAGTTTATTTATTTAAGATAAATTTAAGATAAATAAAGAGGCAGGGTAAATGTGTACATGTATGGCCATGCCCCTTCTGGAGACTTTAGTTTCAGTTTTAGACAGTTGTGATACATTAATAAGCAAAATCAATTATCACAAAACCATTTACAGCAGAAATTAAGCATAGTAGTTCATTTGCATAATGACGCACTGTTAGTATTGATTTCTTACAAGTTTAGGTGGAAATATTAATAACACTTTTTTCATTTCTGGCCTGGCTTTTTTAAGATACTCCACTTTTGATGGCTTTCTCATGCATTTCGCCACACACATGTATTTTGTCTTTGAAGTGATGGTCAGAGAGGTGTAATTTTAGAACCAGAGAGCTTCCCATGAAACTGGAAAAGATACTCAGATACTGAAGTAACGCAAAAGAACAGTTAACACTTAAAGGGAGAGATCCGTTAAAACTATAGACAAATTTGATTATATCTGCAATTTAAGAGGAAATATTGGGGGTATTTTTCTAAAGGTTATATTTGACTGGTGACCATAGGGACTTTTGCACTGTAGGACAAGATAACTGCTTCTCTACTTCTCCATTTGGTGACCATCCAGAACTACACTCATAGAGGTCAGCTCCTCATTTTGCCTTATAGCTGTCTTTTTAAAATTATTATTTGGTACATTCAGAACAGCAAGTGGGCAACTAATAAAGATTACTAATGGGGAGGGTTTATTTAATTCAGTTTTAAGCTGCTTTATTCAAGAAAATCCTTAAAACACAGAGATTATATTTTTGGAGATACTAACACATTGCCATGAATTCTATAGTATGTACAATACTAAAACATATTTTCATGGGAGATTAAATGCTCATATACAGTATGTGAAATTACTGATTACATTCTGAAGCTGAATTCCCACATTGAAGCCTTTGTGTTTTACTGTTTCAGGCAGTTTTCAAAGCATCATCCAGTAGGTTTTAGAGAAGATATAGCAGTATTTCTAATTCTAATGATTTTATCACAAGTCTTCCTGTATTCCATTTTGTATTCCAATACTTGTCTCCTGGAGTACCATAAATTATGAGAATTCATAATTTTATTTCTAAAATTAAGTCTACTTCTTCCTAGTTGCTAAAAAAAATGAAATTTGTGGTAAATTTCTGCCTGTGTTCACTCACAAGCATATTAAGGGAGTAAAATAATTCAGGATTTGAATGGGAATTTCACTGTTGTGTTCAACTTAGCACCTCTCTTTATTTTTGCCATTTTGAGACTTGAGGTTGCTAACAGCTCTGAAAGATAAGAAAAAATGTATAGCACACTTTACTTTGGAACGGACAGTCATGTCCATGAGGAGTTAGCAGAAGTTAACCTATATTAGAGGAAAACCATTAGGTTTGAGCAGCGTGTTCCTGCAGCAAAGGCACATTTCAAGTGTGTGTAATATTTTCTGTATTACTCAATTTTTCTTTCACCTTCAGTGTGCTGGTCCTGGGCAGGCTTTTGGAAACCACTGGCTCTCTGGCTTGCTGTGACTATCACTGGAGAGTCTCTGAGTGCAGGCCAACTCAGGACTAAAATTGTTTGTCCTCACTTATTCCAAGTGTTTCCTCTGCATCTCCACAAGCAGAATTGCATCAGGCTTGGGATAGCCATGTTTAGTTAGGTCTCTGCATGTGTGATGAGTGTTGGCACTCCTGTAATGGTCCATGGAGACTTAGCCCATACAGGCAATGGAGCCAAATTTGTGATTGAACTCACCCTCCTGCAGGTACCTGGAGGCTCATCAGCTCCAGCCTGCACTGAGTGTATTGGCCATAGCAGGAATTTCTCACTTCCCATATGGGTCGGTATTTATACACAGTACTTAAGTTTAGGTGTCTCGCTCCCAAATTGAATCACACACCTCTGACCAGAAACTGAATTACTTATTATTACTAAGAGAATGCCTTTTTTACAGAGTTCAAATGACTGCCTTGAGAGGCTGAAGGCACATGGTGGTTTTCACAAAATCTTTAGTTTTCCTAGATTTTCGCATTCCTATCTTATCCTACCTATTGCTGTTTAATGTTTTACCATATGTGATCTCTCCTCACCTCATACAAAGGATATTTTTTACTAAAAGACTTTTCTTGCTTTAGGTTTTACTTTTCAGTGATGTTTCAGTCAAGCTTACTTTGATTTCATCATACCTGATTCGTGTTAGAAACCATCTCCTTTTAAAAGTGCTGCAATATGCCAGGATAAATTCTATTTTAATGTATGTAACAATCCTGTGTACTAAGAATTAAAAATCACTGTTAAATTTGGAGTTTGAAATTAAGCTTTTTGTGGAGTTCTGTCCAGTCCTTGCTCATCACTCTCATTACTTTGTCTTTAACAGGAGTCCTGTACTTGTGTTCCAATGTGTGCATCGCCATGTCATTTGCCTGGACTGCTTCCATTTGTACTGTGTGACCATGCTGAATGACCGCCAGTTCATCCATGACCCAGAGTTTGGCTATTCCCTCCCCTGTGTAGGTATGTTTCAAGAGATTTTTTTTTTTAATTGATTTTGTTTTAATGTGATTTTGATTTCAAGGTAAGATGCAATTTTTTTATCTGCTTATTTTGTGTATATCAGTGGAATTATACTGTGTTCATAGGATTTGTTTAATTTGTCGGAGAAAATATTTGAATATTAAAGTGGATTTTGCTAAGCATGTGAACTGGAGAATTAACTGGATTTTAAAGGGCATTTCTTTTAAAATCAAATGTTTGCTTTCTTCACATTAGTATTTTATAATCATGAAGTGCAAGCAGATGATAGCATTGCATTCTGGTTTTAAAAAAATAACAAGATACTTTGACCTCCACATTTTCAATTTCAAATTAAGTTAGTTATTAACTTTCTTGGTCTGTCTTCAAGTACTAATAAAAAAGGACTGCAACAGGAATTTTAAATAATCTTCCTTTTGGTGACGTTATTACTGCTAGTTATCACCTCATTGAATGAAATGTAGTTGCGTGTTTTACTTGAGTGAGAAACAAAGCTTGACTTAACAAGGAGTTAAATGGAATATAGAATATCTGTTCTGAGAATTGAGTCAATTACACTGTCATGTGGACTGCAAAATTGTCAAAAATTTTGCTATGAAGAAGTATATTCTATACATAACATTGTCTTTTCTCGGTGTTAAATTAGAATGGGAGCATATGTGTTTGTGTCAAGTGCTGTATCATGGTATGAGAATAATTTTACAGTATATTAGAAGCTGCATAGCAGATGGATTTGCTTGGGTACTTGAATGACTGATAAGTAAGTTTCAAACCCCAATAGATGGGAAAAAAATTGACAAAAGATCTTGGCAGAGTGGCATCTCTTTAATCTGAGAACATGCCTTGAGGCTATTGAAAGTACAATAGTAAGAAATATTTAAAATAATTTCTTTTTAATTGCTTAGTGAACAAGCAAGGTGTCCTCACATTTCACTAGAATTGCTGTTTATGTTTTGTTGCCAGGTCTTATTTTACTTCGCCCTAAACAGCTACTGCATTTACACACTGATGTCATTCTACACAATGTAGTTTTTAATGTGCAGGAAAACTTTAATGAGAAACTGAAAAGGAACTTTATACACAGTGTTCTTTCCTTGACCTTTATATTAGCGTAGTACTGTGTGGTCAATCTCAGCCTCCTTCCCTGCTTCTCCAGAAGTTAATCCGTTTGCTGCTCCCACGCAAATTAATAAGCTCCTTGAGTAGAGACCTTCCTTTTCCCCCCTCTTTTATTGATTTTCTTCCATTTTTTTCTGTTGGCTCCTTAGGTTAATCAGTTATGCCAGTGGTGCAGCAGGCAGCTCATCTTTCTCCTTGCTTGTGGGCCTTCTTGCTGCTGTGGCTGGTGTCACAGAGCTTCCTCCAGTTCAGGCTAATATGTGAAACTAATGACCCTTCTGCCTCTTCTGTCCGTAAACCCATTCCTAGTCATGCTGCACTAAACTTTTATTAGGATTTTTCCATGTATCTTCAACTCCAGTTGTTTAGTTCAGAAGATATTTTTTCTCAGAGAGGAGGCTATAAAGTTTTCAGAAGTTTTTACACCTGACTGGCAGTTGCCAGTCAGTCTTTTTTCTGTTTGCTGAAGTTGAACATTATGGGAATTGAATGGTGGAAGCAGAGTAGGGATGGGATGAGGAAAAAACGCAAGAAGATGGTGCTGAGATCCTCAGGGTTGCAATTTTAGTCTTGGAGTGGTGAGGAAGGCATAAGTTTGGCTTAAGAAAGGGATGCTGTAAAGGATGCACAAAGGACGGGTGTACTTTGCTGTTTAAGTGAGACAAGAGTTTGGCTGAGGGAATGGAAAAGAAGCTGTTGCTGCCGGTCTAGCCTCAACTGTATTATACTCTAAGTGTTACGATAGCTAAATATGGGAAGACTAAAGTATTGCTGATCTCAAAGTTTCAGAATTACCCAAATCAGAAACTTGTTTTCAAAATACTCTACCTTGAAGCAGTTCTAATAGCAGTAGTAAGGGTAATACAATTGCACTACCTTTTCTCTCTCAATGATTGCAACCTCTGTCAATTGTCTGTGTTACGTTCGCAACTCTGCATTAAAAAGAAAAGTGCACTTGAAAGTATTCTCTTTCAACATGCTTTACAGAATGAAGAATCTAAGCAGCGATGCTGTAACTTCACTCATTCATTTCTGCAGCTGTCTGAACCTAACATTCTGATATACAGGCCATTTAGTTGTCTCCAGTATTAAGTTATGCTTGAGTTAGGAACTAATGATTATTTTTTACTCTTTGAGAAAGTCATGAGGCTTAGTTTCATCATACCTGTGAGAAGGGGACATGCCTGTGTTGTCAGCCCCTACTGTTCAGATCCAAGGGGTTTTAGCCTTCTTCACAGGTTTGGATGCAGCAGCTCTCATCAATTAATTCAGTTAAGAAATTTTCACAACATCTTCATGGGATTTTCTTTTCCACTTATCATGGTACTTCTGCTGAATAGCGTAAGATGGCATTTTTGCAGTCTACAGTTCACAAACTTCTTTTGCAACTGCAATTTGCAGTTTGTATTTACATGTGGGTATGATAAAGCATTATTTGATACATCTTTTTCTAATTACTTCAGTGAATCTTCAAATGAATTCTCCTTGACAGGAATGAACACTATGAGACATGCCAAGAAAAGACCTTTCTTGTTCTGGCAATGTGGGTTTAATACATGCTAGATCTAATAGAGAATGACTCAAAGTTAAAAAATATTAGGTCTGAGCTTTACTGAAAAGATAGAGGCTTGTTTGAGACTTCTTCTAAAAGGAATACAAAACAAAGTCATAATCACTGTGATGAGATTTATGTTTCAGTAGCTGACCAGGTTGCACAGACAGCTCCAAAGAGTCTACATAAATACATGAATTTTTAAACACTGCACACTAATGCTGAAATAGTGTTTGTGATGTCTTGAAGTTTGAGATTTGGACTTTTAAAAAGTTATTTGATCATTTTCATGTAAGAGTAGATTGACTTGAAAACTAGCACATTTCTTCAAGGCATACGTGCACACATTGCACTCAAATTATACAGGAGAGTTTGATTTGTAATTAAGCATATTTAAATTGTTGGTACTTCCAATTAGTTCTGTTCATTCTAGTGTTTTTCTAAAATAGAGATAATATAATGAACATAGCCTGCAGTTTCCATTAACATTTGACTCACTGTTCCCGATTTTTATCAAGGGAATGTACCAACATAGCAAGTTTTTTATATCTTTTATTGGATCAACCTAGAGGTGAAAGCACCACACACACAACAGAATAAAAATAAACAGCAGCTGCTACAGCACAGGGTCACTGTGACAGATGAGATCAGTGTTATCATCAAAAGTGTATGATAACTTGAACTGGAAAGGTTCTAGGGATTTCAGATAAACAAGGCTTCTCAAGTAGGTTTAATTTCTTGCTTCCTGGCATAGATGTGCCAGAGGATGCATTTTTTTCATTGCATTCAGGTATTTTGTGTGGTTATATCCTTGCTTTGCTTTGATTACTGTTATAGGGCCTAATTAAGCAGGAGATAAGAACTGTTCAAAAGAAAGCTATCATCTCAGCTGACGAGCTATGATATATCACCTCAATAGTGCCATAGCTTCACTTTGTTCCAAAACAAAATGTGTCATTGCTCTGATTTTTGGAAGAACAGCTTTAATTCCTTAGTGTTCAGCTGCTAATCAAGTGCCAGGCAGTGCTCCAGCTGAGAACAGGCAGCGTTGAGGACCAGAGCTCTGAGCACAGTAGCTGGTGCATTGACAAGATTAGCTTTCACAGGAGTGTGGCACAGCCCCACAACTCAAACCCACTGCATCAGCTCAGAGGAAGCACTTGCAGATAGGAGCTGGCCAAATTTCATTGGTCATTAAAATAAAAAAGTAAATGTTACAGATTATACTCTCTGCCCTTGTTAAATATCAACAAAAATCTATCCCATCTCTCTGTGTGGTGTCTTGTATTAATGAGGTTTCATGCATAGAAATTTCCATGAGTGGTGACCTCCAAGTATCTTTGAAAAAATTAATAAGGTGCTTAGAGGGATGGATTTGCATATGCATGAAAGATCATTTATGGTTATTTAGTTCCTGTGCAGGGCAAAAATTCTTATAGCACTATCTCAAAGAAGGAATTGTATACAAAAATACAATGTATTACCTCTTTTAAATATACTCTGTTCCTATAACACAGTTGCACTTTTAAAATAGCGTTAGAGCATTATGAATCTTGGCCCCTAATGAAAATAGACTTTCACAGTTCTTAGGTAGTAAAAAAGTTGGTGATACCAAGGAAAGGCAAGGTTTTATGCTACTTTAGGCATTTTGCAAAAATATCTTTGCATCACTTTATTTCTTCTGAGCAATCATATGCATGATGTATTTTAAAGGAATCCAGATAAAAGATGCAGTTCTCCTGACGACTGTAAAACACTATTGTATCTGGAAATAATCTGATTTTACCAAAGATATATAAATAAGGAGAATTACCCCAGTTTGCGTATGGAACTGCTAATAAAGAGGACTAAAGCTTTGAAGTATAATAAATTGCCTCAAGAACCACATTCCACTGAAGGAAAGCATCTAGGGTTAGATTAAATTTTTTATCCACATTACATGCTATTTGTATAATAACAGTATGTCAATGCAGTCATGAATCTCTGAATCATCTTTCAAAACCCTAGTACCCTCATAGAAAAGGGGAGAATGAACAGCTTAAGGAAAGTTTGCAAGTAGAAGGGAGGAGGAAAACTGTGATTGGATCACACCAAATAGTATGTTTGAATGTTTTGTTATGGACAAAAGCTCCAATAAATTTCAGAAGGTGTGTGTATGCAAGGGGGTTTAAAGTGAAGGTCAGTGTTCTAGGATCGGAACCTTCTCAACAATGCAATGTAGAAGCATGCATAGTTTGGTGGGGCCTAAAGTATAAGAAATAAGAGTTTCCTGGTGTGAAGCCTCAATATATTCAGTTCCTGAAGTCTGTGCTCTCCAATAACCCTGCTTAAAAATATTTGAGATACCTGAGGAAAGCACAAAATTTAGAAAATGGGAGTGATTATTAGGGGAATAAAATGAAAGGGATTAAAACACACACATTTGCAGATTTAGAAATTAATGCAAAGTGCTCTTCAAGTT
>PYHW01010320.1:2671263-2686050 GCA_013186435.1 Turdus rufiventris
GAGAAGAGAGCCAAAAACATACAGATAAACCAGATTTTTACTCGCAAGGATTAGTTGAATTTGTGGAAGTTTCCTGAAGAATTTTTTATGGTCTTGTGCATTCTCCTCTCACTGTGGTCATAAAATAAGCATTAAGTAACAATGTATCAAGTGCTTTTTTGTGTTCCTTTGCTAGCACAAGCTCATGAGACTAGCTCAAAGGACATAGTTAGAAGTCACAGCAGCTCTTTCATTTCCATTTTCAGTGTTGACTGAAGTTCAAGCAGTGACATATGAGGTTTGTTCCCTCAAGTCTTTGTGCTGTTTCTGTGGCTACAGATTGCCAACTTCTTATCTAAACAGCCTCCAAATCTAAAAAACAAGCAGAGCTTGATCCCTTGGTGTATTTGAAGCAGGTGTTGGATTCTTCTCTGGGAACAACTACAGTGAAATCATACAATGTGATACTTACAGAAATCTGAGTGGCCATAATTAAATTCTGCATGAGATGTCTTACCCATAGGTGTTGCTCTTCCTTATCTCTCACTAGTCCTTCTATTGCAATATATTTCAGTTGTAAATTGCATAGAGATGACAGTGCACATAGGCTTAATCTGGTTAGCAATAATGAAGGACAAGAGATAATGAAAAAATCTTGCATAGAAATTAATTGACTTTTAAAGGAACTAGAAATGAACTTTCAAAGCACACTTCTTGTCCTATGAAATGAGCTGGCCTGAGTCAATATAAAACAAACATACTGGAGCAGTGGCAGAAATGTGTGCAGAGGGACTTATCTGTCTTTCACCATTTCTGTGTCCTGCTAAAACAGAGGTGAATTTTTGTCTCAGCTGGAGTCGGTGAAAGCTATGACTTTATCTTTGGAAATGAAAGATACTTGTTCTGATAGAAAGCACTTCAGCCCATACTTGTTTGCCTTACAGTGATTAGTTGATGTAGGTATTTGGCTGACAAGTCACTTTTAAGTTGCCGTCTGATTGGGAAAACTCATCACATGCATGAACAGTAAAATCAAGTCATACGGTTTTATTAGTCACCAACTTTACGCTGAACTGCTTGGATTCAAGTTCTTTCTAATTCGTTTTATATAGGTGCTGTTATAACAGGTACAATTATTTTGACCATATCCTCTTAATGCCTATTTTCTCCAGAAAAATAAATTCTTTAAGAAAGAAGAATCTGCTTCTGAAAAGGAACTTTTGCGTTCATTCATGGCTGCAGATGCATTTTGAACCAGGAGTACACCGAGTTGTCTGTGGATAGTGTTCCAAGTCCTGAATGGCCTTGCTCAGTGCTCCCATTCTTGTCCATAGGCAGTTAATGTTCATGAGAAAGTCTGGGTGAAAGAGGGGAACAACTGAGATGAATAGAAGCAAGGAATAATAATAAATAATAATACAGGGAACAGTGGAGAGAAGAATCATGAAGGGAAGGAACTGAGAGTCCAGAGAGGCTGGGAATTAAGAAGTGTTGGTGACTATTCAAAGTATGAAATAAGAAAGATCTGAAGAGCAGGGGTGGGTAAAATGAGTAACAACGCCTCCAGTTTCTCTCATAAAGCTGGGAATTTAGTTTTCCATGACAGTAGTTCAGTAGTTTACATGCAGACTGCTCTTGCCCAGACTGGAAACACATTTGTCCGAGAGACTAAAAATGTCCAAGAGACTGAAGAAAATTATTTTTACAGCTAGAATTCATTTGAGGTCTTTATCTTACACTCATGCAGCATGAGGGGAAGCTGACCTTTCATGTTTGGATAATTAGAGATTTCCTAATGGATCCGTTTTTATCCACGCAGAGGGTTTCTTTCAGTATAATGCCATCCCTGAGGTGGGCTGTGCAAGCAGCAGCCTTTGTAAGAAATCATTGCTGTCTGCTAACTTATATACTCCATAAATAACCTGCTGGGACCAACTGTGGCACATTCAGCATGTGTTTAGTCTCCAAAGCCTAGTGATTAATATTCCCTGAGTCACTTTCTGAGCCTTGGTCTCCCACATGGCAGCATGTAGAGCTGCTGCCGTATCACAGAACCAGCTAAGGACATTTCCCTTCAACAAGGAGTTGGTTTTAATTAAATTTCTGTGTCTGGGAAGTGAAAATCTAATTTTCTTTTTGACATTTTCTATATTACTACTTAGACAAAATTATGAAAATAATTAATCCCCATGAAGCAGACATCAGCATTACAAGGGGTAAAAAAATATTGCATATAAATAATACTACTAATCACCAATCTGTTATAATTTATTGATGCAAGGTCTTATTAAAACTCTTAAATCAGATTTGTTCTTCATGTAGCAGATGTGTCAAATGATTGCACAATGTAGGTGCAAGTGAGGGTTATAAAAAGTAACATAGTTCAAACTGCTTCTCAATAAATTCTATTGCCCCAGAAATGTATTTCGATACAACAAGTAAATCAGGGAAAGGAGATAAGGGGTGTAATTTAGCGAAGAGATTTTGATTGTGTATCAGGATCAAATTCAGTCCAATATAATGGTGAATGAAACTGTTGATGGATGAAAGGTCTGTATGCAATAACAGTATTCTCATTCTGGCCCATAAGGAATCCTTTTTCACGTTTAAAAAGCCATCATGTCACCTAGTGTCATTTGGTAGCCTTGTTTCTTTCCCTTCTTATAAGCATGGACATTATTAACTATAATTAACTGTTGCTTATAGAAATTTGCCACCATATGATAAAAGAATAGTCTGATTTGGAAATAAGTCTAGATTCTTTAAGATAGAAAATATATGTGCTTAATTAAATGGTGAGTTTTATTATGCTCTTATAAAGGAGTTATTAGGATACTTGTAGTTAGCTTTTTTGCTATGATGCCTGATAAATTTGGGCTAGTTAGAAATGTTTGTTTCCTTTTCCCGATTTAAAACCAGTGTTGCCTCATTATTTCAGTGAAACTAATAGGACAATAGGATTTGCCAGAACAATTTGATATCTATATTTACTGCATTGTTTTTAACATAAATGCATAAATATCTGTAAGGCAACTAACACTAGAGTTTGTGGAGTAAGGTGATTCTGCCGAGCAGAGCTGGACAGAATCAGGGACAGCTCCTAAGAAAGGACTTTGCTAGTACACCATTCAGTCTGATTCATAACCAAGGTAGGAATAAAGGGACAGGAGTTACAGTTAGTTGAGAATGGCAGTGAAATGTATACTTTACTTATATATTGTTTAAATAAGGGTGAATGAAGTTCTTGCAATATTTTCCAATTTCTGAAACACCCATGGAAGAGAAACTTGACAGACCCTGGTTAGTCATGTCCTTCACTAACAATTTAAGTTTAAATAGTCACACTTTTCCTGCTAATACCTTTGTATACCTTGCTTACTGCAAACGCTCATGGATAAATATCAATAGTTAATAATAACTTGTAACACAACAACATTCATAAGATTACATAATGTGTGAAATGTTAAGTCTTACATGCCTTGAGCAGTGCTAGACCGAAGATGCATCCTATAATCTATTTCTTTGTAACAGAGATCAGAATGTTAGGAAACAGTCATATTTGAAACTGAGACCATCTATCAGCATCTCAGCGAGCACACTGCCTGTCAGTCAGTACCTGTTCTCTTCTCTTCTCTGTTACCCTTTGCCCTAGATGTCTCTTTTTAAACCTCATAAAAAATGAGGTACTGCTATAAAAGCAATGACCTGGCAAAGTGTGCAGTTCTTGCCACTTGGTGCACATATCAGCTACTCCACCTTCAGCTTTGTGACTAACACTGCATGAGATACCAGTGCTTCAAGAATGTTTTACTGTTAAACTTTTACAGAAATAACCAAGATATTAATGACAGAGTTTGACTGTATTAATACCAAAGTGGAAATATGAAGAAATTCTCACCCCCATTTAAGATATTTGGTTGTGACTGTGAATTCATATATATCTGTATAAAACATATAAATGTAAAACATATGTGTATAGCTATGTGTAAAACATAAATAGCTTAGCTGGAAGTTTTAAAAACCAGACAAATTACTGAACTGGGAAATACAGTGATGAAGATGTGCCCATTGAAAATCTCCTGCTTAGTTGTTCTGATTCCTTCCTCTATTTGTTCCTTTTCTTTATTTTTTCCCAAGAACATGCCTGTCTTGATTCTACATTATTTCTTTTCATGATTTATTTATTTATTGGTTTCTGGGAAGTAAAATATATTTTCTATTCTGTCCTTCACTGTCATTCCCTTTGTTGTCTGCCCATCTCTGCTGCCGTATTTGCTGATCCCTAAATATTGCAGACCCGCCCTCTGATTCTTTTCCACATTTTTCTCCTGCTCTTCATTTCTCCTTTTGTCTTTCTTTTCCTCCCTCACCTTGTCATGCCTTTCCATCTCCTGCCCTCTTTTATTCCGATTGAGATTCCAGTCACTCTTGATCTCTTCTGTAAGGACCACAAAGCAGTGAGGCCTCTGGGCAGATGAAAGCATAAGGAAAACTGACTCTGGAGGTGGAGTAATGAAAAGGGGCTGCTTCTGAGGGTCAGTATTTTGTCTGTGATCACTAGAAAAAGGGCATTTGGTATTGTCCCTTGGTTGCATAGGAGAGCCAGCTAGGTGTTATTGCCTGACCTTTTCCTTTCCCGCCTGGTGAGCAGGAATATTCAGGTGCACGTGTTGAATGGCTGGCACTGTGGCTGTGTGTCCCCGGGAGAGAAGCAATGGGAGTAGTTACAAGTGAGGGCTGGTATGCTCTGACAGGTTGGCCCAAGAGAGCTGCTTGGGAAAGAAAACCTTGTGTCAAATGGAGGGCTTGAATATTAAAAACACCTTCTCTTCATTATCCTTACCAGGTAGAAAACAGCTGGTAAGAACTTGGGGCTTTTTTTTCTCTTTTCTTCTGTAGCCTTGCAAGCACATAAGCATGCATAGGCACAGTCTTCAGCAGAATTTCTGGCCAGCTAAAACATGAACTAAACTACTAAAAAGTTATTTAATTTGTTTTTTACTGTGTTTGGAAAATGAAAGAATGCAATGCCAGGCACAAAGAAAGCTCAGCTTGTCATTAAATGGGTTCCCTGGCACAGCCAGGTTATGCTTTTCGTGATCCATGGCCCCAAGTAATATCTGCAGTTGATATCACTGCTGGAGGAAGGCTGGAAATTATGGAGGCGTTTTTGGTAATAACTGCTAACAGGAAGACAGTATTTACCAGGAGTCTGCAATGAGACTCTCAGGTAAATAATAAGCATTTTAGAAAAACAACCTAATTATGTATTTAATCGCTTGGAGCCGTTCCATTCACTTGGGAAAATACTGTGCATTTTGTAAATCTGCCTAATTATTTATTTGAGAAGGAAATAATTCGAGCCTCTGGGGTATGGAGTGTGAATTTTTTTGATTTTCCGTACAGATCTGATACTCTTGAGAATGTATTCTTTAAAAAAATCAAAACTCCACCATCTCAAAATATCAAACCAAGACAATGCAAAAATGTTGTTAATGCAGTGGGGTTTTTTTAACTTTTCTATCCCGTGCTCTAGTGTTTCTACAAAGGCTTCAAAATTTATTCTGCTTTAAAACAGCCATCTTCTTAGTATTCTCAGTAGAAAGATAAGCAGTAAAGAGCAAGCAGCCATATTTCTATATGGCATACTGTCTGAATAAGGAGTTTTGAGGTCACTAATGAATCAAGCTAAATCTAGTCAGCATTTATTAAAAGCTAGAGCACATTTCAGGTCTGAAACTCCATAGCATCTTTGCAGTGGACGTGATGGTTTTCTCTTATGATGGTATGAATAATGAATTGCATACTTTGGTCATAACTAGTTACTAGCAAGAGAACTGAATGTCTAATATATGTCAGAATTAAAATAAGTAATTTTGTTCAGTGTGCATGCCAGTCCACAGGGAGTTATTATTCGACTAGAATACATTCTTCCCACTCTCAATTTGTGCCTTTTACTCTGGGTTTTTCCTTAATCAAGAATTTATAGACTAGTTTCCGTAGACTATAATTAACACTGTCCTGAATTTACTTGGTATGACTCTGTATTTGCTGTGCGTTTTTAAGTGCTACGGAAGTTCACTTGAGAAATTACTTTTTATTTTTCTAAAATTTTAGAAATCATTTTAGGCAGAAAATACATCAAGACAGAAGTATTTACAAATCATATATTTACCCTATTGATAAGTAGAATTTTCATAGGAAAAAATAGTCAAGAGGAATTATCTGAAGAATCAATTTCTTGACATTTTATTTTCTTACAAAGTAAATATGGTGTCCAGCTAAATATGCAAAATGCTATCAGCATTTAGAATATTTTCATTGTCAAAACTAATGTAAAATATTTTTCAGTTAAAAAAACTTAGTGTATTGATTTGGATGATTGGTCATGGCCTCTGTATCTCCTCTTGACTTCATCAGGAATATTGGTCATGGCCTCTGTATCTCCTCTTGATGTCATCAGGATTTATGGGGATGTTGCATGAAACCCTTTTCCCATCACAGAAACATCAAAAGCTCAGGACAAAACAGTCACATTATGCCTATTATTGAACGCTTCCTCTAAAGGGCCAAAACTCTTCTCCTGTGTTCAAAGTCTTCCACAATAAATAAAAGCAAAAAATTCTTAAAAAGAGTTCTTAACATCATTCTGTACCCATTTCTGTGTTTCATTCCAGGGTAACTTCAAACTCAGACATCTTTTACTTATTGCTCTTATTGCAGGTAACCTGCAGCTCACTCCTTTGTTTCCCTCCTTACAGAAAATTCTGGTAATTGTATTAGACTCTTCAACAATGAAAGGAATATTGCTCTTCTGCACAGGAATATGCATAATTAGCCCATGCTTAACCTGGTTGGTTCATATTCAAATGCTTGTGTTTATGCATGGACCTGAATACTTTTTTGGATAAAGAAATTTTCATACATCAACCTCATTGCTAGATAGCATCAGTGTCATCAGAATGGACTGATTCAGTGAACTGGTTTATTATTTCTAAGTAAACCAATTTTCCTTGTATTTTTGCAGCATATATGGAAATACATCTTAACCTGAAAAACACTTTATTTCAAAACACATTGTATTCAAAAGAAATTTCAACCCCTCATGCATTGTATGACTGTCTAAATGTGTAGAAAGCATAATAGTGGATTTTATGTACTGGATGAAGCTCATGAAAGCGTTTTCCTTCTTTTGTTACCCTGCTTTTATACTAAGTCCCAGTTAAGCAACACTCTATAACAGTATAAAACCCTTTCAAGGAAACAGCTCCCAGTTCATTGCGTTATTCTAGTATTGTTTACAAAACTGTAGACATTTAAAGCATTTGTAGAACTAAGAAATATGTAACACAGTGGATTGATATCTCACTCTTTGATTACAGACTGAAGCAGTGCAACATTGGGATTTAGTGCAGATAGCAGTGTCCAGCCTCAGAGCAAATGTAAAATGGTTTAACCCTTGCTTTTGTTTTAGCCTTACTGGAGCCAGGTCAGTAACTAAAATTTGGTGAGGGGAAAGTATTCCTTTAGAATAGGATATCTCTATGCTGGGTTTGATCTCTAGATGCCATACAAGTTGTATAAATGATGGCATTCGACAGGCTATGATGATGAAATTCAGGATAGCCTCTGCTCCTGTTGCACTGGGAGAGTTTCCTCACTTTAGCATGATCCTCATGTGGCTACTACAGGTTTGTTGATGTCACTTTCTGTATTTCTCAAAAAGCAGCCCAAAGCAGTTGCTATTCATTTTTTACAGACTGAGAGGAAAGTAGGATAATTGAAGTGAAATTACATGGAATATAAGGAGATTTATAATTACAGTTTTGATATTCCAGAAATCAAGACTGGTGTGTGACCAAGATGTTTCTCAAAGATGATTACTGCTTTAACTATTCTAATTAAAAGTACAGAATTACCATGTAATTCATATTATCTCATAAGTTAAATATTTGAAAGGAGCATTAAGTTGCAACCAAGAGAGTTTGTTTGTACTAGAAATCTGTAAAGTCATTTTAGAGCAGTGTTCTAAAGTATAACTTTATTATCCCACAATTACCTGAGTTACATATTTTTAAAATGGCAGGATTATGAGGGATGGCTCCCAGTTTAACTAATGTGAGTTTTGGGTAGATTTTGGTGTTTGAAAATAAAAACTAGAATATTCATGGTTTAAAATTCTTCTTCCCCAGAGTTTAAAATGGTAGTCATTTGAGTTGAAATTGAAAAGTATCTGGGATGTGGAAAACTTGTTGGTTTTAATTGAAACATTGAAATGCCTCCCAGTAGCACAGCTCTCCCAAATTCAAAACATTGAGGGTTGTATGTAGGGAGCTTCCTGGCCATTTCAATAGAGTCCAGAAAACAGAGGATACTTCTTAGATAAATTTCTTACCTTTGATACTACTGGAAAATGTGGATTTATGCCAACAATAAAGACAAAATGAGATTAAATTCTAATCCTCAGAATTCAAAAGCACAGAAGAGTTTTCTTATGAATGACAATTCAGTATTTTGGAGAGTTTTTAAATATAAAATGTTCTTTAGGCCATATGTTGTGATATATTGAAGGAACCTGAAAATATGGTCCTCTGTCTTTTCTAGTTTCTCACAGTTCTGGTTTGATGACGTTCTTCTTGAATTTACTCTCTGCCTCTATTTTGAGAGGCAGTTTTCCATCTGAAATTAAGGCATAGTACTAACAATATGACACATACAGTATGGTATTGTTTGCAGCCAGAAAATGGTTGCTAATGCACCAGAAAAAAATTGGAAGAGATAACACTGAAATCTTGGCTTGCTTCAACCTCCCACTTACAAACTGCTGATCTGGCAGCATGTAGACATAGACTTACACTCAGATTTGGACAAATCTAAGCAAAACGTAATGCAATTTGTACCTGCAAAGAGTAGTCCTGGCTTAACTTGTTTTGGGTACTTATAAAAGTAACTAAAATTAGTCTAGATGCATATTTCTGATCCTTGTCTATCAAGCTTGATATGTCTGCAGATATCTGTATTTTGCTTACACTTTGTCATCTTAACTTAATTGTGATAAAAATTTTGTACTGGGAGGGTAATGCAATTCAAAGGCACAAGTACATCTTTATTTAGCTTTGCGTTTTTTTTAATTGTTTTCATATATTATTTAGCTTTATCAGGTAAATTTGACTATATTGACTAAATCTTTCTTGGACCTTTTTTTTCACCTAGTCACCCTACTGATATTGATCATCTATATATAATAATATAATTATCAAGCTGAAAGTAAAATATTATTATAATTTAACTGATTGGTTTAAGAGTGAATTATTACCCTAGCTGTTCATGTTTGAACACATACTGTTGAAAGACAATTCTCTTAAGCACACACTGTATGTTCTTAAATTCTGTCACATGAGGCTTTCCCCTTATTTGAGAAGTCCTCTATTTCTTCTAAGTGGCTAGAGAAAAGTAAGTTTGTGTATTTGGCTTAGAATGGTTTTATTTTTGCCCATGGAGAAATGAGATTTTCCAGACCTCTTGAGAAAATCATCACTCAGAAGCTGCCCTTCTCTAACAGTCTTGAATAATTTTTTTTTTAATGCCGGAGTTGTAAAATGTATTGCCAAAACACTTGTTTCCATCTCCATGTGTATAAAATACAACTCTGGCTTTTGTTTATGTTATTTGTAGTAGCTATTGATAGCCTATACGTGGGACGGCAAATTTCAAGTCAGGTTGTGCAATAAGCTTCCTGTGTGGCTGCTCCCAAATACCACTGTGTGCAGTTTCCCTTGTGTGCCGGCTCAGCCAGTCTTACTCCTGGAAAAGTGGCTTATTGTATTTGTGTGTCGCATTGTGTAAAGAGTTAGGTGCTTATGTGGTCATTTACAAGTTGTGTGCATCTGTAGCCACTTTTATCAACTGCCAGACTTTGAAAGAATATCAAATTGTGCAGTTTTTAGTACATCTTGCAAGGGGAACTTTTTTGATTTTCTCATTTTGTCTTCTCAGAATGTGCACAACCACTGGTAAAAGTTAGATTTGTTGAAGAGCAGGTCTGGACACAGTACAGTGCTGGTGCCAATTAGAGATATCTTGCAGATCTAAGGAATGAAAATGGAAGCTTTATGCTCTAAGGGAAGAATCCTTGATTTCCATTGGCACATGCTTTTAGCTCACAGCAGACTTCAAGCTTATGACACTTTTTATATGTTGGAAATCTACTTTGCATAATTTGAGAGGTTTTAAAAAATATTATACTATTCCTCTCCCTCAGGGCCCTCTATAGTTGGAATGTTAGTACTAAAGGAGCCTGTTTCTACAGGCAGATGGATATGAAAAATAATGCTAATAAAATTTGTAAAACTCTTTTTACCATTTTTATAGGAATATATTTGTAAAATATATATAGAATTCAGGATGAATGATGCCATTTTATAGCTTAATATTGCTCTGTTAGGATGACTTGCATAGCTCCCTCATGGTTTTGCCACTGTTTATTTTATCTATTACAAACTCATGTTATGCATTTTATATAAGCATAAATATTTGTACAGTAATTTCACGACTATAAGGCACACCTTTTTTACTAAAAGTTTGGTCCAAACCCAGAAGCACGCCTTATACTCCGGAGTGCCTTATATATGGACAAAGTTTGGAAACTTGCCAACCTGGAAGTGCAAACTGCGAGCCAAACTGCACGGGGCTGCGGAGTTCAGCACGTGTCCTGGCTTAGAGGACAGGGGTCTGCTAAGAAAGGCAGGAGCCTCTCATTGAAATAGAAATGTAAACCCCTCTCCCTCCAAATTATTATAATTTTGAAATTAAGGGGCTCTCAGGCAAAGATATGGGAATTAGGAATAACAGTTCTTTACTAGGAAAATTAAGATAGAAATACATTACTACAAAGAAACAAACCCCAAACGCTGACAAAGTGTTTTGGGTTACAATACAGGATGTGATCAAAAGTCTGCAATGCCTACTGGTTTCAGTGGATGGCCCATTAGCAGAGTATCTCCCATGGAGATAAGGATCACTGCCCCACGTGGTCACAACAGATGGTGATAGAACAGATACTTTGATCGCATCCTGTATTGTAACCCAAGACAGCATGGCTGGCACGATTGTTACTAATTGGTTACCTTGCTGCGTGCGGATCCTCGCTGCAAAAAAGAAAAAAAAAAAAAAGTGTTCCTTATAGTCTGGTGCGCCTTATATATGGACAAAGTGCCACCTCCTGGAGGTGCACCTTATAATTCAGTGTGCCTTATAGTCGTGAAATTACTGTATATGTGAGCGACTAGTATGCATATATAGTCTAACAGAATACATATGTGTACATACACATGCACATAATTATATGCGCAAAAGTATAGCTTTTTGGTTAGAAGTCAAGAAATCTCAGAAACTGTCGTACTATTTTTCTATTTCATTTCATGAAATAATGTTTTTCTTTAAAGTATTTCTCTTCACAAATTCAAATAAAATTATTTGGATATGATTCTTTATGTAGAAGAGTTGAACCACTGACTATTAAGAAACTGTAATCATCTACCATCATAATGTTAAGCATGCATGTTAAGTGTGGTCCGTTGTCATAACAGTTTCTGCCTATATTTTTTAGAAATTTTTAATGGTTTTTTATTACATTCTTTCCTCTTCTATGCAATAGTATGTTCTTTTTTTCTGTTTTGTTTGTTTGTTTTGTTTGTTTTAACTCATTACAAATTTTACTAAAAAAACAAATAAGGAAACAAACAAACCCAAACCCTTGGTTTTTTACCATACTGTGGTACAATGTAATGTAAAACTGAGGTAGGTGTAGGATAAGGAATGAAGATGAGAATAAATATTAAGATAAATAAACAAACATGAAAGATGGAGGTGGACTCCAACCAGTAGGAGCAGCTGTAGAAGTGAAGAAGAGACAGTTGGCTGCAGGAAGAAGTCATGGAATTGGCACAGCCATGTGATTCAATGTGATTACCTCACTCTGGGGAAAGTTGCAGTGTAACTGATACTTTAGTTCTCTCCACCTTTTGGTCTTCAGGCTAAGTCAGGAGAGGTGCTCAAGCTGATGTGTGTTCTCTGAGAAAATGGAGGGGACTTTCAGACAGCTGTTGTTTTGCTGTGATTGCCTCCTCCGTTTGGCTGTTCTCTCAAGCCACTCCTCAATTTTACCCCATAGCTGCCATTTTTTTGCACACCCTACTAATTCACCTTTTCTTCTGCACTATTTGGCCATTTACTTTTCTTCCTTCTTTTTTCCTTATCTCTTCTTAATGACATTTCTTCCATGCTCTAAAATTACATTTAAGGAATAAATTGTATTTGACACTAGTGTTCATTGTTTCTTCAACTGTCTGCTTTATTTAGAAGCAATGCGGTTAACATAAAGCAAGGATTTTTTTTTCAATCTAGCTCAAAGGGAGGTTCATTGGTCCTTATTATTGTAGGCTTGAATCTCCACAAGAAATTAAAAAGGCAGTTAAAGGAAATCCTAAGGGGGGGAAAAAGATGTAATTTATAGGACTCTAGAAAATGTTTTGAAAGACAGAGATTCAGTGAGAACAATACTAAAACATGCAAAGGGAGATGAATCAAACAATGCATAGGGTTGCAAGACAGAGATGACTGGATGAGTCACTAAACATCTGTGAAAAACAGAAGCAAAACTGCAATACCATTAGATATTGTGGGAGTTACATTGAGATAAATATAAGCAGAAGAAAAAGTTGGTAGAAAATTATTCTGTCATCTAATTTTGCTGGCTAGTGAGAATCTATATGCCTATTAAGCTTTGAGTGGTTAGCATCTTGGAAACCCTGCTGAAGGACACGAAGACATCACAGTTATTAGAAGTGAAATGGGACACGATAGCTCTATTAGAACCCCCATTTCTAATAGTCCTTTCCTGCTCTCTGAAGCGGTCAGCATGGCATCTGTCTATTTCTTCACTGTAAATGGGTGAATATTCCCTGCAAATAGTGCAATCAACTACATTACTGATAATGCTTATAAAATCCTTGGTGGCTGGGAAAGGACTTTCATTACCTTGGATGTCAGTTCTAGGGGAAAATAGCATACATACGTAACAGATCCTGTTATATGGTGCTACAGTACCCAGAATGGAGCTAAGGCTTACAAAACGTATTCTGACTCTAAAACATAGCTTCGTAAGCAAAAAATTAATCTGTAAATTTAGATGTCTGACTTAGTTGAGAAGTAGGACACCTCTAAACAGCAGTCTAGCTAGGAGAAAGAACCTTAGTGCGAGATGGAAGCATCAATGAAATATGTAATCCTGAAAGAGTTGTCCATTGGGAAAGACATGCTGATTTCAAAACATGCTGTGGTTCTGGTATACTTTGGTTCTGTATGTCCATGTGTTTCAGGCCAACAACATAGACCATTAATGAAATATTAGTCGAATGTACTTCAGGTTTCCTCTGAAATTACTTTAAAACTTGCATTTACACATTAGATGTGATATCAAACCTATGGACTTCAGAGCATAAACTGAAAATGGATTTAATTCTTTTACTTTACTGCTTGCTTACATCTGATCACTCCTACAGGATTACAGTGCACTTACATGAATTGTACCTTACTTGGCTTTTTACATATACTTTATAATCAGTTACTTAGTGGAAAACTCAAAGGAATTTTCAGGAGCACTGAATATATTGTCTTAAAAGTCATGCCATCATGCCAATATGCACACATCTAGAGTCCCTTGGTCTCATTAATTTGCATCCTTTCTGTGAACATTTGGATCTTGCCAATTTAGCTTGCTTGGTTATTGTATTTTCTCTCAAGTTTACTGGAATATTTAAATGGCAGGTGTTCTTTCAATTCTTCAGTTTTAACATCTAATTGCTCCCCTCATTTTCTCTATCCCACTCCTTTGTATTTTCACTGTTCACTTTTAGTCAGCTGAGATGTCCTGATGGCCTCAGTGCAGGGACACTCTTTTCACTCTTTAATTTCCTCCTATGTAACTCTCTTTATCTGTGCTCTGTGCCTCATTTTATTCTTACTGGGTCATTTCCTTTCCATTCCTGATTGAACTTCACCAATTTTCTTTTCTCTCTTCTTTTCCAGACTCTCACTGTTTTATTGCTTTGGCAGCATGAAGAGTCTAATTTGCTTTCCATCCCCTTTTTTAACTCCATTGGCCAGCTTTACCTTTTACTCTGTTCTTTGGTCTTGTTATGCCTCTTCCCTGCTTTTATCATCTACCACCTCCACTCTAATTGCAAACTCTGAATACAGAAGCAGTCAGCAATCAACTTCATCAGTGTTAATGTCTTTTGAATGAGTCCGAACCTATGAAGTGAATGACATGCAGGCCAGTTTAACATGGTCAAGCCGTCCCTTTCTATAGGTGCATGGGTGCTGACATCATCATTTTCAGTGGCCTTGGGGGACAGTAGAGTTCCCCACTCTGTTTCTTGGCACAGACACGTCATCTGTACATTTCAAAGTTTGGGGTGGGTTTTCTTTGGAAGGGGAGAAGTGGGGTGCAGTAAGGGCATCTTTACCTTACCTTTATTTTCTATTATTTTAATTCCCACTCCTAAATTTCATTATTCTCTTTCTAATGCCTTAAAAGAAAAAAACCAAAAAACTTTTATCACCTCTTAGGCAAGGACAGGAAAGTCTTGCTTATCAAACTTAATTTCCTTTTCTGACAAGATATCCCACCTAGCTGATCAAGGGAAGCCAGCTGTCGTAATCTTTTTGGATATCAGTAAAGCTTTGCATACTGTCTCTTGCAGGATCCTTCTGGACAAAATGTCCAGCACACAGCTGGATAAACAC
>PYHW01010320.1:2691731-2727202 GCA_013186435.1 Turdus rufiventris
CCTCGCTATGAATGACAGAGCGGCTTATATTCAGGTGCGGCTTATTTAAGGACAAAAAACGAAATGTTTGCCAATACCCAGAGATGCGATTTATAGTCCGTGCGGCTTATATTCGTGAAACTACTGTATTCTGATTCTTCACCTCTTTTCAGTCACTCTCAGGCCAGTGGTATTTCTGTAGATTTATGAGAGTGTCATCTGTGCAAGATAATTACTTAATCATTCATGAAGTACAAAAGGATGTAAAAAAAGCTTTGATCCCAAAGGCACATGTCACTCCTCCCAGCTTCCTGCTCTCCCCAGCCTTTGGGCAGCTCTTCTGCACCCTCTCTTTGATGCTTCCTAGGGGATCCTCCACCCCTGTGGAGTGGCCTCAGACACACCCAGTTATTCTGACACCAGGATAGAAGCAGCAGCCCAAGAAAGACCAAGGAGAGGGAGTGGGCATGTGAGGGGCATGAGGAGGGTAGGTGCATTTCTTCCCATTGTGCCCAGAACTGGTTTCCTTTCCATGCTGCTCTTTTCACATTGTCATGTATGTCTCAATGCTGGACAGAAAGCCCTAATGCTCTCCAAATCTGCCTGTCTCATCATAGGTGCCAACCTGTTTCATTAGTTAGCTCCCAGCAGGGTAGTGACTACATTTTATTACTATAGTATCAGTAAGACAATGACTACATTTTATGGTTGTTTGCCATACCCTTTTAGTCTTAAAATCTCAGGGTTTTGTTCATTGCTGTTTTCTGCTTTCTCTGTAATTTTAATTTTTGTTTAACTGTAGTATCCTGTAAAATAAGGAGAGATCTGGAAGAAGTCATTGGACAGGTTGATTAGAAGGTCACTTATTTTTCTTACATTAAAAGGGCAGAAGAACAAATGCCATTCCAATTTATTATCATATGTAACCTTTGATTAAACAATTTTTTGCTATATCAGTATGCGTGGCTTAGGGTTCAGTGTAGATTACTGAAATTGAGAACTTTAGCGCAAAATAAAAGTCATTTGTTTTGATGATTATTAAATTAAAAAGTCTAATCTAGAAGTCACCTTAATTAAATGTAAAATTGAGTCCACTGAACCTCTGTGCATTTTCAAATCAGAGCAGGATGCTTCCCTAAAATATCATAAATTGCCCCTATTCTCCCAGTTAATTCTGTTGTTTTGCAGCCAAGATTATAAATTAGGCTTGATTAAAATAAAATGAGCTGTTTCTTAGAATGTGATCCATGAACCCTAGTCAATACAGTCTTTCCTTAACAGCCTTCTATCTATTACCAAGTTATGAATTTAGTTTAATTTATGTTACAAAGTTTCCAGATAAAATGCATTGTAACAATCTTAAAACTGTAAGAATTATTGATCTACATGTACATGATTTCTCATTGTTTGTACAGCTTTGAGAAGGGACTATATTTCCCCATTGGAATGTCTAAGAGGGTAAAAGCAAGTACATAAGTGAGTAGGTGTGTGCACATGGAGAACCACACACAATTTTGCCATGAAAATAGATAATCACCATGTAAAAATTCTCAGTACATTCTCAGAGAGGTGGTACAAAATGCTGTCAGAGAGAAAATGCATCACCAAAAGAATCCCTCTATGGTGCCGAATGTTTGAATAATGTCCATACAAATCGCTATTCTCAGTGAATGGGCTGTGGCTTCTCTTTCTTACTGAACAAAAGAAAATTTACTGGCTGCCACACAGTGTGGGTAAAACTCAGATTTAGTGATGCCAGCAGCAAAGGCAGCAGAATTTACATGTTTCCACAGGATAGGATTTTGACAAGGTTTTGTGTATTTGTACAGCCCAAAGCAAGGACACAGTCACTGTGGCTGTATTTCTGAATAAGTTCTTCTGGATCACCTTTTTTTCCCTTTGCTTCTTTGTTAATTTTTAATGTTTTAATTTGTAGTCTTTAAAGATAAACCATTCCCATTAAATGCTAACTACTTTGTTTTCCACCAAACAAATCTGGAAGATAAATCTGATTCTAGGTGTGTAAAGTTTATAGATGTTCTCTGAACCTCTAAGAAATCTTAGCTGAAGATACATGCTCTTTTTCTATATGTGTACAGCTTGTTCTCCTATCACATAGAACCAAAATTTCCACAACAAATAACAAAGCAGTATTTTTTGGTGTAGCAAAAGTGAGTGTATGCCTTATGCACGCAGAAGAGATTTGCCTTCCGTGTGAATTTTTATTTCTCTGGGACCAAACTTTGAAATTTCGTTATTTTCTCATAATTCTGTTTAACAGCAAACAAAGACTATGTACCTGCCATTTCTTAAAGTTGGGGGTGGGGTGAGAGGGTGCTGGTGAATAGATACACACTGTTGATTCCTTTCATGGTTCCATTCTAGTTGTGGTGGTCCTGGGCAGCCTGTACATACAACCCGTGCCAGCTCAGTCACAAGCCTGAACAGTAGTTCTTCATAGGAGTACAAAACGGGTAGACAAATGCCCATTTCTTCCCATGGAAGGCAAACCTCCCTGGATGTATTGACACTCTGCTATGAAGAAAGTCTGTAGAATCTCCGCTTTGGACGCAATCCAATGTTTTTGCAAGGGCTAAATGAACTACTCTCTAGACCCAGCTTTGTACAATTTGCTGAGCTCAATGAACTCTTTTCTTTTCTCCTTTCCTCCTCATACTTCTTTGTTACTTTTAACAATGTGTAGTAGAAAAATTGGCAGTTACTCAATGAAATCACTGTTCAGCTTACACCAAAAGGAAGCTTTTTCTTGTGAATTTGCACTTCTAAGAAGATGTCACAGTTTTCAAACGAAGTGGTGAGACTCTGAGTTAATGCTTTTTGAATAGCTTGAATAAAGGGTTGCCCCTGAGTCTGTAAAACAGAAGCAGTGAGGCACAGTACCTCCTGGGGTTCCCTTTGGCCAGTTTGTCTTTGCTCTGCCCTTAACTTGGGTCTTTGTCTGCTGGGCACAATCTTGAGCAAAGTAGTCCTCAGTACAGCTTAGAAATATAAATGGAATGCAGGCTCTGAATGATTTATTCCTCCTCCTTTTTTTTGGTCTACATTAAAACAGAGTTGGTTCACAGTATTTCTTTGCTCCATCATTACTTTTCTTTGGAGCTTATTCCTTTAAACTTCAAGAAGAAAATTGCCACATTTGCTTGTAAATTTTTTTCTGCTTGTTTTTTTGTTTTGTTTTGTTTTTTGTTTTGTTTTGGTTTGGTTTTTTTTGTTGTGTTTTGTTTTGTTATTTTAATTCTGTTATTGCTATACATTAGTATTTCTTGTACCATATCATTTCTATCACAGTTTGATGTGGCTGTCAGAAAAAAACCTATTTCTTGATTGTATTATGCAAAAAAAAAAAAAAAAGCATAATTAATGGAGTGTAGCAAAGTGACTCACAGTGACATTTGTTCTCCTCAATATTAAGTAGACTTCGTGAAAAACATGATGAGGATGTAAGAGAACAAAGGAAAAGAAAAAAAAATGTAGGTAGGATTTTGCATGTCTGCTGAAAAGGAGATCTTCAGCAATATGCAGCATGGCCTTTCCTTTCTAATCACCATTCCCCCCACCCCAATCTCTGAAGTGTGAATGTATGCATTTTCTTCACTAGAATGAATAAGGAACATGAGTGTCCAGTGACTGTGATCTTCATTAATGTTATGGAAACCTTTTTGTATAGAAATACTAAATTCATAGTGCTATCATTTGTTTTGTGTCGTTGATACTGGAATTAAGTCTGTCATTTTAAAACCAATTTGATGCTATTTAGGAGGTATTTCTAAGGCACCATTATAATCTACACCCATGATCCTTACCTCAGTGAAGCATTGACCTTTAGAGATGAGTTGATCCATTTCTGCTCCTGATATTGTGAAATTAAAATGTGACAACTGCCCACATGCAATATTTATGTCTAATAAAAACTAGGAAGAGAGATCACGTTAACAGGTGATCATAAAGATGCGCTTTCTGAGAATATTGTATCTTTTCCCAAAAGAGTATTCTGGTAAACACTACAAAAATTTTTTCCATAAATGGTTGTGTATTTTATTAAGATCTTCAACAGGATGGTGTTCCATCAGTTCTGCCTAAGTACATACTTCAGTTATTTCATTTTGTTAAAAAAAAGAGTTGTCATAACAACTTAATGCAAATTTCATGTGACTTATATAGAACACTATTTTTAGAAGTATTTAGAATTTTGGTTGCTTTAAACTGAAAAAAAAATTATACAGATAGCACTTTTTTCTTAAATTCTTTTGCTTTCCTTGATAAAAGAATTTTGTTTCCTTCAATATGCTGAAGAAATAAGTGTCTAAAAACCACCCAAAGGATTATTCCCCAAATGACAGTTGAAATAAGCAATCACATTTTCCAGATTAAAAAATCACCTTCATGGCCTTTGAAAGGTCTGAACATTGATTTGTGGAATCAAAAATAGTGAATAAAGAAGTTAGGTTGTTCCTCTCTATTGCTGCCAAATGATTAGGTTAGATTAACATCAGACATACCCACCCAGCACTAACGAGCCACATTTTTGTGTGGCTCAGCAGAAAGTTTTTAAGTGAGACAGGTATAGAGAGCCTCTTAAAGTATTCAAGAAATTCAGGTATTAAAACATTGAAATATGGGTTGTAGCTGAATTTGGTGCAATGTTTTTGGTTTAGAATTGGGGGGAAAAGTAGTACTGCTTTTTGGAAGACTATCTGCTGCATCTCCTGTTTTTGTACTTCCTAGGATAATTTAGCACTCCATTATGTGCTTTAAAAGAAACCAAAAAAAGGAAAGGATGAAGTAGCTCATGTAGTTTTCTATAATTAATATATTTTTTTAATGTATTTGTCCGTGGTGGTGGTCTTGTTTTTTGAAGCTAAATGTTCTGGTGTACTATATAGATCTCCATCAGACCAATTCAATTTTCATAGCTTTCAATATTTGTGGTACATGATTTGTTTCCAAGATTGTGATAATTGTGCCCCTGTGCTATATTAGAATATAGAGCAGAGGCTTATCTTTGAACTTCAGGTAACTGTCCAAGTGGAAAGTTTGGCAGTTTGTTTTCCTGAATATATTATTTGAGTTTTTGTAATAGCTAACAATCAATGAATGAACTTTGCAACGTTCACTGTGGTTTTGGTTTGGTTTTGGGTTTTTTTTAATAGTTTTCTTTGATATGTATGATTTTCTATATGAACTCCTATTTTACTTGCTTAATTCATTAGCAATGCTTTTATCTGCTTAATGTTTTGATACCTTCATTACCTTTGGTTTTATCTTGTTCTTCTACTACTTGTCTTTTACATACCATTTTGCTTTTGCAAAGAAATAGGATCCATTTTCTCTGGGTGTATTTTTATTTGACTTCTAAGTAGTACATGCCATAATCCAAGAAAATGAATGTTAAAAACCAATTTGCAGTTTGTCATAATTAATGTATTTTATTTTTTTAAAGTAGGAAAAAAAAATTCTATCTTCGTGGTGTGTCACACCATTGATTTTTCAAAGCAAAACCCACTGAAATCAATTGGGGGTGCTGCATATAAATCCATGCCACACTATGGTTCTTTCTTTATGGGTTTTAAAAGGGAAAAGACATTGGAAATCTCAGTACAACACTATGGAGGGCTTTAGGATTTTTATTTTTTTAAAGTTCCTCCCTTTGTATGATTCCATCAAAATGTCAAAACAAAATGTTTATCTAGACATGTAAACCAGATGTGGAAAGTAGATAAATGTAATAAATTGAAGAGCTTACAGCATCTTTCAAACAATTTAAAGGATTCAGCACCACCTCTTCCCTTCTCCATATCCCCACTCCACATTATTCTTATCTGCAGGATTAGACTCCCTATTAGGTCTTCTGATAAGCATCCTCCTGCTTTCTGAGACTCACAATTCTCAGGGCACAAGGCTGAAGTATTGTGCCTGTGGGTCCATATGTTACATCACATACTAAATCAAGAAGAGGATTCAGGTTGCAGTTAAGATTGAGCACAACCTTTGAGAATCAAGGCATAGTGCTTCATTTTAAAATCTGCGTCGTGTTGAAATATTGAAGTGTGTGCACTGCAGTAAGCTAAAAAGACCAACCACTTAATTGCTACAAATCAGTCCCTTATCTATGTAAACAATCAGACCATGTTTTCAGTAAAATTAGCACCATAAAGCAGTCATATGAGATCCCAAGGGAAAATGAGATACATTGAATAAACTACTTTTTAAATGTAGTTACAAATAGCATTTTACTTGTGGATTTCAGTGGGTTTTGTTGGCTTGTGGGGTTTTGTTGTTTCTGGTTTTGTTTTGGTTCAGGGGTTTTTTTTTCCACTGACGTGCAGAATTTTCCACTTGAGCACTAGAATCTGTTGCAGGTATTTAGGTCACCCATTGGGTTCACTGCAGTCAGAGGACTACGGTCACTTCTAAAAGATAAAATATCTCCTCACAGAAAGGAGTTTACAGCTGTGACCAGGGGTCAGCTTATAGGTGAGTGGTAGATATTTAACTTAGGGAAAAATGGATGGAAATTTCCCGTTCTGTACAAACATAATCCCTAAATAAACCAGAGGCTATTAGGAGGTGGCCAGTATCAGCACACCAGAAAACGTTTATGCTTTCTTTTTCTAGGACTGCACATTCAAAGATACAAGCAGGTATCTGTGCTCATTTATATGCCCACACATTTTCATAGTTTTTCTCAACTGTGTATATTGTGTCTATATGAATTTGCATGTAGCTAATATGAATAAATTACAAATGGTGCTACTTTCTGCCTTTTTGGACACTACTACATGGGGCATGTGTTCACTAATAAGTGGGTTTCTCCAGGTGAGCTCTTGATACTATTGCAGTCTATTGAGGTCATCCCTTTGACCTCACATCCCTTACCTATATGTTTGGATCCATTAGTTATAGAAAAGATTTCTTTTCATTTCTGTGCAAAATAAGACTCTGCATCATCCATGGATTTCAGCTTGTTCTGGTTGTACAGTAGTAGAGTGATCCAATCAATAATTCTACAGTAATTTAACTCGTGGTTCAGGGATGAAAGCACTTAATTTAGTTTTATGGTGATTAAATTTCTGTTAGGTTACCGCTACTGTAACTGAAAGAAAACAAGTGCAAGTTCTCTCTAGTTAGAACCAAATTAGTTCCAGTGATATTCCTTTTTTTATCAACAATGAATTGGCTAGTGTATCTTCTTCCATTTCAAAAGGGCAATAATAATTTAATCACAATGGCATATCATGACAGTATAAGCCAGAGAAATAAGGTTGATTTGTTTATATGTTCCAGTTTGCATTACTTTTGTGACATGGTCTTTGACAATGTAGAATCTATTGAATTGATCCTTAAGTTAAACCAAATAATAATAATTTTCTACTAGAAATAATATTTCTACTCAGATGAAATTTCTTCCTCCAGGTTGTAACCTGGAGCTGCATTTTGTTTTGCACATGTCACATTATAAGACTTGTCAAGAGAGATTTTGTAAAGGGAAGCTAACACCAAGTAGTTCTATCAGAAAATTATGGTTTTACAGTATTGTGAATGTCTGAATTTTTTTGCATCTAATGCAATCTTATAAATATATTAAAGATAGTCCAGGTACCACATGAATACTTAGCACCACCAGCAGCAGCTATAGAACGTCTGAGGTATTAGTATTTCCTTACTTAACAGAGTTTAAGTGTTTAAACTTAACACTATTATTGCACTCATAACCAAATAGAATGAATGTAGGGTTTTATATGGATATAAACATTTAAACAAAGGATAAGCAGTCCACCAGAACACTGAATAATGAGGAAAGAAAATGAAAAAGTTCATTATCATTAAAAATTTTTGGAAACAAAAGCAGCAATATTTGGAAAATTGGACACGCAGTTGGGAGAACTGTTCAGGAAAAATCTGTAACTAAACTGGCTTGGTTTTGAAAATTGAATTTCAAAACTCTCTTTGTTCTCTCAATTGAAGTATGGTCATATTTACTTAATAAATACTTGCTTCTCCACTTCTGTTCAAAGCTAGTAAATAAAAAGATGTTTGAATGGAAAAATGAGTAAGTAATGTCAATTTGTGGATCAGCATTCTGTTTCACCTGTATGAGAAACTAAGTAATTTTTTGCTGCACAATTTTTTACATGGAAAACACCCTTCATTCTCTAGAACTAAAATTCTGGCTGTTTTATGTGGTGAATTCCTTCTTATTGATACATTTTTGAGGGTTTCTTTGAAGGCAAAAACTTCACTTTCTGAATGAAAATGCAGTTTTAGGTTCAGAAAATGCAGACCAGCCTGGGTTTTGTCATCTTGTGATAAGTCTCACTTCAATAGGGAGTAAGATGGACATGTGTGGTATCATCCACAGTTCTAAATTTGTCCCATCATAACTCATAAATTCTGTCATGCAGGTATTCCTGGCAGTATGCAGTAATGAAAAATGTCCAAGAAGTAATAGTGAAGGAGCTTCTTCTGAAAATTCTGCAGCAGGCTATCTATAATGGATAATTTCCAAGAGGATTTGAGATTAATATGACTTTTCCTTTTACTCTTACACTGATGAGATGTCTCATTATGCTCAGCCCTTTCTAATACATGGGCCATACTACAAGATTTAATTTATTTATTGTGTAGGTGATTTCCATTTCCTCTTATTTACCCTTTAGGCGAAGTAGCTGACTACACAGCAGCCCCTGCTGTTTGGAAGGGACATGAATGGATGTGTGAAACTTAGTTTATTTGGCATAAGAAATGGAGTCAGTCAGAGCAACTTCAACAGGGCTTAATAAAAGAGAAGTAAATCTGTGTGGGGGGAAAAAAAAAGTCTTCTAGGCCATATATATAACAAATTTTGTTGTATCTTGTTTAATTTAGGGAGATTGGTCACTGTCCCAGAAAGGTCTGGTAAAGCAGCTACAATTCACTGCTTTTATATTCAAATTGCTTTTTAAATGTCTAGATGAATGCTGAAACACTTTCTACATACAAAGCTTCGTGAAATTACTGCTGTATTTAAAAGGTACAGCCTCAAACAATCCTTCAAGATTAATTTATTTTTAATGATTTTTCATCTTTGAATTATCCAGCACCTAACAGTAGAGGTTAATGATTCTTTAAAATGACAGACTGGAATTTTCTAATGTTTCTTATAAGGAAATATTTTTCCCATACTAAAGAGTCTAAAGATCAAATTTTCTAAATTTATTATAGAATTATAATATTTATTTTTTTCTTGTTGGTAGAACTAGGGAAATTATTAGTACTCGTAGGGAGTATAGACTAGTTCCTAGTCAGTTTTTCCCCTTTCCTTTTTAAAGTCATTAACACTTTTGAGGTATTCCAGATATTGCAATGTACTGATTTTAGAAAATGATTGAGTATTTAATAGAGCCCATCTAATTCACTTGAAAAGATTCATTAGCTTTAACTTTTTCTATTCCATGGATACGATATAATCATGCTGCAAATACATCAAAGCCTTTCTGCTCATTTTTTACTCTGCCGCCATATATGTCAGAAGAAACAGAGAGGAAGCAGCCCAATTCCTGTTTGCATTCTTTAAAATCCATTTATAAACCAGTTTTGTCTATGTCCATTATGGAACTTTTGTTTAATGGTTTACGGCAATTTGTCAAAGAGTCCATCCATAACCTTCAGCCTCATCAAATATGAAAAATCATACTTTTCATTGATGAAAACCCCCATGATTATTTATTGACTAGGTTCATTATCTCTTTTAATGTTTCATTACATTAGTTGCATTCTTTCCCCCGGTGGCACATTTCTGTCCTGATGATGCTAGTTTTTCTGTAGCTAATTAGCAAAAAGTTGTTCATCTGGTAAAAAAAGAAGCAGACATGTTATTAATATTCTCCTTAGTAAACTGTCCTAAATAATTAATGCAAATAGACTTTCAGGGTTGTGAATTTTGATGAGAAGTTACTCTCAAAGATGAATTATTTGGTTTAGATATTTTCCCTGCTAATCCACAGGTTTTTGTGTTGATTCATGTAAATCTGATTTTGCCTTAGTCTGTTGAGGAGGAGGGGATCACAAAATTTGAGTTTTTTAACAAGTGAATGCCAAGAAAGTACAGCAGAAAGCTAGATTGAGTTAAAACTCTTCTGCAAAGCTCTAAGGCATTGAGTTTGCATGTGTAATAGAACATGAATCTGCAGTGCTGGGAATTCTCACAGCAAGAACAGTTTCTTTACATTACTGTAATATTTGAGTTCCAGCTTTATGTTTGCTTAAAGGAAACTCAGTGCAAACACAAAATAAAGGACTGTGAAAGATTTACAAAGAAGATCACGTTTTCCCCTTTTTAAGCAATCTCTTGGGAGGGGAGGAGGGAAAAAAAGAGTGCATTTTTGTGGGATGATGCATTCCATCTTTTCATCCATATAGTTTGTGGAATTGTTCCAGCTTCCCTGGTGTTGCACAAAAGCACACAATAATACACTTGTGCAGCTCTGGGTCTGAGAAGAAAATGAACCCTGCTGATGCCAGCACCCTATCAAGCCACATATCCTGCAAGCTCAACATTGCACATTCACTTCACTTCCTTCCTGGGCATTCAGGCGCGAGTGAACTCCAAGCAAATGCCATCAGTCGAGTCCAAAGTGTTGTAAAAGGCTTAATATAAATTCCTTGCGTTTGATGCTGTGATTCAGTTGAACTCTGGGAATTTATGTGTATATTCTGCTGCCATTTTTTTCCTTCTTTCACTGAAGATGGGGGCAGAGGGTTATTTTTCATATGCCTGTATTCAACTCTCATCTCTTTTTACGTTGTTTTTTTTTTTTTTTGTAGAAAGGCTTATTGGGGAAGGGTTATTTTATGCACTCTGAAAGCCAGCACACGTCGCTCGGTGTCTTGTAATATCAGATGCAGTTCTTGTAGAGTAGCTGATTTTACAAGGCACCTGCCTTAATATTTGAGGGCAAGATCAAGCCTTGCCTTGATGACTGAGGACAGAAGCTCACTGCTTATTCATGGTGGTGTATCTAAGTGTGCACGGGAGCTTGAAGTTTAGTCTGTTATGCTGCAGCCATGTCCTATATGCTAATCCCATCCTGTCAAAGTACTTGAGTCAATTTTTAATGAATTGATGGCAATTGTTTGGTAAAGTTCATACTTAAAACTTCTCAGAACTTAGACACACATCTCCTTCCAGAAATGCAAACACACACCGAGTGTCTTCTAACTTATACAGCATGGCACCACATACAGACTCTTTCATGCGTCTCAAAACATGCCTGTGTCACATAGCTGTCAGTATTGATTAAATTCATTTATTTAAAATTATTTCTGTAGGAAGGCCAAAGATATTGGAAGTATTGAAGGGGAGCTTCACTTTGGAGAAGCTTCTTAATATATGAGCTTGCTGCCATTAACCATGTTAAGAGCAACCTCACATATCTGTAAGGATAAAAATCTTGCATTTAATGTCCCCTTCTGGTGTTTTTTTACAGGAACAGCCAGTTGGAAGCAGGGTTTGAATCAATGTATGTTTGTGTTTTCTTGCACAAATTAGGAATTATGAGAAAATGGGAATATGTATTTCTAATCTTTACCTATTCCTGAGGTAACTTTGCTCAAGTAAATTTTTATCCCGAGGGAAGATGACAGGCTATGGAAACATTAGATAGGGTGGACTGGAGAAGTAGTACTTTAGATTGAGTCTAAATACAGCCTCTATCTTATGGAAGCAGCATCTTTTTTTCTTCTTCTCTTCCACCCTCCCCACTTTCTTTTAGAAATGTCTTCCCCTTTCCTTTGCACTCAGTTTCTTCAAAAAGCCAAAGACAATTGATTTCCCTGGTTGGTGCCATTATCTGAGATGCAGGAAATTCTATTTTTTGTCTAGGACAGAGCTAAGCAAAAGTAACTGTAGTCTGTCTTTTGTAAGTTAAATTAGTAAGTGATGAATAGCTTCAATAAGGGAAAAAAATCATCTCTTCTGTTAAAGAAAATGTGAACATTTACCTTTCCTCACTCTAAGTCACACAATGTGAGCTATGAAAATTTTCAGACCTAGAAGAAAGCTGGTTATGCTTTCAATTGTAAGATCTTCCTGAGTGTTGAAGAAAAGGTTCCATTGTTAGGTTTTCTGAGAAGTAAATATGTAGAACATTTTTCAATTACCAAAATGCTTAATGTGTTGAACTTTGTGAACTGTTGCACTATAATCTCTGTCACTGTCACTATGCAAGTGTGAAATAATCAGAGCTCACATACTGAAAATCCTTTCTCGTATGATATTTGCATGGATTGTAACAGCAGTTTCACCTAGGAAAAAAATTTGGGACTTGAGGACGTGCAATTAAGTTTGCAAGAAAATATATGTCTTATAGCGGTTTTCAATTTGACCATAACTGAGTTCTGGATCCTTTTTGGATCGAACATATTTTCATTTTGGAAACTTCTGTTGTTCTCCAACCACAACACAAACACTTGACAGGTGCAGCATGTTGGGAATGGGGTTAGAAGAAGCTGCTCCTGGATCCACCATAAGCACTCCCTCTCCCGTTCTCCAGCGGTGGATGCAGCCTTATTGGGAAGGGCAATGGACCAGTCGTTGCCTCAGCAAGGGTTGAGTGGCAAAGATATGGGGCTTCTTTCTTTGCTCCCCACTCTCCCTCCCTTTCTCTTCTTTGAAATGAGAAAATAGGCCACCAATTTAGTGGGAACTGAGTCTGGCCAGGCAGTGCTGTGAGCTTTGTGTGCTCAATGGCTGCCCGCCATTTCCCAGACCATCGCCAGCCCTCTCTTACTGTTTTCCCTGGCTGCATAAAGAGAACATTGTGTCTCTTGGAAGCTCTGGCTCATTCCCTGCCCTCTATGTGAGAAAAGGAAATGCTCCTTCTGTTCATGACTTAGCAACGGTTGGCAAAAATGATGTCATATCCATGGTAGCAGAAAGACAAAAAGAGAGAGGGAGTGCTTTTTTAGGCAGATTTTACACACCACACTGTTCCATGAAGGGCTGAACAAAGAACCGGCATTGAAATGCTCCATTTAGAAAAGAATACCAGTCTATTTTTTTTTTCAAACTGCAAAGAAATGTAGTTTATTTATTTAGTAACATTGTAGTATGGTATATATGGGATTATTTCTCTCTAGGTTTGGTCTCTTCACTGTTTGCGTCAGCCCCTCTGTTAGAAGTACATGTGCTGGTGTGCTGTCATTATCTTAAGTTCGTGCTACTAAGTATGGGTTCATATTAAGTAAAAGAACATTGAAAATTGTGCATTAAATGTTAGAGAGAATCACACAATTCCATATTCTGCTTTGTAGTCCCTCACTCTATAGTTTCACAATATAGTGTTATTAACACATTGATCTAGACCTAAGTGAACTGAGCACCAAAATGTGGACTATTCTTGGTCTGTAGTGGTTTTTATCTTTGTTCAGGTATGCTGCGCAATATCAGTGCTTCTGTATAATTAATAGCTTTTGGAATAAACCTGTTCAGGACATTTATGTGCCTCTATGTGTCTGGTCAAGGTTAAAGGGGAAAGAGAGGAGGAACCTGGAAATTTTGGATGTCTTATTATAAAGCAAATGACCCTACCCTCCAACTGAGATTTGAGCAAATTCTAAAGATCAAATTCAGGCCTCTCCCTAACTTTGCAGTAGTTTATGCTATATGATCTTCAGTTATTAAAACTCTGACAGATTTATGATGAAAGCCAACACATTTAATCTCCCATTCCATCTCTATTCAGTAGGCCTTTCCCTGGAGAGCAAGGGGTAACCCCCTTGGTTTTACAGCAAAATTTGGAAGCTCATATATAGGGACCTGTCCTTTTATGAAGTGCTATGATGCTGAGCATCCTTCACTGACTTGGAGCAGCACTAAGTTCCATCCAGCGCAGATTGAATCTGGAGTACAAACCTGTGCTCTGCATGAATAAATCCCAATCCTGAGCTGAAAATAGTTTTTTAAAATACATGTGCCAGATTTTCCTGCTTTTTATGCTTTTTGTCATGTGTGTTCTTCTCTGTTTTGTTTTGCTTATAGAGGATGTGCACTGCTGCCACTGGGGATACCTAAACCATGTCCCCAGATGTAAAGGAACCGGGTCATGGACAGGTGTCACAGACTCTGTTGCTGTCATGGTCACTGCTTTCTCAAGTAGTTCCTAAACTTCTCTAAGAATGAGAAATATCACGAGAGATTTTAATTGTCTTCCAAATGTGTGCCTTTGGGAATCAAATTAATATAGCTCTAAAATGAAACAAAAGTTTAAAGTGGGCTTCTCTGAACAATGTAATATTAATCTTCTTTAGCTGGTTGTCCAGTCTGATTTTCCCTTGTACAGTAAGGCGTGGCTTTGTTTTCCAGGTGATTCAAATATTTCTATGAGCATCTTATCTTGTGATAGGGAAAAAGTCCATTGGATCCTGAAATAGTTGTTGCCAGCCAGTTTGGTATAGAGCCTTCACAAGCTCCTATAGCATTTTGTTTATTCTTGCTGCAAAACAAAATGAACCTCTTTGGAATAGGCATTGCCAGCCCTTCTCAAATCAGGTTTGAAATGAGTTTTAATGCTGCTGTAAATTGATTTGGAAGAGAATTTCATTTTTGTTTTCTGCCAACATTTTGATGTCATTAATCTCTACTGACTTGAAGCTCAGTCATAAACACCAGCTCTGGCATGTGTGAGGAGGCAATCTCCCAGGTACACAAGGCACTGGGAATGGACCCCAGAGAGCCTTAAGCATCAGCTACAGATTAAGTAACACTATTTTTGTGTTTGCTGTGCTTATAATGGTCTACTACTTGGTATTGGTTGGAATGGATTTAAACTGTAGCCACAACAGCAATTTTTAGTAGTATAATTCGTTCTGAGATACCAGAGAGAAATTGCACAGGTGCCATATGGATCCAAAATTAGCATTTGAACTTTGCAGAGAACTGAATATGTTCATTTCTTGTAGCCATGTTAAGAATTTTTTGCTTTCCTTAAGGGAAATGTTTTCTGAGTTTTGTCTAATTTTCTATTTTGGATAAAAATGTTACTGTCTTCTTTAAAATTCTTTTGTGCATGTTCTGATGAATTTATGGTAGGAGCACAAGTACATCAAGGATAAATAAACAAAGGTTCTCAAAGTGTGTTCAGCTTGTTAATGGGCTATGTCAATAGCAGATGGACATTTCTCCCTGTCCACATGTCCTTATGTGCCTACAGCTCCTTCCTCTTGCTGCAAATTTAATATCAGCCAAAACAACAGAAAATGTCCTGCTATTGCAACATTAATCTTTTCTGAAGGATTCTCTGATGACAAAAGATTAGGTTATTTTTCTCAACTGCCAGATAGCACATGCTTATCTAAGGAAGGAACACAAGCTTTTCCCTGTGCCTTTTCAACAACACCTGTGGAAGAGTTTGGGATCCATAAACATTGTGTGGGAGATATTGCAAAAATTTGGATTTTCTAGTTTTAATGAGAAGGCTGAAAATAAATATGTATTATTTACTCTTGAAAGGGAGGGAATAACTATTTCTAAAATTACAAAAAGGAGGAGTCCGTTGCCCAAACTTCTAATTAATTTGA
This sequence comes from Turdus rufiventris, assembly GCA_013186435.1. Lineage (NCBI taxonomy): Eukaryota > Metazoa > Chordata > Aves > Passeriformes > Turdidae > Turdus > Turdus rufiventris. The sequence continues at coordinate 2,707,287 of PYHW01010320.1, forward strand.
TTTAGAGAACATTTATGTTCTTCTGAAAATAAAGACATAATTTTAAAAGTACTAGGTAAAGTACACCAAATTGAACACAGTGCCTATTGACCTGAAAACAGTTTTCCAGATCCCAATTTTTTTAAAGGTAGGGAGTTCACCTTATCAGAGAAACTGTAATAAAAACCAGTCCTCTCAAAGAGTGAGTGTAAGAGCACCTCTCGTCTTTTAGAATGTGCTCAGAGTTCTGAAAGTTATCTCCTGATGAAGACAGTATTTATATCATCTGACTTTTCTGTATCAGCCTTTTAGTCTAAACCACATCTGCCTTCTCTTCTGAAAGGCTACTGGCATTTCTGTGAATCCTACCTTCTGTGCACCCAGGTGGAAATTGTCAGTTTTTTCTGAAAGAAACTGGGTCATGGAAGAATCCTGACTGCAGTGCTCTGCATTTGCAACCAAGAGGTCTGAGCTGACTCTCACAAGCAGGCCCTATTCTGTGACTTTACTGACCTGAGGTGTAGCGACAAAACTTGCAGATGTGACACAGTGTATTTACTCACTGATTTATTAATCCTCAGGAGCATGCCTGGTCTCAATGCCACGTAATAATGAAAAATGTGACAGTAAAGGAAGTAAGCCTTTCCTTAAACAAAGTCAAGACATTTTCTTATCTTATGTAAAACCAAAACTTTTGACAACTCTTCTGCTTCTGAGGCTGCAGGGCAAGACATTTGAGTCAGCCAATACATTAGAATGCAACTGAGTTGTGCTTCTGGACAGTGTCGTAGATATTTTTTAAGACCTTGTAGCACAAGGCAGTGCCATTTAGACTTTACAACGTGTACAGGTGTAATCAAACAGTAGCAGTCTGGTGTCAGCATTCTGTTGTTCTGAGACATCAGATCTTGCTGTCAGACTTCAGAAGTCCCAACCTCCTACATCTGCACTGTTGAACTGTACTTCATGTGAACTTCTGCATCCTCCCAAACAGATCTTCCTGTTTATTCTTATCTCCTCTCTTGTCCCTGTATATCCACTGCCTTTTTATGTTTCCACTAAATATGATGCCTTATTAACATGTACATCTTTACTGTTTGTGATATAAGCCACTTCTTTACTTTCATTTTGGCATGATCTTTGCTTTAGTTTTGCATTTCCTTTCTTTGTTTCCGTGTTGACATATTATGATGGGAATGCTTCCTAGTTTTGGCCGGGACCCAGAGCTTACTCTGTGCCACCTCACGTCATTGCCAGGGGTGAAGAGAAAGGGACTCTCTGGCTTGTGAGAAGAAGGGTGTGGCTTCTGGTCCTAAAACCGGGACATTTTCAGACATTGTTCATTTTCTCAAGGTCCACGTTGAGCATTTTTGTATGCGGATCATTGTCTCTCTTTTATATTTTGTTATTAATATTGTTGCTGTTACTGTCTGTTTCCTTTATTGATTGCTGTTTCCAGTAATTTGGTCTTATCCCAGCCCATGATCTGCCTTTTGTGCCTCCTGTTGTGGTGGGTAGGGAGGGAGAGGAGCAGCTCATGGACTTTCTAGTGGTAGTATTAAATAGGGGAATACCATTCCTTACAAGAATGTAAGCCCTTTGGGACAAGAAGTCTTTTCAAAAGCCATGAAAATGATGTGAAAAATAGATTACTTCAGAAATACTTTTTAGTATTCTGGTGTGCCAGAGTCTGTCAGGGAACATCGTAGACTGTCCTCTTGGCTGTGGTGGGTTTTGCATTCCAGATTTGCTGCAGAGTTCTTCACAGTGTAATAAATACCATGTTACTAGCATGAAATTGCATGCTAGCATGAATGTCAGTGATTTGTACTTGGTGTTCTTTTTTTTTTTTTTTCTCATAGTTCTCTGATATAAGTATTCTAAAAATGCTGCTGATTGTTAATTGACCATCTTTGGCATGCACGTGGTCAACCTTCTTCAGGGACACTAAGGAAGATAATGCTCAAGGAGCATACACCAGATATTCACTTTCACAAGTGGAGCTCAAGGCTTTAAATTCAGGAGAAAATAAACCACCTTACCTTGAGAATTAATCACCATGCACTTCTGAATGTTTTTAAGGACATCTTCCTCGTTCTGTCTTTGGTAATATCTGTCATTTCAGTCAGATATGGGGTTTAATTTAGTTTCATTGTAGCATATCTTCAAATGCCTGTCAGTAATTTTTATATTTGTTTGTTTGATGGAACAAAGGCTCCACTTACTGCCAAGCATATCTAGATACCATCATGTGTGGCTCTGGGTTTAGTTGAACCTGCTGTTGAGCAATTTCGTTCTCAGTGGTTTGCTTGCTGTGTCCAGGACCTTTCAGTTATTTTTTAGAAAGTTCACAAAATTAACAGCATTCCCTCATTTGCAAAACAGACTAATTCTTGATGCTTAATTTTTGCATCAAGACTGGATGAAGTATTTGTTTGAAAGAATGTATTACCAGTGCATTTTGGCTTGCTGCTATCACTTTCCCTAAATCAGGCCAATATTTCAAAACTGAGCTTGCCAGTATCTTTGGCACTCTGTTGTCCTGGCACCTGATGTCTGTACTGCTAAGTACTTGATACCTTGGCTGCACTTCTGCTATCTATCAAATATCTGGACCAGCAGTATCAAAACAACAAAGTAATGCTTTGTGGCAGTTATTTTCAGAAAAGGAAGGATAGTATTTTATGAAATCATCTAATTACAAATATTGTTAAAACAGTTGTGGTTCCTGCTCTTGAAATCAGGTGTAGAATCTAAGTATAGCACAAAGCCTGACATCATTCATGAGAAATCATGTAACCTTAAATTAAAGCCCATAAAGTGTCTAAATTTTGTTTGTGTTTGTGATTGATACACTTTGACATTAAAGTGAGCAGATGTAGAACTGCTTATGGGAGCAATACTAGTTTCTGCCTAGACTCAATTATTAGGTGGCTACATGAAAAAGTGGAAATTGCTCTGGGAGACAGAGGTTGCTATTTTTAAGAAGTAAATGTTTCAGTCTTGTCATTCAGAGACTCAGCTCTGTGGGAAGCCAAATTCTGTAAATTTAATATCTGGAATAACAGAAAAGCTCAAGGAGTGTTGCCAGGTGCATTCAACTCGCATGTCTCTGAAGTCCTCGGGTGAGATTGATATCGTATGAGCACACGTTCTATTGTATTGTATCCAGAAATTAAAAGCTATTTGTTGTGGTTTAACCCCAGACGGCAAATAAGTACCACACAGCTGCTCATCCATTGTCTCCCAGCAGTGGGATTGTGAGAGAATTAGCAGGGTAAAAGTGAGTAAACTCATGGGTTCAGGTAAGAGAGGTTTAATAATTTAAATAAAATACAGTAATAGAATAATAGTAATAAATTTTAATGAAAGGCAAATGTGCATCCACCCCCCACACACACACACAGGTGGGGTTACAAGCAGAAAAGGCCCTTGATGCTGTGTGAGTGGTGCTCAGCAACAACAAAAACATTTCTGTGTAATCAGCACTGATTCCAACAAAATCCAAATCACAGCCTCTTATCAGCTACTGTGAAGAAAATTAGCTCCAGCCCAGCCAAAACCAGCACACAGCTGAAACAATGCTTACATTCTTGCTGAAAATCTCAGCCAGCTGTCATTCTGGTTTTGTATCAATATGATGTTTTGTTCAAGGTATTCTGGAATAAATAGTTAAAATGTTAATTGACAAATTTGTGCTGTTGTAAGATGTGTTTTTAGGGGGAGGTTCCCATGGAACCATCTAATTGATGCTACTTAGTTTCAGTAAGAAATGTTTGGATGATTAAAATAATTATTTTTAGACAAATGTGTAAACTGCCCTGTTCTTGAACAGAAGGAACCATTGCACATTGAGGTCCTCTGTAGCTCACTTGGCTACAATATTGTTTCTGTCAGTTATTGATTCCATATAGAAGAGGGTTTTTAGTTCACTACTCTTTCATACATAGTTTTTCTGCTTCCCTTCATGAGGTATTAGTGCAGGTGGTATATATGTGTGTATATTCTATGTAGGTCTGTATTTGTATTCCTCACATCATCAGGAGAGACTTGGCAGCACTGTGACTCTAATATAATATGCTGCTATCAGTCCTTAGACATGTTGGCTTATATTTATTATTCTTAGGACAGAATGAGTAGCACAGGGATTTATTGCAAGAAATGTGAGCACTTCCAGGTACTTCACAGTCATCTGTAGACATTCAGACACCTCAGACATGAGGTAGATCCATGCCTACCACAAGGATATCAGGTTTCTTTTTTGTCCCATAAAGTTTGGATCCTTGTAATTTTCCTCCAGGGATTCTTAGCATAGTCTGTTATCTCTCTACCATAACGTATGCAGAATTGCATTTTTGAACAGTTTGCTGTTATTCCATTTATTGGAGAAGGGCAAAAAGAAGGAAAAATTTATAAAATTAAAATGTCTGTGAAAGATGATTTTTTTATGTGGAGAAAAATTCAAGCGATTCATTCTGCATTGGTTACTTTTATGAAAACAGTCCTATCTGTAGGGTATGACATAAGTACAAGCATACTACATGTTGATATAGCTTTATCTAAAATCAATCAGTGGATACCATTATGTTTGCTGAAGAAGAATAAGATCAGGATAGAAAAATTTGTCTTTCCAAAATGGAAGGGTTGGATAGATCAGTACAGCAATTCTATTTTTTAAAATTTCTTTAATCCTTGTATCACTCTTTGTTAGTAAACAAGAATTTGTTGAAAAAGCAGTTGGAAGCACAATGTTCTTCTTAACTGCTTTTATGTGCTCATGAGGCTACATCAATAGGTCAATAGCTAGTCTACATCACACATGGTGTAGTTCAGCTCAGTTGTTCAGCTAAGTGAAGTAAAAAACTAGGCTGCAGTTACATTGCAGTAATAGTTTTACGTTTTTAAGGTTTTTTACATAATTTTAAAGTTTTTTTTTCCTAATTCTGTCTCTCATTCTAACCATTAAAATAATCCTGCCAAAAATGTCAGGTTTGGTGCATTTCGTATCTGCCTTGTGGCTGATCACAAATTGTTGCTTTCTTTCACAGCCATATTTCATACATTTGAAGCTGCAGTAGGAGGAATACCTACTTTTTTGCCTCCAACTTCACAGGAAGATCGCTGTTCCTCTATCTTAGCCAAATACTTGACTAGCAAGTATAAGGAAGCTCTAAATTCTTACTTAGTAGACATGACCCAACAGGTTTAGGATTGCTTCTACCTATTAATTGATAATAGGAAATAGTATGTTTTTCCAGATGTATTTACTGTTTTGTGTTCTTATACAGCTTCCATTACTGCTCTTCAATTGCACTCGTAAAAAAGGGCAATATCAGAATTCCTACTTTACTGGTGGGAAATTGAAGCATCAAGTCTTGGTCTAGCCCAAAGTCAGACCAACAGCTGAAATATCTCCTGAGGAGTATTTCTGTAATTCTCAAATCTGGAATCAGATTTTATGGTCCCTGAATTATTCATTTCCCATTGGAAATAATTACAACAGAGAATTTATGAGTTTCCAAGGCTGCTACCAGGTAGAACACAAACATGTCTTAGTACAGTTTCTATCAGGCCAGTGTAAGACTTTCTTTAAAACCTTTTTCATGTGTTACATATTATGGATTGCCCTTTGTTGTTTCCATGTATTGCTTATGAAGTGCATACACAGAAAAAAAGAAATAATGAATACATATACTGCATCAAAGAGAGATAAAGAATGATCAAACTTATTAAAAGATGTCTTGGCTGGAAAATTACAGTATTTCAACAGCAGCAGCCCAAACAAGCAAGCACTTTTCCAAGGGAAATTACTTCTTCATCTCTGACATGAAAGCTGACATTCTTTGCTCTTTGTTGGTAGTAATATATAAAATGTAGTTCTCAAATTGAGTAGACAACAATTTTACTACACAAGTTACTATAGATGTTTCTCTGATATGTCAAAGAGTGTGAAAATATACATGTTCAAGTGGTTTTTATCTGCTGATATAATTTTTCTTAAGTAAAGGTTCAAGTTAAATCATACAATTAATTATGCTTCATTTTCTAATTTACAGTTCGTTAGATTTGATTTTAGGAAGTGTTTAAGTGATAGCAAAATTATTTAATATGTGTAGCACCACATTCATTGTCCTCTATTTTTCAGTCTCCTAAAGCAAGTAGAAGTGAGAAACTGCTACATGGATAATTATTTATGTGTGATGTAAAGAACCTGTGTTCCAGACAATGAGGTCTTGCACATCAGCACAATACAGAGCATGCTAAAAATAAAAAGAGAGTGAATTCATGACTCTATAGTGCAAATATAAAAAATTCAAGTTGAAAATTAATGTCATAGCTAAGAGTGGTCAGGAGAGAAGCCGGGGGCGTGCACATATGAAATTCAAAGGATACTTTCAAGACAAGATAAAAAACTCTTCAGAAAGAAATAGCCAAGCCATGTCAGAAATCTTTCTTGCCTTTATTACTAAGGTTTAAGGAACATTATTTTGAGCAGTGAATTTCTTATGTCAGTGAAATTGTTATTGGTCAAATCATGACATTCAGAAACATCATTTTGATGTATTTGTTACAAACATTATTTGAAAATCACAATTATTCTGTAGAGCACTGGTTAGCTACTTGTGTGTTCCTATGCCTGAGTGAAATTACAAATTTAGGGAACTTATACCTGTGTTCCAAACCTCAGAAAAAAGCATTTCCTTAACTCCTAGGGCAATGCTTACTCTGATTTACCACTTTAGAACAGGATTAGAGGTGCTTTCTCAGTGTGCTATTATCTACCAGAAATTGTAACAGCATCAAACTATTCTAAACTAATCACCCCTGTGCGCCTGATGACTCTGCTGGCTTACTGAACTTTAGTGCCTTTGGCTGACCAGTTGGCAATAAACCTGCTGCTGGTGGCTGCCCATTCCACCATACTTTTTTACTGTCTGGCTTATTAATTCAGTGGAAGTTAGCACTAAGGTATAAAACATGGTAAAATTTGAAGAATTTCAGGTTTACTTTTTGTTCTGTGAATTGCAGTGCAATACCTGAGCTATGGTCAGTGCCCTGTATGCGCTCTTAGCCCAGAGCAGTGAAGACACTAGGCTTGACCTTTTCAAGGATGTGCAGCACCACTTTGCAAAGACTGGGTGGACCAGATAGCACAGCACTGCTCTCTCACTGATCAGCTGAGTATCAGTTGATATCACACCTACATGTACTAACTTTGTGATATATATGAAGCCTTCTACAGTAACAGGCAATTACAGTATCAAATGCTAAAGCAATTAAAAATAAATGTAAGATGTGTGAATTTGTGGGTGAACTTTTATTTCATTATAGTCTGAGCAGGTGCTCACATCATACGACATGTTCTGGTTGCCAGCTCAGGAAATCTGATATAACCAACATATTGTGAGGTAGAAAGGAGAGTGGAAGTGAAGCCAAAAGAGTTTGGTTCCTTTAACCTAGAAAATTGAAGATCTGAGAGGGAATATAACACCTGCCTACAAATGTTGCAGATATGATAACTGTTAGAGCATGAGAAGAGCTGAAGAACTGTGTTGACATAAACCAAATGGGTATAAACTGTCCAGAGATCAGCTTAGGTTTTAAAATATACCTCTTCTAATCATTGAAAACTGCTTTTCTAGAACAAGTTTTTGTGGGTGTTAATAGTCTTAACTGTTTTATGATACAGCATGATAAATTTCATATAAGGATTTTAAGAAGTAGCTGCCTATAGATATAAAATATTCCTACTTAGCGATTTAAGAAGTATGTTTGCAATGTGGGTTAATTTTTAAATTTTTTTTTTCCTCTAGTTTCTGGGTTTTTTTCTCCCGAAGTCAAAGTGAACAGGGTAAAGAGATAAAAATTTATGTCAAGCAATCCTGAAATTTCTAAATTCTGTCTTAGAAAAGGCACAGCAGTAGATTTTCCTGTATTTGGGGGGTTTTACAGGAGGTAATTTTTTAAAACGTTTTCCTTTGTTGACAGATAAATTTCCACCTTTAAATAAACCAGGATATCAATACTGTATCAAAATAAAAGTACACAAAATATAAGATGGAATTCAATTATTAATAGGCTGGTACCAAATAAATGCAATATTCAATCATTTTTATATCTTGTTTTTGATGAAGTTAATGGTATTTTCTCTCTTAAAAATGCCAGTGAGATGGGATAGATAAAAAAATATTCTGAGTGTTCAAAAGATAGGAAAAAAATTGATCCGAGATCTCAACTTTGTGTGTCCAGTTAATTTTTACATATCTGCCCCTAAGAACTACTATACTCCAATTTTTTGTCTTGGTAGGTGTATTGGTTTTGGTGAATTTGACTATTTTAATTTGCTATACAAAGAAATTTGTTTTGCAACATAAATCTTCAAATGGGAGTAGATTTTTTTCAAATTATTGCTTTCATGCAACTATGTTGTTTTATATTGGGAGAATCAAACTGTTGCACATATTTAGCTCATAGTATAAAACCATTAGATCAAAATTCTTGTATTCACACTTATGCAACCACACTGAATTAGTAACTCAGCAGATTAATATTTAAAGTGTTGCAGAAGGACTTTGTTGCATAAATCCTATTAATGTTAATTCCTAGGCACTGTGCTGAAAATGCACCTTTGAGTGTCTGTCACACTAGCAATTCTTACAAAAACTTATAAGCCAATTTAATTTGGAAGTAGCAGTCTAACGCAGTGCAAATGCAAAGTTATTAAATATTAATTCTTTAAGAAATTAGTCTCAGGCTTTTCATCTGGAAAATAATTGTTGCCAATATATCTTCCATTGATCTAAGAATCTTCTCTATCTGTTACTTCAGGGGATTTTAGTCTTTTACTACCTAAACTTATGTTTTCCATTGATTTAACTTATCTGTTATTCTCATCTGAGAATTTTTTTCTTACTTAAGTACTTTTAAATATGTAGCGAAAAATTAACCAAAAAGTGTTGTTTGTAAGCTGTTTAGTCATCTTAAGCTATATTAGTAATACATCATTGATTGTTAATGCATTAAGAAATATTTCTTTTTCTGTTTCCAAGTTAAATACACTTTTGAAAAATGGACAGTGTGCCAAAATATATCCTTTTTTTGCAATCTTTGTGAAGGTGTAATTAATACTTGCACTTCGGAATGTGCTAACAAAACAGGTATGAGCAGTAAGTAGTCTCAAAGCTTAGTGAAGGAAATCTGTTAATGACCACAGACATTATATTTTTGATGAAAAACAAAAAAAATAAAAAGCTGATGCTACTGATTCATAGAGGTAATTTCCATGCAGCAAACCTCAAGTACAGATAATTAAAACAGAAAGAGAGACCTAGATTAAGGAGTGCAATTGCATTGAAGCTTAGAAAATGTAGATTGAAAAGTCTTTAAAAGAGGGTTGGAAGATTTGTTTGGACAGGGTGAATATGGCTTTGGTTTATCCCAAATGTGCTATTTGAAAAATGGTATGAGGGCTGTTTGATTGCAATGTACCTGCAGTGGTGTGAAATGGTTTAACAGTGGTTTCTCAAACCTGTGGGACCGTCTATCAGAGCTGTGGGGAACAGGCAGGTGGCCCCACAGGAGCAGGATCTGGCAAGAGCAGCCACTCCCTGGCCTGTGCTAGGCTGTGCTGCTTCTGCTGCAGCAAATCCCTGAGCACCTTCTGTTCTGGGGAGAGCTCCATTCTGGACAGGAAGCACATTTTGAGGGGATGGCTACTGGCTTCAAACACAGGCTTTTCTTCTTCCTTAAACCACTGCAATTTCCACCCTCAAGGAGACCCTGGAGGAGTAGGTAGTATTTGTCAATGCCACAGGCTGACACGCCTGGCAAAAGTGGTGAGACAAGGCTGTAAATAAACAGACTCCTGGCACATTCAGGTCTTCTGTCAAAAGTCTCTGTACAGGCATTTTGAATCTAAAGAGCTAAAGTGTTCCTATATAATCAGGTGCATATCACAAAAAGAAAAAAAAGAAGGACCTTTACTCCCATTTTTGGGAGCTTCAGCAGTCCTGCAGAATTTCTGTAGTTCTGAATTCAGTGCTCTAAGAAGTTGTATGCTGTGGAGGGTTCAGTAAAGAGTCCCATAAATCTCATCAGATGGGATAATGGATGTCCACATCTACAGGAAGATAGTTTCATGGAGTATAAAGAAGTGGCCAAATCTTCTTAGTTTAGTTATAAAAATCTCAATACATGACTTAATGTGTATAGCTACATGTTTGGGAGACAGAATTTTGATAGTAGTGGGGTTTTGCTGTATCAGGCAGTGGCACTGAATACAAGAAAATACAGCATTTTGAACAGTGAAGGAATTTAAGTATTATTTCATGTTATCAAGGTTTGTGATGGATTCTTCATCTTTAAAATAAAAGCTGAATGTTTTCTTAGGGGTCAAAATTGTGTTTGACTTGAAGCAGATTTAGCTGAGCAAAGTTTTTTGGAAGGTACAGCCAGCCACATGTACGTAGAGATTCTTTCTATTTTCAAATATTTCTGACAGTTAAACATAACAATTTCTGATTACTTTGAGACCTTTCTACAACAAGCGTCTTTATAGCCCCCTTTTAAAAGTTTATGTAAGATTTTCTAAAATGCTTTTTCTTTTTTTCTCTTTTTGAAGTAAATAGTGTTTTCTAGTCTCCCATGCCATTTAAGCACAGAGAGGTGAAATGACTTGCCTGATAAAGTGCAGCTGTCTTTATTCCTATGACAGTTTCCTACAGCACCCTGTTTCCAAAGTATCACAAGTCATATTATTTCTATAGGAAGTCATATTTCTCAGAGGAACCAGGCATTTATGGTTTTTCGGCCAACACCTTTGGTTGAAGAGGAATTTTTTTTATGGACTTTTATTATATACTTATTTGAGATGTATGTTGAATAAAGACATGCTATTTAATGCATTGGTTGGCAGAAAATCACAGACAAGATTAACAAGGGAAAATCTTGTTCTCCTTTCCTTTTCTTCACCATTGAGATAAAAAAACTCCAAAACTATACAGAGGTAAAACACATGGACCATCTCAAGAATTCAGTGTAATTATGTCTTTTTAAATTGGTCAAGCATTTATCCCTGCACACTATTGAGTGGTGCAGTAATTTAGCTCATGGGAGTAAATCTTCTGTGTTAAAGGAAAATTGCATGATCACTCTGTCTTATTTTAACAACACTGCTAGACATAGTCACACTTATTTCTCATTTGATGAGTTTTTACCTGTCCTTTACCATCCTATTTAATTTCTTCATCTCATTTCCAAAAAGCTGGCTGTATGTAGTACTGCTCACATAATCCACTGGCTTTCCATGTTAGAAGACACTGGCAATCTTTAACTGTGTTTTTTTCCTTTCACAAAGTAAACTGCACAATTTGCAGAAACAGTATTTACCTGCCAGGGACTCTTTATTGATCCCACTCAGTGCTTGCTACCTTTGACACTAGTGGTAATTATGCAGACTGAAACAGCACTCCTGAAGCACTTCCTCAGTCTTCATGACCCCCCAAGTACTGCTTGCACAAAAGCAAAACCACTGCCTGAAAATAATTTTGCACTTTGTGTTTCTCACCTGACAGGCATAAGTTTATCCATTTTTTTTCTGAATTTTCCCTGGTCTCAAATAAATAGAAATTTAATCTATTCTGGTATTAATTTCTAAATTCTCTAGTTGCTTGTTTAAAAGTGGGCTTTAGTTGTGCCTAACTTTGATTAGCAAGAAGATGCTTACAAATTTCCCATGGTAAATTTTGCTGTCTTTTCAAAGCTTGGGCCATGCTTGTGTTGTCACAGAAGTTCCCATTTGCTTGTGGTTTTCCTCACCATTTCTCCTTTCCATAATTATTATTGGTGCACAACAGTGTTTTTTCTCAACTAAATATCTTTCAAGTAAGGCCTTTGGTTTTTTGGGTTTTTTCCCCTCTGAGCCAGTCCCTTATTTTCTCCATTTTTGTTTGTGAGCAATGTTGGAAAAGGCATATGGTTCTGCTTTGCAGCCAAGAGAAAGATACTTAGCTGCTAAAGAATGTTTATATGATAGATTGCTGACAAGGATTTTTCCGGCCTGTATACACTTACACTTCACAGAATATTATTTTTAAATATGCTTCTTATTTACCTCTATTAATCTCTGCAATTCTCAAAAGAACCACCTATGCATTCCTATTGGCCAGGCTCTAGGACATTTAGCTGCTTAGATTCCTATTTCAGACAAGGAATTATAATCACAATGCTGAATATTGAAGCATGTTTGTAACCAAGCTGTTTTAGAGGATTTTGTTGTAATTTATGTAGTTCTTGATATCATTGTCGATAACAATATTGTATGAGCAGTAAAAAGGGGGCGGCTAGAACAAAGTTTAGAAGCATGTAGATCCTACAGCAGAAAATCATAATTCACTTTGAGATTGACAGACATTTCCTTAATCACTGTCCCTTGCTGATATTTAATTAAAGCGTGTATGCAATTTGAATTAAATGCATAGTCAAATTGAAGGTCATGTCAAATTGAGGATTTTTGTAGATAATGGACTAGTGAAATATGTTTTAAAGTGATTGTTACTGGTGTGAATAATTAGAGAAAAAAGAATGATGCATACTGATTCATTCATTCATATATATTTATATATGTGTGTGTGTGTATGCATGCAAATACATGTTTGGACTCTTTCTGAGTTTCAGAGGAGTGTAAGTGTACCAAAAAAATATAAACCAAATAGTGCCCCATGTAAAAAAAAGATCATTTTCTTTAACAGAAGTCCTTGGCATGTAGGCAGCTTCCTGTCTACAACTTCCATGTGAATGCCAGCAAACTGTTTCAGCAAGTTAAATGTCTGTCAGGTGTCCAGCATAAAATCCCTGCTTTCCAGTGTTACTTATAGCCTCCTATGTAGTCTTTAGTGTCTCTAAGGCTTACTTTTCACAAAAGCAATTCTTTTACTGAAACCACAAATCCTGCTCAAGTTAGTCTTTATCAAAGAAACCAGATCTGGCCTCTAATGGGGAGAGTTTTGTACAGCACAGAACAGTGCTCCCTTCCCTCTCTTACTAGTTCTTAATCTTTTCCATTCCTCACAGGAAATCCAGATCATGCTGTAATAGGCTAAATATCATGTGAAACATTATCAGTGGAATTCCTACTAATTATGAAATGCTGTAGTCTATTAATTCTGAATTCTCTGGTCTCTGAGAAATCCTGGTTTGCTTCCTTCTTTCCTTCTCATGATGGGATTTTCAGAGCTATCTATGTGTGTCATTTGTGTGGACAGCATACCTTATTGTTGGAATTATGTTATCTGGCACATTAAGGTACCTCATAAACTCATTCAGAAGAGACTTTCACCTTCCTCCTGGGAAGATGAAAGCTGTTTTCTCTAGAAAAGCTATTTAAGTCTGACCAGGAGGGTGGACTTAGAAATTCTAGACATCATTCCAATGCATATTTAATTCTGAAATATCCAGCTGGTAATGAAGAAAGATAGATATGGGAAAGAAATTAAAATGAAGCTTGCAGCTAGCTGCTTAAAATTATCAGAGCAAGTGAAAATGCAGTGGCTGGTTTCCCAGATGCTGTTGCTCATCAAGACTCCAGGCCAGTGAAGAGGGAGCATTATAGAATTGGTTAATAAAGTTAAATATGATAGATTACTAAACCCCTGTAATAAGCCTTTGCAGAACTGTTTCTTAGCAGTTCATTTGAAGTTGGATCCGTATGTGTTACCTTCCAAAAGTAATTCAGCTCCACTGAGACCAGCATCGCTAAAGAAAGTGTTCAAATACATGTGCACACAAAAGGGTAGATCTGGGCTTAACTGTAATATTAATTTTCATGCATTCATAATGACCTAACTCCCAAGCACTGTTGTTAGGTTTACTTGTGCTTCTAAAAATTCGGTCAAACTAGAGTCTGACACTTAGTTTCCAGTTGTAGCAGCAGTTTCTTTGAAGTCATGAATTGTTCAGAGTTCAGTATAAAAGTTTTGCAAGCCCTAGGACATCCCTCATTTTAGTTGATATCCAATATAAAAAAGGAAATCTGATGAAGCTCTCTTTCCATTGAGGTTTCCTTTGAAACATTTCCTCCATACTTCAGCACAGTAAATTCTCCTGTGTTTACAGAGAATTAAGGATTTCTTAGTTTTCCTCTAGAATCTCAGATTTTCATTGCGGAAGTGAATTTGCTTGAGTCGACTAGAAGAGGAGAAGGTTAGTCCAGATTATACAGGTTGGAAAGAAGATTGTTGTTGAATCATGGAGGTTCATTGTTGCCCAGAGGTCTAGTGAAAATGAGAAAGGTTTCTGTGATGAGCTGAAAAGGCTTTGGATCATTTTTATTTTGGCCAAGTGATAAAGAAGAGCATTGATTTCAGGGATGTAGGAGAAAGGTCTAAAACAGGGCCAATATTTCTTAAGTTTTTGGGTTCTTAGATGAAGATGTGATAGGGTATTGCAAAGGCTTTTTCATGTGCTCCATCCTTGACATCAGCCTCAGAAAATCAAATTGCAGTTTGCACTCCTGCATTCAGCAGGAACAAGGATTTTAATGTGTGCATTTTATGACACTGCTGGCTTTTCATCTGTCCAAGAGCTGGTGGTGGCAGCTAACACCATCATTAGTTCATCACTGCATAATGAGATCATGCTTGCAAATCACAAAGCTGCCAGCTCCCTCAGTACACAGGTAGTGTGTCATGCCAGGTGCAGAATTACTGATAGAGTTGCCTCATTCCAAAGGTTGTTCTCTGATTCATTCCCATGGAGTCACTAAGGAGTTGGTGATCCTGGAACAGCTACCACAAATGTGGAGTTTGTGTAGCACCCTATATGTTATGTTTGCACTCTGAATATGATGAAACAATGGCAATGCTGTGCAGTGTTTATTGTGGTTTTGAGTACTACTAAATATACCATGTATGCATTTACCATGTAAACTATTTTCTTTAGAAACACTGGAAATTTAATAGTTAGCACACAATATAAAAATAAATGCTGGTTGGATGCCTTTTTTGTTATTACAGCTGCTGTTTTAAACTTTTCTCCAACCATTTTCTTCTTGCCCCTCCCACAAGATTCTTCTAGTAGACATTTCTGATCCTCGTATTTTTTTCTATAAAGATTCAGAGTCATGGGAGTTATACAACTTATTGCAAGAAAAATTAAAGTCACAGTCTTACAGAATTCTTTTTTATTATGCATTATTTGAAGAATAATCAGGAAATATGTGCAGTGAGACTATTGAAATAATGATACTGGGAAAGAGATGTTTATCTTCAATAGTACTGCCTATTTCCCCAACACATTAGGCTGATCTTACAAAGATTTTATTTCTAGGACACATAGGTAAATAATCTTACTGTTAAGTGATGATATTCTGCAATTGTAAAACTCATTGTTTTATCAGTGACTAACACAACAGTAGACCTGTAGCAAGGTTTTATCAAATAATTCTGGGTACAAATAATGAACATAAATTATTTCACTCATCCTTGAACTGTGCTTCAATAATGAAGTAAGAACTAAAATCTAATAAAGATAGTAGAATCTGAATAAGTTGGCTATGGAACAATATAAAATTCGTATGGAGTCACTTTTGTATTACAGAGTTGCACTTTGCAAGTTTTTTTAATGTCCTTAATGGTGTCTTGCAATGCAAATTCAGTTTAATAGACACCTGGCAAAATTAGATTATTTGAATGCATAAACTGAATTTGTGCACTTTTATGGGAAGAAGGAACTATTACAATTAAGCCAGTATAGGGTTTACGTGTGCAATTAGCCACTGATTTCACATACACATTTCTTTTCACAATGTGTTTGGGAATCAGCAGATTAGATCCTTTTGTATGAGGTAAATTGAGCATGAAAATAATATTTCTTTTGAAATACAATAACAAATAGCTCATTTACTTGCATAATGTTAATTGGTTACGTTAACCACATTAGTGAATGGACATTTTATCTTTGCTACTTGTACCAGTAATTTTTTATAGTACTGTACAACTTTAGAGTACTACATAGTCCTAGACAAAGGATCTTATCCTTTATATTATGCCTTATAATAAAACAACAAATAACATTCGGTCAGGCTTTAAAAATTACTACATAATGCTGCAGCTCCAAGTCAGGCATCTAGTACAGAGAAAATTATTTTCAAAAGTGTTCAGCACCCAGCAGTTCCCACTGAGAATGGTGAGAGCTGATGAGTAGTAAGCATTTTTGACACTCAAGCCTCTTGTTCATATCAATTGAATTTAAACCACATTTGCCAAAAAATTGTGTATTGTCTTCTGTGCAAAATCACTTCTTCAGGAGATGCATTATTCCAAATGCTACAGCTGTGAACCTGATTCTTTTCTATTTGAAGAATTAACTAACTAGTGTAACAAATGGAGCAAGAGGAGGTGAAGTAACTGTCATGTACCTAGCATAGAAAATGGAAGAAAGTTGATTATTTCACCAGAAGCTGTTTCCTGTCCTGCTTTTGCATATGTATGCTGGATATGTTCTTAAAAGAAGTTTTAATTGTGAAAGTTCTACAGTTGTTTTTAATGCTCTTTTATTTTTTTTACATATATACATAATTTAGCTCAGTGCATGTACCTATGCTTTTCAAATCCTTGCAACAGTTCTGCTGGTTGGTGAAATTACATATTTATCATGTAAATCTTCCATCAGAAAACAGGGTCAGAAAACCTGGAGGATAAAGATTTGTATCCATTAACAGAAAAGTAATGACCATGAATCCCAGTAATTTCCTACATTAGTGAGCCAATGTGTTTCAACTCTGTACAAGAACTGTCTTCTGCAATAAAAGAAATTAGTCTATTTACAGTCACTGGCTGGTTTCTTCAGTGAGCTGGCAGATATCAGGGTTGGTAAAATTTTCTTGGCTAATGAAAGATGAAGAATGCCTTCAGGAAATAGTGATTTCAGCTTTCATGATCCAGTGATGTGAAATTTTGTTATCTGTATTTGAAATTCTGGCTAAAAATGACGCTTCTGTTTTATTCTGAAAAATGAAGAGAATACTCAGTCGTGTCCCAGTTTGGCAAAAACTGTGCTGGAAAATTGGCATTTGTTGATCTTGTTTTCAGCTAAGGCACCAAAACTCTGATTTTGTCCTACTCCTTCCGTTGATTTCTTAGACTGATCCATAGTAATGTGAGAACCTTTCTTGTAGTTTTTTTGTCCTTTATATTTGCTAAAATGACAGGAACATGTAATTTCTTTACTTGCTGACATTAGCTTCTCAACAAATTCATTAAGAAAGCACTGAAAAAGAGCGAAAGAAAAGAAATAAATACCCTCATTTACTAGAGGTCACAGCAATTTCACTGTATGTGAAATAAGAAAATGCATAAAGCAAGAGTCTGAGGTAAAAGAAACATAATTTTGTCTTCACATTGTGTAGCTACCTTTCAAAAGTTGAGAAAACTTTCTTTTCAAAACCATGGTTGGGATAATTTTCGTTTGACCCTCTTGCACTCTGCTTTTAAGTAATTGCTCAGTTTTAGTAATGTTATTCAGTACCAACTATTTTTTATTAGAAGAATGGTGTTGAATTTCAGTTAAATCATGTTCCCAAGAAAGTATACGTTTCTTTCATGAAGGATACTCCTGTCATGAAAAGACAATATATTCCTTTCAAAAATATAATTTCTTTTCAAGAACCTGAAATATGGGTAATTTGCAAAGTAAAATTGCTCACAGTTTAGCTATGAACTAATTCAAAAGGAGGTTAAACAATGTGTATTTTATTTAAAATTAATTCATAATTTTGTTTTTATCTGTAGATGGTCACTTATGGGCTGTATCATCAAACAGGAGCAAAATGAGCAGGGTTTAGAATGCTAAATTGCATGTGGCAGAAGCACCTTTGAGTGCTTGGAATAAGAACAGCAGTGGCAAAAGCATTGTAAAAAAACTACTAAGAATTTAGATAAGATTTGTGAGTTCCATTATTTTTGTTCCCATACATAAGAAAATCTTCAACTTTGATAATAAATGACAAAAGGCAGAACAGTAATCAGTGATCAGCCTGTAATTTGGAAAATTATATCTTTGCTTAACATATCCAATTACCAATCATCTCACTTTTGGTACATTTGAGGAAATAAGATTTAATTTGATAATTTTTTTAAAAGTAACAAAAATGTTAGGACTGTTATATACATGTGTTGTATTTGATAAAGGAAGTTTTACATTTGTGCAGCAGAAAACAAAGTGTGTAGTTTGCTAGCTTTGCATCCAAATGCACCTGCAGCTTTAGCAGAACTCAGTGTTGTCTGGATTATAACACTACCCTTGAATTTTCCTTGGGGTGGAAAGAACCTGAAAAGAACTATTTGCATTTCCCTATTTATTTTATTACGTGAGGATAAAGAAAAAATCAAACAGTGCAGTTTGAATACAGTTTTGCAGTTTCTCTAAGTTATATAGAAGCTAGTCCAACTGCCCCTCATTTTCTGACTGAGAACTACAGAAGGTAATCTTTCAATGATTTTTAGTAGTAATAGTATTAGAAATAGTAATAATAATAATATTGTTTAAGAATTCTACAATTAACTCTAACACATTAACTGGGTATCTTGCTGGGCATGACCTCAGCTGCAGTGTAAACTCTTACTCCAGAGCAGCTGGAATCATTTCAACTGAAAAATTCACTAAAGTGATGAGAAGCTCTTTGTATCCTCTATTGATTTTTTTTTCCTATGGAAAGGATCATTTTGTGTCTTGTGAAGCAAATTCTGAAATGGTTCTGATCCTAAGTACTCTGTTTTATGGGGAGCTCAAGTTAAAGGATCTTGCTTCTTCTTTTCTCCCTCTCTGTTGAAGATGTCCTTCACAGAAATGCAAGGACTTATAAAATTATTTCCAGACTTTCAATCCTCCTCTATCAGCTGCTTAGTGCCTCAAGCTAATCTAACTATGATATATGGTAAATATTTTCCCTTGCAGGAAAAGTGCTTAAAGTTATTTCTATGCATTGATTGAGCACATTAGGCTAATATTTATCCATTTGAAACCTGGAGGTTTAGCAGTACATCACTTAATAGCTATGCACTGATTATAAGAAGTAATTATACATAAGAATATCAAGGAATATTAAGTCCCTTGTGGAGCAACCATCATAGATATTGTAATGATGATTAAATCTGGGGAAGCTGGAGTAGTTTGAAACACTGCTTATTAATTTCAGAAGGTGCATGCCTATCTGAGCATTACATATAAAAAGGAGCACTAACATTTATGGATTTAGTGACATTTTTGAGCCTCAGGAATGTGGCCTTCAGGTTTCTGGCTCCAGCTGGGTGTTTGTTTCAGAGGCTCCTCTCTATGCAAAGTTCACATTGATTCAAAACTGTATCAGTATGGAGTCAGTTCTTAGCAATAATGTTTATCCCTTTTGTTTGTGCTTGAAGGAGTTCTTCAGCCAGTGGGATCTTTGAGCTCTCAAGACCTCTTCTTAATGTACATTTCCTTACTCTCTTCCTTCTAAACACTGCCTTTTGACTTCAGTGTTGCTGCACGTTGTTTTCTCTTGCTTTTCAAGCCAAGGACCTAGGACGGGACTAATTGGAGAGCTGTACCATTCCAGTTTCATCTCACAAAAAAAACCCAACAAAAAAGAACCAGCAAAACAAAGCAACAACAACAAAAAACAAACAAACAAGAACAAAAGCCAACTTAAAAAAAAAAAAAAAAAACAGAAAGAAAACTNTAAAAAAAAAAAAAAAAAAAACCAGAAAGAAAACTAAAGAAAGGAGAAACGTAGACTAGACTTCCCTGGGATCTTCAGGAATAGCTTTTTTTCTGATGAGCATTTATTTAGACAAGCAGTTTTCTCAAATGGGTGTGCATGTATGACACATTCTATATTTCTTTGTTTTGTTTTTTTTTTTAACATCAGAGGGTCAAATTCTGATGTTCTCTGTGCAATGAAA
>PYHW01010320.1:2727252-2783159 GCA_013186435.1 Turdus rufiventris
ACAAAAGCCAACTTAAAAAAAAAAAAAAAAAACAGAAAGAAAACTAAAGAAAGGAGAAACGTAGACTAGACTTCCCTGGGATCTTCAGGAATAGCTTTTTTTCTGATGGGCATTTATTTAGACAAGCAGTTTTCTCAAATGGGTATGCATGTATGACACATTCTATATTTCTTTGTTTTGTTTTTTTTTTTAACATCAGAGGGTCAAATTCTGATGTTCTCTGTGCAATGAAAATTTGGGTTTTATATTATGAGTTTGCTTCAATAATGGATGACAGGCAGTGTCTTCAAGTCTGATGTCAAGTATTAAAAAGACCTTTTTATTTTCAAATTAGCTTTAGCTCCTGCCATGACATTATATTGTGAAAGAACATGACAAAAACATACAGTATTTCTTGCTTCAATGTTGTTAAGTTTTTACAGTAGCATGGAGTTAGTGTGATTTTTTTCACTGGCTTCGTATAAAGACTGTAAATGCTATTCAGAAAATGAAGGCATAGACTGATCCCATTGGCTTTTGAATCTGCTTACACACTAGCCTTAAAATCTGACCTATTTTCTTTGCATGTTTGGCCAAGTGACTCCTTGTCTAATTCCATAGAGTTGCATCAGAGATTGGTACATGTACAATAAATGTGTGCCCTTTTAATTCCCTTATGAAATGGAGGATGTATGTTGTTTATTATGTACAGTGATGTCAGACAGTAAGTTAATTTTTTTGCAATTTTATCTTGTTAGCCTTAGATGTAGAGGGAATGCTAACCTGCAATTGCCATCTTTGGTAGTGTATGATAGAGTGATTTATAGTCCTATAATTGATTTTTACCTTCCCCCCCCCCCCATCTTCATGTTTACCATTATTTAACAAATGTTATTTTGAAGTATTTCTTCAGAGTTTACCAAAATTTGTGAAAAGTACTGACCACAGGGGAAAGGACCTCTTCTCATCCTTATTTTACTTCATTGCTTTTTCTGCCTTGGTCTTTAACAAAATAGTAATCTTATTATTCTGAAGGTCTTTTAATACTTATTTTTCACTTCAGTCTGCAAATCCTAAGCCAAAGTTGTAGGAAAAGTAATTATTTTTGTTGGTCAGTCTGAAGATTCATGAAACACTTTCCAGCAGGAAGAAAATGCAAATGTATCTGAAAACAGTTTTAATTACACTTGTCATGTTCCAGCAAGAAAGCTGTCATCAGCCAGAGGCTTGAAAACACTAGCCTCTGACAATGACAGGCAGTGCTCCTACTGTAAGAGACTGTAAACAGATTTTCAACCTGTGTAATACTGATTTGGCAGTCAGAGCAAAAAGTTTAATCTTTAATATTTAAACAATATGGTAAATATTTAAAGAGTAGAATATTTTATTTTTCTGGGATTCATCAACCAGTATTAAATCAGGATAGACACTTCCAAAAGTAGCTTATCTCCTGCAGTTGTATAGTTGGTGTCACAAGTTATGTAATTTTTCAGGTAGATGAATGCCATCAGAGGGTCACTCAGAAGTCCCTGCAATAATTATGTAACTTTAATTTGAAATACCTTTCTCAGTTTATTCATGCTATGAGTGATGATTTTGACTTTGCAACTTCCATTTTCTAGAAATTAGGGTCTGTTTTTCTTTTAATGAGTGAAGCCAGTACCTGCAGATGTTATGGAACATACAGAAGCACATAAACATTTGTCATGCTGAAGTTTAATCACCCCTCTGCAATATTATGGATTCATTAGTCATAACTCTACAGCCAGTGATTCAGTGAAAACTAAGCAGGGAGCTAAGTCCACTAATCTGTATGAAAATACATGGCCATTAATACTATTTTGGCTTTTCTCTCAGGCTGAATTGAAGCAGTGGTGTCTCCTACAAGCTCTTTACACTGCATGCTGTCCTGATTATAATGTGCCATTACTGTACAACTGCAGCAAATGGGAAAACTGAGGAAAATGTCCTGCTTTATGAGAGGCTGTCTCTGTATCCATCACAATTTTTGTGAAAATAGTCTTCCTTACATCCCACTCCCAGATGTGCTCTCTCCCCTTCCCTGTTGAGACACAAGCAGAGAAGACAACCACTATTCTTGAAAAGTAGGCACTAGAAACAGAGTAAGATACTGCTTCCAAGGAGAAAATTCTTTGTAGAGAAAAGAGGAATTCATCTTGGTATGCCTTTAAAACAACATTTCGGCAGTGACGCCTTGACTTTTGTTTCTTCATTACTAATGGCAGTGGAAACACCTTAGTGCTTTTTTTCTCTCGCATGCCCTGTGACTCCTTTGAGACATCTAATATGGGCAGTATTTGAAGATACAAAGATCCTTTCAGGCATTCCCACCTGCATGTTACTACTTTGAGTTTCTTCCAGTTCATTTAGTTGTTCTGCCTATACTTTGAAAGTAGTAGGTTTTTCTTCCCCTGCAGTATAAATTTTTCTTTGGATTTTGGGAGTCCCCTTATGACAAAATAGGAATATTCATTAGGTACTGCATCTGAAACAATTCTAAGAAACATCAGCCTCCTGATGGAGGGTGAGAAATACAAGATAAAAAGCCTAAAATTACTTTTGTATGAAAGTTTACCTTGATGAATGGTTTTGAAGACAGAACAACCCAGCCAGTCAGTTGTCTCAGAGTCTGTTTTACTATAAATTTAGGGAACAGCGAATGATTCTCATTTCCAGAGCAATCTGATGATGTCTAGTGAAGATCTTTAAGTTGTATAGTTGCTTCTAACTCACCTGTGAACCATCTGAATGAAGATTCTGCTCAGGGAAGGGATATGTTTTTCACCATTAGTTGTAAAAGACTGGTGTTTGAGGGGCTAGGAAGTCTGTTTCATTCTGTTACAGCTTTGATTGCTAAGAAATGTGGTTATTTGGGGGGAAAAAAAATCTTTACCTAATGTTTGTCAGGTTTTCATTTAAATGAGTCAGTAGCTTAGAGAAATTAAATGCCAAGGGGGAAAAAAACCAGGAAAATTTTAGTGTCTGATCTTCTTGTAGGTTTCCAATGATGATGGTTTCTGGAGCATTGTGGCTGTAAATTATTGGAAATTATGAAATATTATTGCTGTACTACAAAAATATTAACAGGAATCCCTGAAATAATACATTTCAAAGAAAAGAAATCAGATTATTTGCATACAACAAGTAGTAGCTTTTGATTCATATTATGGTAGTATTCCAAATCTGTTGAATGTCCAAACACAGTTGGTTGATCTCTGGTTTTTTCTTGCTGTTTTTCCCTGTCACATACTTCTTTGGTCATTGCAACTTGGAAGTCAGCTTGGTCAGCTATTTCTTTCTATGCAGGCTTGAGTGTATTGCATTTGGTTTTGCATGTTTATGAAACTGGTTCATAAGCTCACTGTTTTTCTAGCATTTTTTATGTGGAGTTTATTTAGATGTAATTTTCCACAAATAATGTAAAAGTTTTGTGTATCAAAATTTTGATCATTCTATAATGGTGAGTAGGAGTTTTACTATTAAGTTATGAGGGAAGGGAGTTGGAGAAAAATTAGTGAAAAAAATGCTTTCTATAAGCAGAAGGAACTGTTTCCCAATGCAGGCTAAAGCAGCATTAAACCATATTTGTTGTATTTTCAGCATAGGAAATTTGCTGAATAACTGAGATTTGTCTTCCATTTTCCTGTAGGTGTATTTCTAATACCTGTTTGACCTGTGGTTGACTTCTAATACTGATCCTAAGGGTATCTTTGCTTGAGTTGATTCTTGAAAATGAGCTGCAGGTCTTTCAGCTTTAGGCTTGATCCTGTTTGCAGTATATTGCTGGAATGTTAAGGTTCATCCAAGCAGCCTGCAAAGCCTTAAATTAAGCAGTCAAAAGCTTCAGATAGTAAAACCACTACAAAGTATGCCTATAGTTGATGGCATCCACTACTGTAGTGTAAATTTCCATCCTGTTTTTCCACATATAAGCTGTGTCACTGAGTCTATAGATCCTACCTTGACTCTTTTTTAATTGCTAGCCAGCACCCAAACATATATGCATAATAGAAAATTGATAAAAAGGAATAAAACAAGGTATATTAATTTATTTTAGTGGTACACAAAGGAATAAGAAAAAGAATGCAAATATATTCCAAATCTTTGGATGAAAAAGAGGAGGAATCATAGGTGAGTAAAAAAATGTGAGACATATAAGCCATGTCTGTGGGGACAGACTCAGCTGTTCATATTCAGAATCTATATTTGTCATTTTACTTGTTAAATCATTAACAGTGTGTTATGATGTTTTCAGTAAGTGCCATGTGACAGAGTAGGAACATAAATTTTGTAATGTACATAGCCAGAATGTGGCATAATGCCTGCATCAGCATGTGGTGACAGTAGGTTGAGATTTTTTTAAAAATGGTGGTATGCCTATTTAGAACATTTAACAAGTGTGATATTTTTCAACAAGAAAATACAGCAAATTTCAGAAATAAATTACCTGTGTTTAGGAATCCAAATTACTAAGAAAAGGATTCATTGTGAATTGCTAAAGTCTGAGTGTTGTTTGTTTTTGAAGCCTAACATTCCTATAATTTAACCCAGCTGAAAATTTACTGTCTGTATGGAAATTGCAAAGCCTAAGTATTAGGAATCAGATATTTACGTTAGTTTTGGTTTTTTTTTATGTTTCCAGATCATGCATTGATTTAATTTGTAGTTGAGGAAGCCAAAGACATCTAATAAATCATGGCAAAGAACTCAAATGTTTCTCTGCTTCAATATCTGAATTAGTTAATATTCATTTTTAAATTGATTTCCATATACTAATTTCTGGACTGTGAATTGATTCTCCAGGATTACTGTGAGCTGTGGGTTGTTTAAGGGCTCCTGGTTTTTAATCCATTTTCTTCCCATGCATCTTCCTTCAGCATGAGTTATAGCTGTACCACGTGTTTCTCTGGACTTCTAGTGAATGAGATTTTTTTTTCTAATACCAGAAGTCTCTTACTGACCTGTAGTCAGTTCCTTCTCTCTAATGCTTTCCATTATTTGTGGTAGTCCTGCATTTCATTACTATTTATGGAATTCTTTGATAAATCAGCAAGCACAAATTAATTTTGTCTTTGATGATTTCCTCAAACAGAGCAGTAGATACATATAGACAATTATACCGTTTCCTAGTCAATAGAGGAAGGACAAATTGTTCCTGCAGGTTTGGTGCACAACTTTTCATATGGGAAGGTTACTGCATTGTACATACAGTGAGTGCTTACAGCATAGCACCACACTGTGTGTACCAATCCTTTTGTCTTTGCAGCAAATAACAAGCCAGATATGGTTCTTTACTCCTACTGTCTTCTCAGCAGTGAGGTCATTGCTTTTTCCATCATCTCTTTAGCTGTATAAATCGTGCAGTGATTTTTGCAGTACATTTACCCTGACCCAGTGCACATAAATGTGCATGGCACAGGAATTGAACTGTTCTGAACTCCACTAAAATAGGATAAATATTCTGACTGACTTCCATGTAGTATAGAAGATCAATCATAATATTCATTGCACTTTATAAGGGGGGAAAAAAAAGAGGGGGAAGTAAAAAGCACTTAGTAAGTCAAATGCTACATTTTTGCTATTTAGTCTTCTTTATTTACTTCGAATTTTATTTCTGAGTTTCTAAGGGCATCAAAGTTTTTCCCCTACTGCTTTTGATATTTCTTTATTCTCCAAAGCTGCTAAGATTTCCCATCTATGGATAACATATGATGATAAAACAAAATTTTTGCTGCTTTTTTTTTTCCCCCAACAGGAAGGGAAGTATTGTCTTTTAAATATGCCTTGTAGTACATATCCCTTCTAGTTCTTCAAGTCGTAGTATTCCAGTTTATTGTAAACCTAAACATGTTTATTAGGCTATGTTGTTTTTTTGTTTCTAAAAGATGCAGTTGATTCAGGGGTACAAAATACCTCACCTTTGCATTCGAGTCTGGTGACATCCAAGATTTTGAAATTGTTTGCCTTTGTAACATGGGCACATTCTGAAGGATGTTCACTGTACTAATATCAGTATTACCTTATCGTCGGTCAAAGAGGGGCATCTCTTTCTTTGGCAGGTATTGAAACAGATAGTTGTTGACTACAGCCATGCAATTTATCCAGCACTTTGAGTTTCATGGTCAGTTCATAGGTGTCTACTCCTATTGTAACACATGTTGGCTTTTTCTATAATTTGAAAAGGGAAAGAAGCCTTCTCTAAGATATCACTAGTTTTAGTAATTAAACAGAAAATAGAGGGCTGTGTTCCACTTCCCTTGGACACCAGGGCTGTTGGTTTCTTGGAAGATGGAGTCAGCAGATGTGAAATGGTTGTGTTATCTTCCTAGCACATCAACATGAGAGTATTTGTACATCCCTGTGATCTCATTCCTTCATCTTTCAGGCCCCAAAGAGATAGTCTGTGTCTTATAAGACAAAAGGGAAGAGAATGAAAAGAAGATAAGATTTGGGAAAGGAAATTTAGGAAGGAATGTGGTACCTACAAGCATAGACAGCTTGGGTGAAAAGTGTAAAACCGATTAAAATAATTCGTCCTATGCTTAATTCTGCTCCTCTTGGAAGTTACCAAATGTTTTACCATGAAATTCAGTAATGACATCCCACTTGTACCTATAACTATTCCTTGGTGATACAGTTAATGTGACTATGACATTTTCTTGCATAGGCCCACCTACACAGAATTTTGTTCTGTATCCAGTCTGAATTTAAGTCTGTCTTTAACAGCATAAATACTAAACCAAAGCTACTATATAAATCTTAAAATTTGCATTAATCATATATAAAATCAACTTGACTTTTCTTTTTTTCATTTGTTTTAGTGTAACAGTTAAAAATGGAACTGTGTATATGCAGATTTAATTTGAGGACATTATGAATGTTGATTTTTATATTGAGATATAAGTAAATCCCTCTAATAATACTCAGACTTACTAATAGATTATTCAACATATTTTATGAATAATTGTGAATTAATTATGAGAAGATTCGGTCTGTATAGCTTTTCAGAAATAGTTGTCAAATGCTTTTCTTATTCCTGTTTCTGCTGATTTCACTACAGTCACTCCCACTTGTGTAAGAATGTCTTCTGTGGTCTCTTTCAGCAACTAGCAATACCATCATTATCAAGAAAACATTGTTTGTATTCCAGGGTTCTGACTAGTAATGTTGTCAAAGATAATGCCCAGCAGTTGAAATTTGATTTGTTTTCTTGAACCTGTGTTCTTTTTCTGCATCTGCTACATGAGACAAAAGGGGAAGAGCAGAGGAGGTCTGAGATCAAATTCATGCTGTGTGCTTACTTCCTACAGAGAGATTTTGAACAGCTTGGTATCATATGACTGTATGCTCATTATCAGGAGACAAATTAACCATGTTTAAAACAGGACTTTTATGAAGCAAATAGAATAGTAAATAAATGGGAATTCACTAGAAACGGCAAACAAAATCTGGAGAGGCAGAATATAGAAGCCAGTGAAGCAGTTTAGCTCAGATGTCTCTGTTATAGGCTTCCATCATACAAAAACATCTATGCCACATCTGTGTCAGAAACCAATGAATGTCTCAATATATCAGAATTTGTAATACCTCTGGCGCTATTATGTTAATAAAAATCTGTATTTCCAGGATTTTTTTCAAGTTCCACTTTTTCTTCTCTTTCCCTTCAGCACAAGTGGGGGAAATCATCATCACAGGGTATGGGTGGTGAGAGGAAGAGTTCTGAGAAAAATATTAGGGTGTCATAGAAAAGGAAATATTCATGGAAATCAGGCAAAAAGAGGAACAAAACCAGAGTTATTTCAGCAAGTAATTAAACTGCCAGCTACACACTTGATACTTGTTAATTAGTAGTGCTGACATATGCTATTCCTTTGCATGTATCCACCCACTCATTGTGTCCTTAAATTCTTCACTCATTTGTGCTCAGTTGTGATCTTGTTTTCAAATACAGCTTCATTTTGATATGCCATTTTATGAACCATCTAAAAAGCTCATAAATATCATTGAAACCTTGCTGGAAATGTGGAAAGCACACACTATAGATAAAAGTTAGTAATTTATTATTAGCAATACACATATCATTCATTCTGGTAATTATACCGTGAAATAAGCTATTTCTTAACTCTTGCTGAGTATTTGTTATCCTGAACATTCAGGGAGATATGGAGTTTTGTAGCAGGGCTCCTGATTGGAAGGACCCTGTGTCTGCATTCACCAACTGGAGAAGGAGCATCAGGAAACTTCCTTTGCCTAAGCTTATCCTTATGAACATTTTTCTTGTGTTTCACAGTAAGTCCCAGGTCATTAATCCACTAAGGTTATTTAGTGCTACCTGGTCCCGTAGCATCAATTTAGTGAACTTTAAAAGCTGCTTAGCTAGTTTGAAAACAAAGATCTAGGTGTTTGTTCAGACCTCTTGAGTTTACTAAAAGGTATTGGGGATCTCTCTCCTAGAGGCTTTTGAGAAACAGCCATTAATTCTCCAACTTGTAGGAGCAAAGCATTATGAAAATAGGATCTCTCACAAGAAAAATGTTTCAGAATATTTTCAGATCTCACTAAGGCTTCAGTTCCAAAATGGAAAGGGGATGGATCCTAAAATGTAGTAAAAGCCTTTTGTAAAAGCAGACGATACAAAATAAGATTCTAAGTTCCACGCACTCCACCTCTCTGCCTGTTACAAATTTTTCTGCATCCAAATTTATTTTTTTTTGTGACCTGATATTTATAAAACCTAAGAGTAATTCAGGGAAAAAGGTGTGTGTTTGGGGGGTTTTTTGGAAGTTTTTTATATGTAGTATCACAAAACAAACTATTTTGAGAAATTAATATTTGTGTTTTTCAGTGTATTATGTAATAATAATGATTTTCAAAAGTCATTTTCTTCCTCCATCCTTAGCTTTTTTCCCCTAGTCTCCATTTGTGAAAATCTTGTTCCACAGCAATATAGGGGATACCTACAAAGGATAGTCCTGGCTTTGTGAAGCCAGGTGCCTTTATTTTCCAATATAACTAAGGATTGCAAGTTCTCCAGCACCAGTTCTCCAGTATGACCCTGAGCACCAAAATTAGGGCTATGCTTTGAACTGGAGAAATGACTCTTTCACCATCAACCACAGAGAAAAACTCAAAAGACTAATCTTCCATAAAGTTTTATCATATTAAATCAAAATCTATTTGATGACACCCTCCTTCACATTCAATTAAATAGTAATACGAGCAAATTGTAAGCTTGTGAGTGTGAGGACAGCTCGGATTATTGGATGCTAGACTCAGTTGGAGAACTCGCCATGTTTCCATCTACCCAGCTGCAAGAGATACTTTCATTTGTAGAAGTTATTAAAGGGTCCCTCTTACCAGTGTCTTTTACAAGTCAGCAAGCAACTAATTTTATGGCATAGTGACAAACAGGTATTTTTTGATTGCAGTAACAACTCAACTTGGAGCTGAACCCCATTTCTACTTTCCATCTCTCTTTATATCTCTATTTAGTGTAGAGGAGATTTTCCTTTAGAACTGGATTGCTTTCTATTAGGCTACCTGCCAGATAGTAATGCTTGAGATTTGGCATCTTCATTCTTCAGCTGTTCCATAAAGTACAGTGCTTATAATTTAGTAACTCTTAAATTTCCTGTTAACATTTTTATAAATGGTAGCATAAATGTTCTGGTGGCATTTTGGAGGATGTTCCCAGGTTTTTTAGACATATGTTGCCAAGCAGACTGCCAGTGGTCAGTGTAGACTTTCTTCTGATCAGCATTTGAGACAGAAGAAATTATACGTCCTTTATTGTCGGTTGAGCAATTACAGATGCTTTCAAATGGGAAATAGTCTCTTTTCCAGTCCATATTTCTCTTAACAACTGCAATTGCTTTGGAAAGGGATTGTGTCACACAGTATCACAAGCTTAATTTTACACTGTGTAACTCAATGAGAAATCTCTATATCTATTCTTTCTTAAATTTTACCAAGTATACCTAGAAAATAAGAGTAATTATCTTCCTTTTGTGATGTCTTCTATTCATCAAAGCTGTGAAAAGTGATGCAGAAAAACTATTTGCAATAAAAACACTTGACATTCTACTTTCCCTTTGATTTCAAGGTGGAGATATTTTTCTTCATTTGCTACTTTTTGGATCTTTCTGCAGAAACATATTCCTCTGATTGTCAAAAAACTAACAATTCAATTTCCAGTCTAAGTTTAGATCATAGCCAGTTTATAAAATATTTGTTGATTTAATTTTTTTTTGTCCTGCCAAGCATTTACCTCTATCATGTCTTTTCATGTCCTACACAAATTGCCAAACATTCTGTCTACTTGCCTGGACTCTGTGTTGACAGCCATGGAATCATAGAATATTTTAGTTTGGAAAAGACCTCTAAGATCACTGAGTCCAGCTGTTAACCCAACATTGCCAAGGCTGCCACTAAACCAGGTCCCTAAATGCCACATCTACACTATTTTTAAGTTCCTCCAGGCATGGTGACTTAACCACTTCCCTGGACAGTCTGTTCCAATGTCTGACAACCTTTCGGTGAATAAATGTTTTCTAGTATCTATCATGAGGTCATTTCCTCTTGTCATTGCTTTTTTCATGGCAGAAGAGACCAACCCCACCCCACTACTACTTCGTTTCAGATCATTGTAGAGTGATATAGAAGTATTTGGATCATTTCTTCTTGATCTCACTCAAATTACTAGTGTTACTTATTGGAGTCCTAGTGTACATCTTGTTATAGAAATTTCTTTC
Organism: Turdus rufiventris; assembly: GCA_013186435.1. Classification (NCBI taxonomy): domain Eukaryota; kingdom Metazoa; phylum Chordata; class Aves; order Passeriformes; family Turdidae; genus Turdus; species Turdus rufiventris. Next base: position 2,738,004 of record PYHW01010320.1, read on the forward strand.
CAGTTCACATGCAGGACAACTTTCAGGATAGTGTTTTTCTTAGGAATGTAAGACTTGTAGCTCTGTTAAACTATTTCAGTGAGACAATGAAAGAAACAGTCATGAGAGATATAAAGAAATAACAAAATGGGATACATGATAAGTGTAGTTCAATAGGAAGGGAGAAAGAGCAGCAGAGCACACAACATGAGATCATATAACCAAGGGATGAGTAGGTGAGAAAGATTCATGCTTGCTGCTCTGCACCATTGCCTGTAAACGTTGCTCACCAGCACAGTGCAGTAAATTAGATTGCACCTTTTGCTGGTTTTTTGCCATTTAATTATTCAATTATAAATTTTATAGCACTGAATATTATCCTACTTGCAAATATTGTAACTTCCTATTGTCTTATATGACATATTTGTTGTCCAGTGTGACGGTTGATTTCAAATAAATTCTTCCTGTTTCCTTGGCGACTGCAGCTGCTGTCTCATGATACCACCAAATGCCGACTAGCAAGCAGAATGAACAAATTTTGTATAATATTTGACCCTCATTGTTAACAGCAGCTGACTTCTGCTAAAGAGGAGGCTAAGATTCTGATAAATCTGGATTATAGGGGCAAACTTTTTAAACTGACTGGGAGTTGGTTTGGAAACTTGTTAAGAAGTTAGAAACACATTAGAAATTTGCATTCAAAAGGTATCAAATAGGACAACCTATTTGATAAGAATATCAATAATGAGAGTGTCTGTTCTTTGGGCATTTCAAGGGAAAGAATTGCAAATCAAATCTTATTAGTGCTCTTCATCTTGTTTGCATCTGTTTTATTAGCAAGTACATAACRAAATAGGCATTGTGATAACAGGGTAATACATTATAGTTCTGTAACCTAATTAAGCTGCAATGATTRCATGGAAATGAATCCATAAAGGACTCAAATTATATCATCTCAATGTTGTTTACATTTGATTTTTAATCTCTTGTGTTCATTGTATACCATTAACATCTTTGACATAGTAAGATGCCTTGTTTTTGTTTGTTTCTAGTTGTATTGGCAAAGCAGTGGATTTTTTTTTTTGTGTCATCTGCTCCTACTGCTATTTGCTCACTGCTGGAGGAGTGCAAATGAGTTGTGTAAACAAAAATAAATATAAAATTACCTTTTTGTTACTAGACTTACCCACTGTCACAAAGAAAATAAAAAAGCTTCCATGTAGTGCTAAGTCAGAAATGTTGATTGTTGTTTAAAAGCATCTAACCCTGCAGTTTCCAAAACTGGAAGATATTCTGGAAAGCTATGAGTTTGTATTAAAGTTATGAAAGTATGGTTAAATGTGATTTAAATTCACTGCTAGAAAAGAGCTCATTATTTAAGGAAATGTGTAACAACTCAAACCAATAATGTACGAGTAGTATAAATTGTGTTAATGGGGTTTAGCGATACCACCTTTGCTGCACTAGTGATCCACTTTAATAGTATCTAGAGTTTCAGGAGAAAATGTTATCTTTTTATAGTGTGATATGAAAATTTTAAAGTCTAATATATTCTGTGAGAGACTGTAGTATGTTTTACTACTTTGATCTTTTCAGTGTTCAGTATTTTGATTGGCTGGACATTTTGCTTCTTCCCCACAGGTTTCTGAGACTGTAAACAGGGGAAAAATTAGAGTAGCCAGTCAGTCAAATTATGGAATATTGAAAAGGTCAAAGCCATACAGGACTGTACTTAACTTATAGAATATATGAAGCATTAAAATTCTGATAGCTTGTTCTTGTGCCTGGGTTGCAACAAGAGAGAATAATGTAGTAGGCTGAATCTGTACCTGTGATGGTAATTATAATGAAAATGGAAAATAGTGCAACCATAGCCTACTGTCATTCTGACAGCCATTTAAATTTTAGTATGAAGGCTTTTTTTTTTAAGTGTTCTCCATGTAGAGCTAGAAATATATTTATTTATAAGTTTATTGAAACTAAGGTCTCATACAAGTTCAAAGTTTAACTTCATTTATAATCAAAAAGAAACTGATGGTAAAAACTAAGGGACAGGAAAAAAGCAGAAATGTGCTGTCTCTCATTTATAATGCTTTGCATAACGTAATGAACAAAGATCATCATTATAGAAATGAAAAGGAGTCAAAATGTCTGCTCTGGTAACTTGGTATAGTAACTTTAGGGAAAACTGATGTTTCAGAGAAAGATAAGATTTCTCCAAAACCTGCACATATAAGCTTTTTCAATGCAGATATTGTTTTCCAAAGTATGGGCAGGGGAAATAAGAGATTAAAAGTCTATAAGAATTAAATTGAAAATTATAATTCCATTGTTCTTTTCTTAGCAGAAAGAATGAAACTGTTTTCTTACTTGAAAACTAGCTAGTCAATTTTAAAATCCACCTACGCTACTTTTTTTCCTCTAGTTTCTTTGTAAGTGTGAATTGTATGACTCCCTAATGTCTCTGTGGGCCTGAGCTGCAATGGAAACATCAGGATACATAGTTAAACACTGCCAAGTGTGTTTACTAATTTAAAACTGCTTTTTAAACTTTTGGAAACTTGCAAATTCAATTGTCATTTTAGCCAGCAAGGAAGATGCTAATTGTCTTTCCACATATTATACCAGACTTGGAATTTACTTCCACATTCTTTCTTAAAACATGTCAAGACAGATGGGAAAAGTAAGGAGGGATGGGAAGTGTAAGAGATGAGGGAGAGCAGAAGAGTTAAAGTGATTTCCAGCCATATCAGGTAGCATTTTCTCCCAGTTCATCTGCCTTGTGATGACATTTTTTATTTGCAAAGTAGCCAAAATTGATGTCCATTTGCTGCCTTCCTTCTCTCTTGGAAAATTAACATGGCAATTGTTGCAGCTGTGTTGTTGGTGCACCTCTAACAGACTGGTGTGCCTTGGCAGCTGTCCAAGGGGTAAAACTGTAAAAAGCTGATGAGTATGAAACCTCTAAAGAATTCACTGCCTTACATGCAGACTTGGAAACTTACAGTCTGGAAGAACTTCTAGAGGTCTCTCTCCATCCACTTTCCTAAAGGCAAGTCAGTCATGCCATACCTAAAAGCTTTGTTCTCAAAAAAATTCCAACACAAGCTTCATCTTTTCTCCAGTGTTCTCTCCTGTTCTTTACAGGCTTCCTGGAACAGATGAACTGAATCTCTTTGGCTATGATTCATTTGCATTGTCCTCTACTGGCTGTGCTGATGGAGAACGCTGTTTCTCACCTCCCTGAAGTTTCTTTATCTGTATTTTAAGTTCTTATCTTAATTTTCTTCCATATTGTTTTTCAGACCAAAATAAAACAAGCAAAAAACTGATGAGAAAATAAACATTTGTTGCTTCCCCAGTCTACTGTCCTGGACTGCATTATGCAAAATATAACACAGTCCATCTGAGTCAATCTTGTTCTGGCTAAGTAGACTGGAAGAATTGCTTTGCATTCTCTGTGTATTAGAGACATTTCTCTTTGCATTAACTTATTCCATAATATTTTTTTTTCTGGCTACAGCATGATATCAGCTATTGTAGAATTGGTCTTCACAAATACAGAACATCTACCCCACAATTAAAATTATGAGGCACTGTGGATATCCAAATACTCTGAATATTGGTTATTTAAATTTTTGAATGAAATTAAAAAATTCAGGCCAGAACAAATCTGAAGGAACTCTGCTGGCTTCTAATGCAGATGGAGGATTAGCCAGCATGAAAGCAAATGAAACTCAACATGCCAAATATGAGGTTGTACATACTAGAAGTAAGCTGAAGATTGTAACGTTCTCCCTGTTGGCCAGGACACCTCTATTCAGATCTGAAGAACATGGTCTGGCTGCCTCCCACTATCTTGTAATCCTTGGCCTTTCCCAACACTGACAGAGAGGGATAAAGCATAGAATACTTTGTGCGTAGAAGTTTGACAAGCACCAGGGCTCTGAATGGTGTGTTTATGTTTAATGTTACTCTTAAGGGGCAACAAATATAGAAATTTTAAATGTAGTTATAGCTGTATTAGGGAAAAAAATTTAGATAAACCTGCTTGTTATTTGGCCGTTCTTCTAGCTTTATTAGTTTCTTCCTCTTTTATTCTTTTAAATCCTCAACTACGTGTGGGTTTTTTAACTCCAGTTTTAAATTTAGAAGTATTGTCAGCAATGTTTTAGAAATCACAGACAAGAACATAATTTAACATCTTCACAATAATATAGAGAGAAAAAAAATGCCAGTTTACTGTACCTAAGTATTATTCCCAACTGAAAGAAGAAATTTTACAGTAGATAGATGACTGAATATGTTGGATGAGTTAGAAATTAGATGAAATTAGAAAAATATGCAATACCTGCAGAAGACCTCCACTGGTTTTCACTCTCTGTAATTCTCCTTACAGCAGAAGGCAACAGATTTTTAGTAGTGGAAAAATATACAGATTTAATGTATTTTGTGTGTCAGAAGAGAAAAGGCAGAAAAAAAGTAATGTAGGATGTGTGTGTAAACTAAACAAGAGAGAGAGACTTCATGGTATTCAGAAAACACAAGTGATTTCCAAACTGGTAAAATAAGATGATGTACCAAATTATATTTATGTAATTACTTGAAACCAAAACTAATCTTTAACAAGATGTATCTGTTTGGGAGGCAGTTTCCATCTAGGAGGCAATATTATCCTCTAATCCACCCACAATGAAGACTCTGTTCCAGGACATTTCTGTACAGACATAGATAGGTTTTCAATGCTAAAATGAAATGGGTTGTTTGCCAGTGTGCCTCAGTGTTGCTGTTTGTAGCAGAAAAGGTCATTTGAACTCCATAGCTTTGGCTTTGGGGCTGATGGGTTCAGTGGATTTTGTCAAAGTTGGGCATATAGTCTCAGCAGATTTATGCTAGGCTCATCATGTGTCAGTTGGTTTGTTATGTAAATGTAATGAGGTATTTTTTTCTGTAAAATTAGTAGGAATGGTTTATGTAATCTGTTTGCCACGTGTTATTGTAGAAAGCATAAGAGCTAGTTTCATTTTTTACAATGCCAAAAGCATTAGATAAAACACAGACTTATCAAAATTCCGAGTAGAAGGAATCGTGTAATGTTGGCATTAAATTCCAGGGTGTTGCTTTGTGTCTTAGGGACTATGTCCTATGTGATACATTGAAAATAATGTAAACTGGAGTTCTCTGTTGCTAATTTTATGCATACCAGTTGGGTACTACATATTGTAACATTTTCCATGTTGGCCAGGACACCTCTGTTCTGATCTGAAAATGGGTCTGGCTGACTCCCACTGTCTTGTAATCCTTAGCCTTCCCCAACACTGGCAGAGTGAGGTGGAGCATGGAGCACTTTTTGGGTTGCAACTTGACTGGGCAAGGTCTCATTTTATATGGTCTGAGACATGGTTCATGTCTTATGTCATTTAATGAGATTGGTTTGTTCCCATCAAAGAGCACATTTAGACAGTCTCCATGGAGGTGAAGATGTCTCCTTATTTACCCCTTCAGCCAACAAATCATTGTCAAAGATATCATATTTGTCTGCTCCTGTTATTCTATTTTATTTTTACAGATTTTTCAGGATTTTTTGTTTAAATATGTATATTTAAATATGTATGTTTGTATTTTTTGTTTGTTATTTGTTTATTACTATACTCATAATGATAAACCAGTGACTGCAAGCAGTAAGCATCAACATTATACTTGGCCCTAATAAGAGGAGAAATCTAATAACATTCAAAGATTTTTTTTTCCTTAAAAATTATTTCATAAAATGACTTAAGTTTAAAGAATACCAGTGAAGAAAGATATCAGTCCAAGAGAAGTACATTTGGAGTTTTTTTTAATTTCAACTGAGTCAAGAGACAGAGACTGGGTCAAAAATTAATACATGAGAATTTCAATTTTAATAACTTCATATAAACAACCTGTGTTGCTTGTCATGAGGACAGTCAGCGAGACAAGCACTGTGAACTGTACTTTGTGTAAGTAAAGAGTTAAAAATAGTGAGAAGCTATTTTCTAACTAAAGGCTGTACAAGTTACACCATGGAAGTAGAAGGTGGAGAGCAGAGAGAACATAATTTCTTGAAACTGGAGTCATCTCTACTTTCCTTGAAAACTCCTGTATATTTTTGTCAGTGCATAGGCTTGACACTGTGCCTAGGAATTTTCCCTTCCATTTCTCTTCCTCTTCCTTCCAAAAACAGTTTCCATTTTACCAGATCACATATCATGTAAGCAACAGAGACAGCAACATTTTATAAATTGACATCTATGTCAGTAAAGTAAACTGATGTCAAATGTTACACACAAAACCTCATTTTTCCATGCATGATTTAAGGTTTCTGAAACAAAAAAGTCTGGCAGTTTTTGAAGTGGAATGCTGGTGCATCTATACAGTTAATTTTTGTATCACATTTTCACTGCATCAGTAGCTGTGGCATTAACAGCCTCGATATTGAAGTGATTTAGGAGCCATTTTAATGTGCCTGTGCACAATACAGTAAAGTTCACTGTATTTTGATGCAGTAAATTTATTTTTAAGTTAAAAATCTGATGTCATTACAGCTTTCTCAAATTTGTTTTCTATCTCAGAATAAAAGAGATGTGTTGTTATTGACTGGAATTTTGGCAGGCATTTTGCAGTTCTTGGGCATGAATCAAGAATATGCTGGGGATCCTAACAGTGTGTTGAAGTCAATGGTTATTTAGGAGCCTAAGTAAGAGGCAGGCATCTTAAGGCTGCACTGATCAATGTGGTACTTCTGCTTAGACATCAATGGCTCTCTACCCTGTTTATTCCCATTTAAGAATTCCAGACCTACTGAGGTAAAAAAGAAATTTATATTTTGTGACCATGAATTGGCCAATGTTGCAGTATCAACTGTTGAAGCAGCTCAGTTTTGTGTTCTTTCCTTGCCTGGCCAAGGATGTGCTCTAGCCCAGCTGCAAATTTCTTCTTGGCGAGACACATCCATCATTTTTTTGCCTGAGAAAAATGTTAGCATATTTATTACAGGGTGTTTTCTCAGAAAGAGGAACAGTAATTGAGATGTAACTATGAGGGTTGCAACAAGTTTTTAAAATGTTTCTTGAAAATATTCTCATTACTTTATTCTACCAATTTTACATGCAGAGCTATAAGTCAAATCATTCAAGAGACAAATGTTATCTTAAAGAAACAACAAGATTTAGAAAAGGATTTGAACCTGAAAAATCAAACTAAGGACTAATCCTAGTGCTGTGATCTATATAAATGATTGGGAGTGGTAATAGAAAATCCCTTCTATATTGTGCTGATGTCAGCTACAATGTATTTGCAAGCTTAGTTGCAAAAAACTGCCTGCCTGCCAACTGTAATAGCATAGATTTTCTCATGCTAAGGCATTCTGCTTGTTCTGTATGGATTAATGTATTCAATATACCTGATTTTCTAAACTAGAAGAGAATCAATGACTGAAAATTTTTATTTGACTGGTTTGCTTACCAGATCCATATTAATATAAGACATCCTGAGAATGACAACAAACACAGTTACAAAAATCTCAGCTTCAGTTTCATCCATGATGTGTCCTGATTATCCTGAGTTGCAATATTTCATACTTTCATTCATAATTTCATTTTTGTTACTTTTGACAAAATTATACATTTCTGAAGTCTTGCAATTGAAACTCTATTTGGTGTCTCAGTGTATGACAAAGAAGCTTTTGGAATAAGGCATGTTAAAAGATGTTATTTTTTCTCACCAAGATCAGTTCAATCTCTGAAGTCCTTAAAAGTGAATTGCTTGTATTTCACATTATTGTGGAGTGCTTTGTAAATCCAAAAATGTATGACAAAGAAAGCTAATGCTTTTCTTCAAGTTCTACCCATGAGGGAAACTGATGTCTAGAGGAATCAAGAAATTTGTTCAGGGCGAGGGTCAGCAGCAGCAGCAGTAAGAGTCATAATGTAAGAGAGAGCTTGTTTGTTTTTCCTTATCTGCTTTTGTGGCTTGAAGAGCACTGCTGACCTGGCCTTGGGCTGTTGGAGGTTTCCTTATGGCTACAACCAGAACCCAAAACTTTTTAGGAGTTTTGTTGCCCATTCTGCTAAATACAGTAATTCATCCTGCTGCTATATTTGCTATTTCCTGGGTTTTTGTTTGTTTTTGGGTTTGGTTTTGGTTTGTTTGTTTGTTTGTTTGGGGTTTTTTGGGTTTTTTGGGGGTTTTTTTGTCTGGTTTTTTTTTTTTTTGTTCAGGTATTGTTCATTTGAACTTTTGAACTCATGGAACATAATACATCTCCTCTGCTTCTGAATAGTTTTTTTTCCCATGCTGTTGCTGAAGCAAAAGCAATTTCAGTGGAATTCCTTCAACTACATAGCAAATTCATTTGTTTATTCAATACCAGGTGTACAGCGTTTGGCTAGGAATTTTCTCGCCACACCCATGACACTACACTATTTTCCGATTTACCTTCATCCAGTCTCTTGATTTTTCTTTCTTTTCCTTCAGTAAATGGCCAGGCTGAAAATGCACATTTCTGTTTTGCAAGGGTGTGATCTCTGGTTGTCAATGTTCCTTACAGAATAGGTTGTTCTAGTAATTCACAATGTGGTTATGTGATCTACAAATGTACAGTTCTGTGAGAACACAGCTGCCATCAACTGTAGTAGCCATGTCTTTGCATTCAGAAAGTGGTTGTGCAACATGTACAGGCAGTTGTTGATGTTGCTGGTCTTCATATCTAAATCACAAAGCGTGAGCATTAGACCACAGGCTTCACTAGAAGAGAAAAAAATTTTCAACCAGAACATAATACCTACCAAAACAGAAGCACAAGCTCAATTCTATACTATCCCTTTCCTTCCAACGTAAGTAGATTTTATTGAGTGAAGTGCATACAGGGACTATCCCAGCTAATAAAAGTCATTCAACGATATTGATTTGAACTTACGAGTCTTCAGGAAAACTTGCAAGTCAATTTTCATTGTTAAAGTATAACAGACATTTATAGAGTATTTTAATATTTGCCTATATCTAGTGCAGACCTGCTACTGAAAATCCTTGTGTGGACATCAGGAAGAATCTGATGATATTTGATGTAAAGTAGAAGTGTTTTGTATTTATGTACTGAACTGCTCTTGGAAGCTCATTCACTGAGTGAGTGACCTGGAGTGAACTGGCATTGGAAGAAAGTTCACAGAACTTAAGTAATAATAAATATGGTTGTAGTTGTTTGGTATGGTTTTCAGACGTATTTTTAGATGTTAGAAGTTGTCTCCTTTTGGTCCCACTGTGATGTATTCAAAGAGAGGTAGCCATGGAAAATAGTTCTCTCTTGGATTCTACCCTGCTTTGGTTCCTGGCTTGTTATGGCTCAAACACAACAAACTTCCTTTGTATAGAGAAGTGCCACATGCCACCGCTTTTCAGTTTACTCCATATCAAATTTTTTGTTGTGTTGAGAGTAGGGTGATGGAAACAGAGAGTAGAGGAGATATTAAATTGACAGGAGAAAAAAATTTCTCTCCTGTGAGCACAGAGGCAGTTAGAATTGCATAATTATAGGACACCCAAAAAGGAGATTTGACTTTGTGAATATCCAGGTCAAATATTTCTCTCTATCAGAAAAGCTAATAGGTGCTAGGATGCCATCTCATATAACTTAGGGGAAACCTTTCTGATGTTTTTTATTTGTTAATTTTCACAGAATTTTGTTTCTGTTTCAACTCTGCCTTTTAGCTACTTAATCTTTTTATTATCACCACGGTGCAGTCTGCCTGATGGATATTGTAGCATTGACTGTCAGAGGTAATTGAGGGCTATAAGGCACAGACTGCCCACAAGTTGCTTCTTTCTGAGTTCTGACCATGTGACAGAAGATGTTAAAGCTTCAAGTTTCTCAGATTTGACCAATCTGGCAGAACTGTTAGTCCTAGAAGTGATCATTGCTATGCATTTAATACTGAAAGACTTAATCAAAATTTCATAAACTTAATAATGTTAGCAGTCCAGAACAACACAGAAACCCCTGCCTTAGTTCATTCTCTATGTTAATTCTAACAACAAAAAGAGTTCTCTGATTTTAAAAATGCCTAATTATTATAATTTAAAATCTGACCTTTATCCAAAGTCTTCTGCCTGCACACCTAGAATTTCCTCTAAAGAGAAAATTTTGAGTTGTTATTGTTATAAAGAACATGTCCTCCAATTTCCTTTCCAAATGTTTTAAAAGACTAACTTTTTATACTGCTAGAAGCCAAATAGTTGCAGTTAATAAAAGTTTTAGCTGAAGCAAAAATTTTAAAAAACAAAACAAAACCAAAAAACACATGGTGTTCCTTCTATTGAGATATGAAGGTATAATATGCAGCAACTGGCCAAATTTCAAGTTAATGACTATCATTTATTATGATGTCTTTTTTTTTCATCTCCCATCAAAGCAGAGAGGAAGATTTTTCGAGTGCGTGATTTTTGCCATCTGATATGTCTAAGCTCTTACATACATTGTTTTTGTGGTGGACCTGAATCAAGGTGAAGGGAGGAGAAAATACTGACTCTGCATCATAATATTTCAAATCAGACATTTGACCAAATAGAACTTCACTTGGAAGGTATTTCTCATGGTTTAAACTTCTCATCTCATCTTGGGATGCTGGAGGCTATAGCTCTCTAAACTGTTTTTTACAATAGCTGCTAAGACTTTTTGTCTTTATGAAGATATTCAAGATGAAGCAAATAAAAATTGAATATGGTTAGCTACAATCTGAGACATTGCAGCTATCTTTACATTTAACTCTTAGTTTGCACTTACTGAACTTTTTGTATGTGAAATTAGTGTAGGCTCAACTAAGGCCTTTAGAGGTAGGGGACTTACTTGTCCATGGTTAGAACACATTGCTGTTACCAATGTAACAGTAATGGTAACTGGTATTGAAAACTAAGGTCCTTTCCAAAAAAATTTTCTCATGAAACTATCAAAAATTGTATTCCTAGAAAAATACCAATATATAGAAAGGTTAACCAAACCCCCAAAATTCATGGAGAGGCAGATAGATATTGACTGATTGAAAACCTTATAATTATGTAGACTAGCTCTTCTCCAGCTCAGAATGGCTTTGAGTGACCTCCTGTAAAGCCATTATTTTATGTTAATAAATTACCAGAAGGACCGTTTAGCAGTAATTTATTAAATTGAGATTAAATAAGGATGAACTTAATTTACCATTTTGAATTAAAGCACAGCTCAAGGCTGTAGTCTTGACAAACAGGGGAAAGGATGATGGATGCCAGCAGATAGAATCTATTTTTAACTGGTTATTTCTCTGGTTTTGAGTTGTGAGCATTTTCTTCCTAAGCGTATTTTAGGAGCTTTCTCATACTTTCTCTTCCCCCTGCCCCCATTCTTTTTTTCAGTGCCATTTTCTTGTTTTGGTAGTCAGTGCCCACTGTATTTGTAAATTGGTTGTGCAGAAACAAAGAGTTAAAACTACTTCAAAATTAAAAGTTTATCTAAATAATGTTGTCTGGTTTTTGTGGCAACCTGATGAATCAAAATATGACATGGGAGGAGATTCTGTAGGGTAATAGGTTCACTCGTCACATGGCTGCTTCATGGCATTCATCATCTTTATTCTGTGCACCTAAATGCCAAAACATTGTCATGCATTAGTGACTAGACAGAAGTTGAAAGTGCTTTCTGAAGAGAAATCAACAGAGTGCAATGAAAACACCTTTTTTGGCATGGGAGGAGCTCATCATGCATCACTTTTTTTGGAGGGAGTTTTACATTTTGTAATTGAGTTATGCCATAAATACCTGTAGAGGACTTCAGGCAGAATAGGACTCCCATAGTCATTTGACTCACATCCAGCAAAAGTGCCATGTCTCAGAAACTCTATGGAAAGGCAAGACCCACAAAATCTCTGTAGCAGGGGGCTCACTTGGAGGACTTGAAGGGGGAGTGGGTTATTCTTGTTGCTGGTTATATCCTTATGGAACTCATGAGTTTTTTTGCTTTGTGTGGTCACCAAATTTTTGCCCCGGGCTGATTTCTCCGTTAATAAAAGCCAAAGATTCTGGTCAGATTTCTTCACTGAACTGGGTTTGGTAGGCTTTAGAGGTCAGCCCTTTGTGGTAATTAGTCTTAATGCAGTTCCTTTATGAAGTTTCATCTGTAGCAAATAAATGTATCAGGTTTCTCAGTACAGCTGATAGAGATGTCTCATTAATATATATTCCTTTTTACAGGCAGAAAAAAGATTCAATATGATTTGCACTACTCTTGCTTTCATTTCACTAGTTTTTGACATGTGAATCCTTAAAAAGTTGCAATAGGTTATGGCAACTGGATAATTTAATTTTCTGAGCAGTCAGAAATGGAAAGGAGGAGGAAGCCTCTGTAGCTTCAATGCCAAAAGAAATGGCATTGAAGATGGCGTTGGCACAGGTCCTTGAAGTGAATAGAGCTTGTTTAGCTGGTTTATACAGCTCCTCTGCAATATTACTGGCTATCATGCTACTCAATTTGTCTTTCTGACAGTGTTTATTCCCTTGTTGTTGCTCTTTTGTTGTGTTTTAGGGTAGGTTTGGTTTAGTTTTCTGCTGTGAATCAGATTGCAAGACCCATAGTACATAGACTATATTTTTATTCAGTGTTCGTCCAGCATGAATCACTTGATCTATATCTAGATTTTATGCTGATGGTAGTAGTAATAATATCAATAGCAATAATAACATAAATAATTGTTAGCAGCGGTCATGGATAATTTACACAAGAGCCATATATTGCATGGTGGATTTGATTCTTGCTTCATGACATAATGTTAAACTAAAAACTAGGCTGAAAGAGTCTATTGCAGGGATTTGAAATTAAATGTAAAGGATTATGTAACTAATGTAGACTTCTGAATCAAAGTTTGAAATTTCAATTGCACGTTATCAGATAGACATTTAAATGTCAGACTCGTAGGCCTTTATTATCTCTTCATGTCTACTGTTTTCCCTGAGGAAACTACCTTTATTCAGGTTTCGAAGCTCTTATTTAAATCCTTCTGAAGTGTTGGTTGTTGGTATGATGGAAATAACATTATAGAACTATCACACACAGTTTGGCACAGTGGGAATTCCAAATGAGGGTAAAAAATTGGGTGAACATGCATGCAGACTGGCCATTTTGCTTTGGAAGAGATGGCACTTTAAGCTGGATGTGAATGGATCTGCACTGGTGGAATAACTTTGCATTGCTTCCACTTGAGCTACTCCTGGCTGCTACATATGAAGAGGATTCAGGCTTCTGTGCTGTCATTTCTTTACCCATCATGAGAACCATACTGGTAATAAAAGCATATCTAAACAATGATTGGGAAATAGCAAACCCTTATTGAATTTATTTTATTTCAGTGAACTGCAAAGCATATTAAATTTCTTAGATGCATGAAAACATTAGGATCTTTATTGCTCAATTAAATTATGCTTTTTTTATGCTAACTCTGCTTTAAAAAGAAAGGCTAAAAACACAAGACTGAAAATAGGCTCAAAATACCAAAATTTGCAAGATATGTTTTTGCTTTAAAATATGTTTAACGCTCGAATAAGTAAACAAAACCAGTTTGTTTGTTTGTTGTGGTTGAAACATTAAAAGCATTAAACAAGTCCCTCATCTAGGAGATTAATATCTATTCCTGAAAATGATAAAAATATGCCTGCATCAGCATTTCAAACATTTTAAAACCTTCGACATTTATACTAATTTAAGGAAAAATCTATTTACTGCTGGCACTTATTTTTTCATCCTACTCTTTACTACTCCCACACCCATATTCAGTATTATAAACTGAAATTATTCATTCTAAAGGAACGGGTGGATTTAATTTCCTGGATTGTCTTTTTGACTCTCATTATCATCTGTATTCACTTTTCTGTTTCCAAATATTCATTGATTTTTGTTCACTGCTTACAGACGATGGGTGTAACTGTTCAAAAATAATTGATAAAAGAGTACTTGCAGTAACAGATAGAAAGCAGCAGTAGCTATTAGTTACCACTCCTTAAGTACCCTGCAGTATTCACACTAATAATAAAAACAAAACAACAACAACAANAAAAAAAAAAAAAAAACAACAACAAAGGAAAACTTGATTTTCTGTAGGCTTTAATGTTTATAAAAGATTTAAGATTTTCAAGTTAAAACAAGTAGACCAGTCAAGCACCAGTTAAAAGTACTAAACCATGGTGAATTCCTTTTTCTTTAATAAAAACACTCCAACAAAGTAACAAAATAATTGCTAGACATGACATCTCCAATCCACTTTGAAATGTGTGGCTAATTCTTAATTTCAAAAGTGTGATCTTATTCATTTTTGGACTTCCTAAGAAAAAGTTTGAGTCATGCTGCAGCTTTTGTATGACCCTGTATGTTCTACATCACATGTGAAAGGAGTGCATGGTTATTTTGCTTAGGATTAAAGTTTTTTTAATTTGAATATTGCATCCAGAATATACAAGGCGGCTTGTTTGGTTTTGCTGGTTTTGATTTTCATTTTTCAATAAGCATTTTCCTTTTGCACCAGGAATACTATGGTGTTCTGCCTTTGTTGTGCATGTCTCATGACATTTTATGCTATGCTTTATGGTCTGTTGGCCAAAAGTCGGTATAATCCTGGGACTTTGGTTTTAAATTTAACAGTTCTTATATATTTTTTTTTTAACCCATCATCTCTTTTTACTTTTTTGTCTTTATGTGGCAGGGGTGGGTTACTTGTGTGCTCTGAGGAAAACACTAACAAATGCTGTGCTTTTCAGATATTGCATCTAAGTAAGCTGCTTCAGACATATTTAAGTTTACTCACTGGCTTTAGAAACACAGCAAGCAATATTTCTTTAAGGCAGAGAAAGAAAATGTAATAGAGCTTCTCTGAGTGTTTATCTTCATGCATACCCACACTGCATCTGCAAGTGTTACTGGGGCCATGTGCTAAACCTCTTGTCTTTGTGTGTCCCTCTAGTTTTTAAATGAGTGAGGAATACTGTTTCCTCTCTCTTTCTTCCAATGTTCTGCTGAGTAGAAATAATTCTTCTGTGCTTGCCTAAAGCAAAGTGCCCACAGTATTTCATTACTGTTGAAACCCACTTATTGCTTCCTTGAGGATGTATTTTTGTTCCGCATAGACCAGTACAACCATTAAAACAGTCTATCTTTGGCAGTACTACAGGTGAAGTTCTAATTCCGCCTTTTTACTGTGTATCATGACCCCATTTTATTCAGATTGTCCTCTGAGTTTTTATCTTGATGAAAAGTCTTTTTGTGTCACACCATGCTCCTGTGCTCCATTGCACCTCCTCTCAGTGTAGCAGCACTACAAAGGGAGTTCTCGACTATCTGGTCACTAGCCTCAAAGCCCTCACATTCTTTTTTTCTGGGAAAGCCTACTTTAATTACCAGCAGGAGCTGCAGTTTTTCATATAGTGGCATACGATGCTATTAGTCATTCCTGAAGCTTTTAAATAGATTAGCTTCCTCTTTGACTATTCCCCTTGAGTGAGCTTCTGCATAATGCGTGGTCTTGAACCTCCACCATTATTCTAATTCTTTTCTTGGCTGTTACTGCAGGGCTTGAATTCTAGCATGTGTCATTTGACACAGTATAGTCTTAAGGAAGGGTGAGAGGGAGGAGAGTCCCTCATTCCAGGATAAGATGCTGAATTTCTTGTAGCCCTTCCTCTCTGGCAGCTGCTGCATCCAATGACAAGATCAAGAAAACTCAAACTTCACTTATTTGTTCCTTGGTGGTTAAGGGACATAAGGGATGGACATATTTCTGTGGCTGTGCTGCAATTTTGAGCTGCATATAGTGAGCTGACTGTTATTCCATAGAGTCCTTGCCCTTACTGTTGTTTGAGGGGTTTCTCCTGCAGGAATTTAGAAAAGTACTCTGATTGGGTTTTTTTAACAGTTATAATTGCAGCTGTTTTCCTAAATCCTTAAATAGTAGTGGTTCTTAGAAGACATTTCTAGTAATAAATGCAAGGGGTTCCAGAAGGTTTGATGTTTGATCCCAGTTTTTACTCAGGGAGCAAAGACTTTCTCATTACTTGCACGTTGAGACACTTCACTCATATGGATATTTTTGACCACTCCAGGGTCCTTAGCTATTTAAAACCACAGAGAAAAGGGAGATTTAACTAACAGTATTCCTTTTGTGTCAGATGCCACTATGTCGGTATATAATTTTTCTTGCAATTGACACACCAACAGTCTGCAAAAATTCACAAAATGTTTCACTTGTTGCTCGCTAGGAATGGATTCAGGACTAATGCAGGCCTTAATGGGACACACCTGAAGCCACATCAGAGTGGCACAGAGTATTGTTCCCTTCTTTCATAAAATCCCTGTGTATCTCAAGGTAATAACCTCTGGTGTGCAGTCTGACATATTTTTTTAAATCAAATTAGGTTATATATCATTTGAAATAGATCAAAAGTTCTGTGATTTTTTGGCATTACCACTGTCTGAACCTTCTTCCCTTCTCCAGTGGACACTGAGAAATGTCAATCCTGTTTACACCTCCAAAATAAGAAAAATTGGTGAGAATTCATTTCTCTGGGGAAAGGGATCCACAGCAAATATTTCCATTTGCAGAAAAGAACAGAAGTTGGAGAGCATCCCTAGGTGCTGAAAATTTAATTCATTTTATTAGAAAGTTAGCATGCCAAAGATGATTTTAATGAGTTATTCTAATGCTCCAGAAGGGCGATGGGTTTGCACCTTTTGATCAGCAGGGTGCTGTGGAGTTGTTACATTGGATTATATGTAATATTGGAAAGAGAATTGGATTATTAACAAATTAAAATCTTTCTTTAGGTCTTAGAAACCAGTATTTTCATAATGAATGGCTCTGACTCTTCAAAAAAAGCTGTGATCATCCTATCTGACTGATGCAGAATAGCTTGTTTCATCAAGCGATGAAATCTGTCAAGCTCATTCTAAATGTCTCAGGTTTGCTGAGCTGAAGTGTGAACTACCTGTTGGTTCAC
The DNA here is from genome assembly GCA_013186435.1 of Turdus rufiventris. Classification (NCBI taxonomy): domain Eukaryota; kingdom Metazoa; phylum Chordata; class Aves; order Passeriformes; family Turdidae; genus Turdus; species Turdus rufiventris. Next base: position 2,755,002 of record PYHW01010320.1, read on the forward strand.
TGCCACTGCTTGACATTTACAGTAGCAAAACTGGACTTAATTGTAGCCTCTGTTTAGTAGCTTATCAGTAGAAAAAACGTTTTTCCTGTGTTTTCAGTCTCTGTTGAATCTTTTAACTCTAGCTAGCATTAAAGCCTTGTCTCACTTGGATAGGCTATATAGCTCATGTATACGAGACTTTGGATGTGGCTTTGGAGCACCGTATCTTTTCATCAGGCATCTCTTAATGAAAAATGTTGGATCCATGGGTCCACAACTTGCTTGATACAAATCACAGTAATTATTATAATTAATATTCACAGGTCCATATGCTACTCAAAGATACTAAATCACAGTTGCAGCAAAAATAAAATTTTGTTTTCTTACTTTGTGTAGAAGGATAATAATTTTATTTGATACCTAAGAACCCATTTACTGGATCAAGAGCTCAAAGATTATATGTTGCGAGCATGGTCAGTGTGCCTGAAGATATTTTAGCCAAGACTTTATACAACATTGTGCAGAACAGAAAATCTGTAAGGTGATAGTCAGTCTCAAATAATAGCACTATTATTCTCCTGCCTCAAATAATAGTACTATTAGATTCCTTCAACTATACTTTTATTATTAATTTTGTCTCTGGACTTGGTGCACAGACCATCAGATTCAACTCTTTGTCCATCACCACTCAAGGATGAAAATTGCAAAAGCTAGATCATGAGTAAAATGTTAAAAATATGTGTTAAATAATTTTAACAAGAAGCTTTTTGATCTAGGTTTACTATAAAACTACTCTCTTTTTGATTCAAGAATCATTAAGGTCACAACAAAATCCTGTTCCAAAATCAAGCTCCCACTTGGGTGTCCAGGATGGGTTCTTGATTTTGTTGTTGGAAGAGGTAATGTACATGTTTTCTTCGCTTCCCTTCCTTCCTCAATTAGTTCATATGGCAATGTGGAACTGAAAGTCAAACTATAGATGACCCCAAGTACAAACCAATGAAGCAACGTTTTCAAGATAATTTTTGCCCCTTTTCCATTGACAAAATCCCTAGAAATTATTTTATAGAAATTCTCGATTGTTCACTGGAGCTAAATAATTTTTATCTTTTACTGGTTTCCTCAAGTTTCATTGAGGTGCTGTTTGTCTTCTGCATCCTGAAATTAATCTTTTACGCATTTTATTAATTTTTCTACTCATACTTTTTGAGGTATTTTATTAGACTTTTTTTACCTGACAGGAGTTGTGTTATTCAATGAGTTCTTGATCTTCTACTGTTTTCTATAATTAAAAATCCAGTTGATCCAATAATGACATGTTCCTTTTAGAGTGGAAGAGTCTTATTTCACAAATATGCTAATTGCCAGAAAATCTCCCTAAGAGTAGACATATATCCCCCACATGTCTACTGAGACAGTATTGTTTACTGTGGTTGTTAGACATGTCTTATCTTTTTCTGTCTTCTAGAGGGTTCTGATCTTCCATGTAACATTTTTTGACAACGGTATCTGTGGTCAAGTATTATCGATTGTGAATTGCCAGTTTTCTCATGTCAATTGGCATACCTATTTTGTCACAGAGACTTGCAGATAAATAATTGTCTAAAGAGGTTTGCACGCCTTTAGAGAGCTTCTTCAAGCTGCACCACACAAATGCAGCTTGAAATCTGACACAATTATCTGCAGAAATTGCTATTAATTTCTCCCATTTATCTTTGGAGATGAAAACTTTCCTGAAATCTCTGAGGTTCCATCTTTCTCTTCAGCTTCTGGTCTGATACAGTACATGTTTCCATGACCCTTCTCATGTCTATCTGTATCCTAGAGAGTGCTAACAAGGAGAATTGTCAAGGGAACCCATTAAGTGCGTTGGGTGAGCAGTGATATATCTTGCAGACATACGGTTTAGCTAATCGTAATAACTATTCAGCACACAGGCTTTTCCCTTAAGTCCAATAATTGTATTTACATTCAGAGACAGTCCAGAGCTTCTTTCTCCTTCTCTTTGCTGCTGGACTGAACCTTGCCATTCCCATCTCAATTAGTGTAAAAACACTGCTAAGTCTGAGTTTTGCCACACAATTAAAAAACTTTTACAGCAGCAATGTTGTAAGTGCCACATTACAATGAACATGGACTATGGTTTTTGTCATCTGACACTGCATCCTAATTGGGCTTAATTCTCAGTTTCTACATGAGAGCATAGCATTTTTACACTGGGCAGCAGTATCACAGGAATGTCTCCAGATAGAAAGATCCTATATGAAATGGTACCAAGTAATCAACCTCTATCCCCTGTGTCTGATCTACATAGAAAGTTGCTCAGCATTCAGATGTTTTAGCCTAAATTTCACACTGAATTGAGTGTCAGTTGGAAGAGTTTTGTCAAAAAACAGAGCCTGGTATAGTTTATAAGAACTTCATGACTATATGCCTCTCTTAGTAGCTGAAATTTTTTATAGATGTGTTCTACTATAATAAATTTTCCTTGAGCTCCTAAAGTATTCTTGGTATTTTAACAGACTATAATAATTTTCCATAAGAGGGTATATTATTCTCTGTATAAAAATACAGATATACATTAAAAGAAATACAGTTATGTACTTACACAAGAAATTATTGCCTTAGACACAGATAATAGGTCTTGTGCAATCTTACTTTGCCACACATAAATACTGTATTCTAATAGGAGGGCTTCACTAAAATATGAACTATTAATCTTTAAGTACAATTGTCACCTAATACTGAACATTTGTCTCCTCCTTTTGAACTCAAGGATGAGAAATCTGGGTAATTGTGACAGTTGTTCAATCACAACCTGCTATTACTAAAAACTCAGGGGGTTTTAAAAGGGGGATTTAAAATTAAGATCCTTGAAAGTGTGGTGCACATTCAATATTAATCCATGTAGATGTTGGAATCTGTATTTTTTATTCAACCATTGAGAAATGTTATCATTAGACAGGCCAACACTTGCTGTCTCCTTTTGAACTGATACTGTTGCATTGGCACTAATAATCACATCTAGTTCTCCAGCAGTGCTGAGTATAAAATTACGTTTTGCATCATCTGCATATGTCTCTATGGCCATTGCAATATATTCCTTCATAATCATATGCAATTAGAATGTCCCATACAGGATTTAAGAGTTTTATATCAAATTTTGTAAGTTGCGGTTTTTTTGTTGAAGGTTTTTGAGAAGCAGAAAAGGGGCTAATGCTGCTAAAATCCAAGTTGTTCAAAGTACAATGGTTTATCTTACTTTCTGTTAACGTTCCATTGCTAAAAACTTAAGAAGCTGAATTAGTAGTGCACTGATTTCGTAAATAGAAATCTTGCCTAGGGAACTATCCTTGAGTCATATTTTCTGGGGCTTTTTTCATTTTTCTAATCAATGTTTTCAGAATATGTGCATTTTGTAATCAGTTGTGGTTTTTTAACCTACTTTTATTTCTTTCCCCATTCTCTGATGTATGGCTTATGCAGATATCTATGGCAGTATGAAATTAGCTTTCAGAATCTAAATAGGTTGCACCATTTTCAGTTGTATTAGCAAACTTCCATGATAATTTCTTCACAATAACAAAAAAGTGATGCAGTCTGATGTATTCAGCATCTATTCTTGCCACTTATTTTTTACTTGTCAAAAATTCTGCCTATACAGAATGTGTAATAACTTCCCCTGAGGATATTTAAACTAATCTTCATGAGACAAATTTGTTCTCAGCACTTCCTGGTGGCATGTGAAGTTCGTTGCAGGCCTTGGAGTTAGCACATATTTGTGCTATATTTTTCCTGTCTTAAAAATTGCAACTCAATTTTCTAATGTACTTTAAGTTTTAAACACTGATACAATTCTTCTTTTTATGCCAGGATTATGCTGAATTTTGCCTTGATGGAAGTTTTTAGCAAAATATGGTGTTAACAATAACCAATGGCAATAATGACTACAATAATAGTTGGTTACTTAAGAGGAACCATAGATCGCTTTTTTTTCTGTGATCAGAATTTTGGAAAAGGCTGAGTTTTTAGTTACTTCTTCATTAAATTCCTTAGAGCTATAAAAATTCAACACTTTGTTTCATATTTGTAAAATGAGCACAACAATCTTTCTAAGGGTACGCTTCATTCTTTAGTAATTTTGAAGACATGAATCAAAAAAAAATCATAAACTTTTTTTCATGTAAAAATTCATAAACTGTTGGGGTTTTTTTTCAGGATATACTACTAGGATAGTAAAAAAATATGCTTGTGGGATCCATGTAGATTTCTGGGATTTGGGGCTTTTTTACCTTCATTGCAAAGTTGGCCTCCTGATGACTGAGGCACTAGACAATCGGTGTTCAAATACTGGATGTATGGCAGGATAAACTGCAGACTGCAGTGGAGATATCTGCATTTCTCTTCCTTGACTCACTGAATATTCAGTAGGACTTACAAGTTCAGATTTGATGCCATACCTGACCGGGCTGCGAGCTGTTCTGGTGGGTTATCTTTGACTAACAGACAAATTCTCACCCAGTGAGGTCAGCTGAGAGATGCTGAGCAAGTGAACAAGCTGAAATTCTCTCTGAATGAGAGAAGACCCTTTTTCCCTTTGAATTTTTTTTTTTTTTACATTTTCCTATTCACATATATTCCTTTCCATATGCCTCTATCTGTTCACGAACAACTTTTACTTTTGTTTCTAGTCCCTTTTTTATTTTTTTTTAAGTGTGGCAACTGTGCTTTATTGATGACAGAGATTGCAGCAATCTTAAGTAGAAAAGGAAGCTTTCTTGTGCCTCTCCCATTCAGTGTTATGGGACAGGCCTAATACAGAGAGGATTTTAGTTTGCTCTTCAGTATTGTTTGCTGTATTCTATGTGGAGCTCTGCTGGAGACAGGTAGTACATTGAGGTGAGGTAATTCCTCAGTTTCCATGGGGTCAGCTTTTCATGCTGCAGTTAAAAACTCATTGTGCCTTATATTATACACAGTTGTTAACAGAGAAACAAGTGAACAGCAGGGACCCAGCACAAGATGAATAAAAAATCAGGAAGCAAAGTAAAGATTGCAGATCCAAAGGAAATTACCTAGCAGACAAATCTGTAAAATCAATACAGCGATATCAATTGACATAGCTCAAAGGTAGTTTGGTGTCTCCTTTAGTCTAACTAAACAAAATCCACATTCATTTACATTGAACATTCTTTTAACTGAGCCCAAAGCAAAGTTTATGCAAGAATGGTCCACAGCTAGCTGTAACCTCTTGAAAGTTAGACAATCAGGGATTTGTGTAGCTGTGACAGTAAAGGTGCCTGGTCATAGGTAACCCAACTGTGGAAGCTGCTTTTGGGTGTCCCCTCCATTGATAATTTCCTCAGGGTCTTTAGAGAGCTGCCTTACGGCCAAGATCACAAGTGACAGCTGCCACTCCTGCTCTTCAAAACCACATCTTACACCCCTTGTGGGGCAGTACACCACCCTGTGCTGCCTCTTCTGAGAGCTGGTTGCTGATTCTCTCCTTTGTAATGAAATGTAATACAGTGGGGCAGTAGTCAATTCCTGATCACTGGTCTTTCAAAATGCACATTTTCAACCTTTTCCTGATTTCAACTCCATACAAACAAGGCTGACTTTGTTCAAAAAATGTTTTTTCAAAACAAATTTATTAGGGTTTAGCTCTTAGATAATATGTTGGAAATAACCCAAATTAACTACATTTGCTGGCTAATGTAATTGTGCTTTTCCTTAGGCAATTTTGATTAAGAGAACATATAAATTAGTGGTATTTCCAGTTTGAGGAGCTGCGTCTCCTTTAGGTGACACTTAACAGTTATTTTCAATCCATTTGCTTTTGACATTCTTTCAGTCTGTTCTTTCCTATACATAATGCATGAGAAGAGTATTTAAAGTATACTTGTGTTTTGACACTAGTGAACAGTACTCAATAGTATTTGTATTTTGTAGGAGCTAAAACTTCAGCAAGGAATAACAGTTTTGGAAAGAGTCACGTGTTCGGGATGTAAATGTCTGACTCCCAAGTGCTCTATTGCTACTAGGAATCATGTCTTTGAATTTCTATAACAAATTTCAAAATCAACATTGCAACTTCATCACACTATTCTACAATTCTTTATTTATTTACTACATGTAAAGGTTAGTACCTTAAAAGTGACTGTTTCGATATCTAAAGTATTTTTAAAGGTGCTGTTTTGTAGTAAACCTGTGAATCTGTACATCTGCTACCAGAGGAAGGATTGTCTTTCAACTGAGACCTTAGTTAAGAAAAGCAGTCATTGCAACTGAGCCTGTCATTTCAAACTCCCTTACCCTCAAAGGTGAAAAATAGATGTTTCTAGAGGTCTTTGAGGAATAATGCATTAGGAAAACCGTTCTCAAAAATTTTATCCGCTTTTAGAGGGTGAATTATTTGAGCAAGCTCAATATTGTCTATGTTTTATTTGAGATTAATAGAAAATGGAAACAGATGTGTGTTTTCTTCATAAACTGAGGACAGAAAAACTTAAAATAAGGTTTGAAGGTAGAGCAGTATGATTCAAGCTTTCAGATTTCTTTTTCCATGCTCAGAATTCATTAGTTACCAGTGAAGTGGATTACTAGGTCATTTCTTTGTCTTTGGAAAGTATTGTCTTACTTTTTTGTTATGCAAAAATCGCTTGTAAGATACTAATCTTTTTCTTCACACTTTTTCCCTTTTTTACCATAAGAGGAATAAAACAATGAGACAGTCTTCCAGCATGTTCTTGCCCTTGACAGTTTAATCAGAGAAATTGTATTTCAGCCATTTGACATTTATTTATGGTAATGAAATTGATTCAGATTATGTAACTTCCCAAAGCTCTTGGAGGTAATGTGCTTTTGGCTTTTATATGTAGTAAATTTAAGTGGACAACTGGGGGAAGTAATATCAGCAAGATGAAAAGAATGTCATGGATCTAGCTTGCAGAAGTATAAGTACAAAATAGAAATGATCAAGCAGCAAAACATGCCACAAAGTTTCAAGTTTGTAAAACTCATTCATACTGTTGTTCAATAAGTCTCATTTATTTTAGAATCCCATTTCAAAACCTGTTCTTAGTTATGCTCTATTAACTCTTATGAGAGGTCTCATACTGCACCAGTTGCTATTTCTTCAGATAAGACGCTTGTGTGAGATGACACAGCATATTCAGTGAAGGTTGTTAATTCTCTGTGCAATCTAATCTAAAATCATGGAGAAAGATCATAAATAAACACTAATGTTTAAGGAGTTCAGTGAACTGATTAAACAGCCCTATGCCTTGCAATTTTGTTTGTTTAATTTTATTTGTGTATATTGAACATTATTGGAGCTTTTCTGATACAAATCTGCAGAGTCAAAAATACTGAGGTACATCCCAAGTTTTCAGAATTTGCTGTCAGGTACCACTGTGACTTTTAGCATTCCTGTTAACAGCCTGACAGGCCAGCATCAGGATTGGTGTCTGACATTCAAATGTATAAATACTTGCACAGTTACATTGTTCTGCTCTGTCTTGAATTTTGTCCTTCTGACCTGATATTTTCATCTCTTCTGCTTTATATTCTTTCTTGCTAGGTAACTAGGGACACTGCGGACAAAACCTGTTCATAAAACCTTCCAAAAGCAGTGATGGCTCTAACTTTTATGAAATTCCTTCAGCAGTCCTTCAGCAAAGTAACCTCTTTTTCAGCTTCTTTATCTGGGCTCCATTGCTCATACAGTGCTTAGCCATGGCTTTCAAGCACACTCAGTGAGGGAATTAGCATTCACTTGTATGATGCACTGTGGCCTCTAACATTTTTTAATGCAAAGAAAACTCCACTTCATTCCAGTACTATCATTAGCCATGTTTATTTCTGTCCTGTGCAATAGCCAGTGAAAACTGGAACCTGCCATGCTGGCCCCTGCAGAGGAGAGTAGCAAACAGGGTCTCCACATTCTGACCTGACCCAAACTGAGGCAAGAAAGGAAGTTGGAGGATACATAAGGAGCACAAACAGTGGATAGAAAAAATGGATTTGAATCCAGATTGATTAAATGGGAAAGGCAAAGCTAAGTGAGAAGTCTGAAAGAAAAGTGTACGATGGCAAAAGAGGACTCTACCACTGTAAGACCAACAATTACAAAAGCATTCAAGGGGACAATGGATGAAGCAGCACATACCTGCCAGTACATGAGAAATATTCCAAACCTTAGTATTATGATAAAGGAATAGACTTTAGGATCAGAAATATTCCATCATAAACATCTCATCTCCAGTATAACACAAGCCATATTGAACCTCCTTCAGTAATATCATCCTCAAAAAAGAGAAATAGCAATGCAAATGGAAACAAAATTTGGAGGAGACCAGTGAATACAAAAATTTGAATTTTTATTATTTTTTCCTCTTATTTCTAAATTTTTATTGCACTTTTATCAAAACCAATTTTAAAAGAAAAACATTAACTCTAGTCCCACCTAGTTTTTATATTTATTTTTCTTTACTTTTTTCTCCTTATAAGAAGGTCCAAGAATTAAGGGAATTTCACATGCGATGTAGAGAGAGTCCTTTACTCACAGTTACCTCTCCATATTGCTAGTCTGCAAGAACTAGAAATTTCAGAAGAGATTTTGCTTCTGCATTTCACTTTCAGGGGATATTTGTAGGCAGACTGGAATGTTCATTGCTGATGCATATTGAATCTGATGACATTTTAAAATTTCTTGTCACTGTTTGTCTTATCAATACTGCCCACCACATCTGAAGCTTTGTGGTTTGTGAATTTGCATAACCAAGCAGTCTTTGAGTATAACTGCAATATAATTTTTTTTTTTTAATTGAGGATGAATGTGTAAGGTAGATATTCTGTACATCTGGATTGAACTAAGATTGGCCTGCTGGTTTTTTTCCACTGGGTGAATCTTATAGCAGCACATCTCAGTATTATATGAGCCATTATGAATGTCTGGGAACAGTGTGTCTCAGTCATTTATCATTATGCAATTATCTGACTTCTTCATTGACAGGGGAAGGTGCAGGAAGGATGGAAATGCTTTTATTTTCCCAATTGTTTATTTGAAATATATTTCAGTTGATGTCATAGGATCTTCCTTTATCAGTTCATGAACACACATCAGCTATAAGATCCTAAATGTGCTCTGCACCATAGAAACCTCTTTGCTGAGAATTCTTTGCTCCAGTACAGATGCACTTGTTACTTTAATGTGTGGCATTCTAATCAGCTCTTTTCAGTCTCTGTTTAAAGTCCATAATGCTAATTTGTTTGATTAATTTTGAAAGAACCGAGCCAGATTATCCCATTAAGTTAATGCTACTGATTTTTAACAGATGTTTAAAATAGAAAATGCTACTAAGGGGAATATTGCAAGAATTGCAATAGTCTTTTAAAAGCTGAATTTTAGTTACCATAGGCTAAACGATTTTAAAGCTTCATTCTATAGGTACTCTAATAAAGAGCTATGAACTGTGGATTTAGCTAAAATGATAATAGTTTGTTTTTAAGTAATATCTAGAGGGTCTCATTTTTTTTGTAGTTTGAGCTGTTTAAGTCTCTCAGCACTTTCAAAGGAAAGTCTGGGACACCTAGATCACTTGCTGCAAATGTCACTCTGATAATGGCTGAGGACCTCTCTTTAAAATGCTCCAATTTCAAGGGCTGTCACGCGGACAGTTGTTGATACATTCTAGAGGGAAAATGTGGGAATGGTATCAAAAACAGCAGATCAATTCAGCAGCGTTTCATGTTCAGTAGCCTCACAATTCTTTCTGATTGCAATTAGGGTTTAAATCCACCCAGACTTTGTATCCATACAGGATTAGAGTATTGTTCTTTAAAAGAGAGATAAGGATTTGAGAGAGTTGGAAGATAGTAAAGTAATCAAAGAGAAAGTCATTTATACCACACTGCTTAGGGTGATCAAATATAGATCTACTGGAAAGAACATTTCAGTAAAATGCAGGTACACAAGCTATTTTCCTTAGAGTAAAAAATTTTGAAAGGAATATTGTCTAGTTATTTTCTATTCTTTCAATCTTCCTTCACTTTTCTGTTTGAAATATTAAAATAGTGCAGAGTTTTAAGTTTTTGTTCCCATTAAGCTGAAAAGATACAGTGCAGCAATTGAATACTGATGAATGGAGTTGAAGGAGTCTTCCTCCCAGTCTATGTAGTCATTTATAATACAGAAAGTCAGATCACTTCTTAATGTACTGGCATTTCATGGCAGACACAGGAAAACAGTCTGCATATTTACCGACTCTTCAATTGTACAAACAATTGCTTTCTTTAGTTTTCTATCTCTTGTTTTTAATGATAATGTTACTTACATGAGTTTGAATTTTAAGTGTTCATCTTATTATTTCAGTTAAAAAAATGCAGTGGATACAAATAATTGGTTGCTGTGGCAAGAATTACGCCATAAGAGCATTATTGTGATTCCAAGTATTTAATAACAGGCAGGAGCAGATGAGCCCTTTGAAAGCATATACTGGTTTTTTTGTGACTGTTCACAAGCTATTACAGCAAATAAAAGAGAAAATATATTCGTTTTATCTTGCATCAAAATGCTTGTTTGTAAAATATATTTTATTTAAAATATTTTATTTTCACTACTTTGTCGAGCCATTATCCTTCATAATGGATTAGAAGCTCAGGCCTGTTAATGCATAATGTTGCTGGTCTATAGACCTCTAACTTTAAAACAGCTGGCTTTAGCCCCATGCAAGAGGATTGCCTTACTCCTTTAAAATAATAATCCGTTTGGCCAGCTGAAGTTCAGACATTTGGCTGCAGAAGAGATTGAGGAAGAAAATCAGGATATCCTTGGAGAAAACTGAGGGCTTTCCTTGTCGGATATACTTCTGTGGGCCCCAGAAAAAACTGGAGTCCAGAACAGCTATTGAACTAAGCAGCTAACAAATGGGTCCAATAGTTAGAAGCATAAAGATTCTACATGAAAAAACCTTAGAGAGTTTGTCTGGCCACATAGTGTGCATCTGAAAGTTAATGAGCTGATTGTATTTCTTTTTATATTGTGTTTTCCAACTCGTATTGCCCAGACACAATCAAGTTTTACTTTTTCTTCTGCTTTCATTACTTTAGGCCTCATCTATATTTTAATGACAAGATTGTGTAAAGATAGAGAGGCATTGTTAAACTGAATCTGTAGGTTTTGTGGGGGTTTTTTTTCAATGGTCTCCTCACTGTCAGCTTGAAAGTTACGGTATTGTGAAGGTGCATCTATTACTCTGAATTGGTAATACAGCTCCCATGCTGCTATGTACACACAGACTGCTTTCTTTTAATAGTAATCAAAGGTATATGCAAAAAGCCTGATGAGAACATCCTCTGTTTCTGAAGAAAAATATATTAGTTACTAGATTAGCTGCTGCTTAGAATCTCACCTGAGAGTAGGTCTGAGTTCTTGCTGAGATAAGCAGCTCAGATTTGAAGTCACCACTGCTACCTTGAGTTCTGCCAAAAGGACCTGTACTCAAAACTCAGTAGAACAGAAATGAAGAGCTTATAACCCATAGAGAAATAAAAAAAAAATAGAGTTAAATGATGCAAACTTAAAGTCAGGAAACATGGTGTGCGCCTTCTTCACTGTGTCATCCTAGTTCTGTCTCTGCATCTCCTCGTTCCTCAGTGATGGAAGGAGATTAGCTGGAGCAGGCTGGTGTAAAGTTTTTGTTCTGTTACAATAAGCGGTGTGTGTACCTCTTGAAGGACAAAATATATCTAATTTCAGTCCTGAATTCTGGATAGCGTTTCAGGACTGGCGCACAGATGGGATTTATCAACAGTCTGATGGCAACATGACTATCGTTCATGGGCCCTTGTGAGGGGTGAGTGAAGGTTATGTCACCAAATTAATTCTAAGGGCAAAGTCAAGTGATAGTTGTTAAAATTACTTTCTCCTTTCCCATTTTTAGAAGACACATTTTATTTTCCACCACATAGAGAAAGGAAATGTTAGTCACATTCACCACACATTGAAACACTTATTTATTGAAAATAATGATAACCCTTCCTAATGTGGAAAATTATTTTTTTTTTCATTCCCAATAACCCAAATGCTACTGTAGATCCCAGGAGTTCCTTGGCTCTTCCTCTTTTTCTAGTACTAATATCTTGTTTAGCAAAAGAATGTCAGGTTACTGCTTTGATTTCTTACAGGTGCTCCCTCATCACCTATTTCTATTAGAATATTGCAGCCTGTTTACTCATCAATTCACTTCCTTTTCAAAAAAATTCAGTCCATTTAAGCAACAATGAGCTTTTATCTCATTTTGCTCTCAGCAGAGTGACATAAGAATAGATAATGTCATATACAGTACATAATTGTACATTAAACATATAAAACTACCTAATATACTAAATAATATTGTGTTAATATAATTAAGAAAAAAAAATCAAACATATGAGGTCCAAATTATCTATAAATTGGTAATCTGCATCAAATATTATGTGTAAATCATGTCCTTTCCTTAGGCTTGTTACTGTTTTGTAAATTATTTCTCAGTAAAAATATATTTTAAAATGAATTTAACTTTACCTTTTGTGCATCAGCACAACAGTTTTGTTAACATATGAGTAAGCAGTGCAATTGCACAGCAACAGAGATATAAGATACATGGGAGACAAAACAAAAGAAAAGGTATATTTAACCCTGAAGTGGTAAGAATGAGACAGACAAATGGAAACAGCTTTCATGTTCTCCTCCAGTCTTTTTCTTGATTTTTAGCTCTGCTACTTTTACTTGCTTTTACTTCTGCCCTTATGACACTCTCTACTTCCAAATTTGCTAACCATTTGTCTGATTCTCTGATTATCTAAGATCTGTTTAGATTTTGTGAAAGGCTAGTGAGACCAGACCTTTCTTTTTTTTTTTTAATATCTGTCAAATACTATTGGGATGGGATCCTTTCTCTCTGTTCTTTTTCTGACAGTCTGCTGACAGACTGGAACTTGGTTCCTTCTAAATGAATATTTTCCTTTGTCATTGCTCTGAACAAACAGATTTGAAAGAATGTATTGCAGATATTTGTCTATAACTCTTCACATCTGGATTCATAGACATACTAATTTCCTTATAAAAGGCTGGAGATTTTACCAGGTGCACTTTCCTCTAACATTCACATTTCATTTTTAATTGTCTGGCTTCTTCACCTTTACCAGAGTCCAGTTTTTCTCCATCTCCTCCAAGAGCTCTTTTGTAATGAACAACAGAGGAGCTATATAGGTTAATTCATTAGTACTTGCAAGACCTTTTTCTTTACCTGCTAAAGGGGCATTTTTAAGCCAAAGCCCCTCCAAGTATCTTCAAACAGAATAAAGAAATGTGAAATCTTTTACCTTACTTCTATTTATTTATTGCTAGCCTCCTGAATAGTACCAAAGCAAAATCTGTATTACACTTGAGCTGAAGATCTCTCTGACTCAAATAAGCCAGGTCTTAAAGCTAACTTGACCCTTTATATCCTGAGAAGCAGAAAATGTAATGGTATGAGTTAGCATTTTCAGAGTAGTTCCAACCTTCAGAGCATCTTTTACACAATTAGAAAATCTCATCAACTGTAGAGGAGTCACTAATTCTTTGCAGTGCCTTTCAGGTTCACTTCTGCAAAACTATGGTATGGTTTCTAGGTTCACTTCATATAACTCTCTGGTGACAGAAAGCACAAGAGAAATTTTCTGTGTCTCCCAAACTGTACAGTGGTACAGTGGAAACTATCAAGTTATTGGGCTCTCTCTCTCTCTCTTTTCTTTTTATTTTCCCCCTTTTTTTTTTTTTTTTTTTTTACATATTTACTCAAATCAAAGTTCTTGTCTCTGATGACGTTCTCCTATGCAACAGCACATATTTTTCGCTCAACGAAGAGTAAGAGATAGACTATGACAGAATCATATCAGGATGTGAGAGCAAGCCTATAGGAGTGCCTCCTCCTCCTCTACAGCTTCCCATCTGTGGCAGGAAGATGGTTCTCCATTCATCTGCATCTTAGGGCACTCTGACTAGGCAACCTACTTTCACTTCACTTTGCCTCTGCCATTGTTACACCTAGCAAAATGAAATTAGAATTGCACTGAATATGGAAGCTAGGGTTTTGTGCTTTGCTTTAGTTGTTTTGGGGTTTTTGTAGCCTTCTGGCCTTTTCTGAAAAAAGGTACTCCTGAAGTGTTAGTCTAGAAGCTAGTAACTGAAAATCTTAGTGTGAGCATAGATATAGGGGTCTGCTTTAAGTGTTGGATCTCTGAGCCAAAAATACAGTATCATCATGTAGTAATAGATGAAAATTGTAGGGCGTTTAGTACTTCCCATAGCTGTTTTTCTGAGGCAATTGCTTGGGTCATCAAACTGAAGGGTTTTTTTACTGTGGTGTCCAATTTAAATATGTTATTTTAAAAGTTAGTGATTTCCCCCTTGCTTTTTGCCTGTGTCTTGCTATGGTAAAGGACAAATGTCTCTTGATAAAGGGCAGAGTTGTAAATGATAAGATAGTGTCTGAAGATGACAGCCTTCACTCATTGTAATATGTGTAAAGGGATACTGTTATTGTCTTAAGTGCTGCTGTCATGTTCAGTTCCTGCTCTCGGAGAAATTTCAGTTCCTTTCAGAGCAACGGGCTGACTGAGAGTCAGTTTTGTATTGTGAAAATGGGTATGAACTGTGACATTCTGTGTTTCTCTCCAGTTTTTTTCTTGGGTCATTAAAAGTTGAAATCTTGTTACTGGAGGCCTTCTGAAGTGTGTTTTCAGTAACCTACTCACTAGATAGATGATGGGCTGCCAGCTTCCTGAGCCCTGTTGGAGATTACAAAATCTGCTCCTTTTACTAAATGGCATGTGGAACATTCTGGGCTTGTAATGATGAAATGTTATGAATATTCCTGGAATATCGTTGTATAGTTTTAGCTCCCTTTACCCTAGTGTAAGAGCAGAGGGAGTAGGCAATTTCCTGCCTGACAGCAACCAATCCATACATTCCTTGTCAGCTTTTCCTATGGAAACCTCTTGTCCCATACCCTAAAATTACATCTGCATGAGGCACATTGCTGCAGTTTCCAGGAGTACATACTCAGTGGCCAAAATGAAAGAGTGTTTATAGACCTGCTGCACCTTCATGTTGTGGCTTACCGGGATTTATCTCCTTTGTCTAGATAAGCCTGCACAAACATTTTTAACATTCTGACAATTAAGAAGAGAGAAATAAATTTATCTGTTGTTTAATGGAGAAGAGTCCCTGTGCTAGAGCCTTCTTCTAGTTATAACTATTTTTGATTTTTATGCTGCAGGTTTCAGTCCCTAGAGCAATAAAATGTTACTCTTTATTTCCCTTAGGAAATAAAGTGTCCTACCCACAGCCAAGAAGTAATAACATAAGTGGCACATAAATTTGTGTGGTGGCTGGTTTTCCTAATGGGCTTGGTTCCACTGACTACACACATCATGTCGTTAGAGTGCTTTCTGTAACCCATTGTGTCTTGAATCATTTTCCAGATAATGCAAGGAACACAAAGCTGTATGTCTTATCACTAATGATATGTACCCAATGATGTTCCTGAGTCCATTTCCAGGTCACCTGTTTTTGCATGAGATCTAGTAAAAACAGTATAATATTTTGCTTTCCTGATTCAAGAAAAAAATCTGGCATGTAGCATACTGATTTATAAATAAGGTTATCTCATTCTGCTTTAAAGTGCTACTAATTATTGTTACTATTGTTAGTCATCTCTGCCTATTCTGGAATTCCTCTTCTTCTTTTTTCATTCTGATGTCCTCAGCATTGTTCCTTGGGATCTATTAGCTAGCAGTGTCACTCAAAGCACCTAATTTCAGAAAAATTTAAATATGTTATTGGGTCAGATTCATGATTTAGCTCTATCTGGAGATGATTGAAAGAAAAAAAGAAAATGGTACAGAAAATCTTGCATAATAACATAGAATTGCTTTTTAAAAAATAATACATCACTGGTTATTCCACTGTTAACAAGAAAAGATAATTTAGAACTGGATATAGATCCAGAATTATAGTGGGAGTGTCCATTTTTCTGGACTGGTTTATTTGTCATATTTGATGCCTATTCACAAACAACTTATGAAAGTTTTAAGTAAATGTATGGAACTAAGGGGAAAAAAACGGAATTTCTGCATTCCCCTACTTATATATATTGCTAAGTGTTTTAAAATTAAAAGCATTAGCCAAAGTATTGGAAAAACAATATTGTTTCAGTTACTCCTAAGATCACTTTAAATTTTCTTTCTTTTGTAGTCATTTAAGACTCCTTTTTATAAATTGCCTTTAGCCCTTTTTATTAGCTTTGGCTATAGCTATTGGCTCTGTTAATGGGTTTTATTTGTTTCTGCTTGTGCCCCAAAACCAAATTACTGTAACTAATGTACCACTGTAACTTTTCATAACTGTCTGTTCCTGAAAGGAAAAAGCAAGTTCATCAAGTCAAAATATTAACACTTTTATGTCCTATTAAATAACAACCCAAAGAAAATTGTGCTGGTGTCTACAGGACTCAGCATTAAACCTATGAAATTTAATGTACTGTAGCAGATTGAGATTTGACACAATTTCCCTCTGTGGAAATTGTCCTCACTGTCATAATATCCATACTAAGCAGCAGAACTGGGATAAAGCACAACAGAAATGATCCCCATTTGGAGCATATGTTATGATTCCAGCAAGTCAAGAAGTTTAGTAGCAGGTTTTTAAAATAGTCTAGGTTGTGCCCAGAAAACTTTAGGACTGTCTATATGGCTATGGAAATTATGCAATTCCTTCATGTTTAACAAGCTGTCTTGTGTATTTTTCATTCATTAAGTTCTTTGGCTTTCCACATAAACAGACTTACTGAAGTATTAGGGAAATAATGAATGGTTGTTCCTTCAGCTTTGAGTGAATATGCAGGTGTTATAGTAATTGATGAAGAAAGAAAATGGCTTTCCAGCCCATGTACCAGTGAAAAAATGTGATTGTACACAAGAGTATTGCAGAAATTAGAGTAAACACAGCAAATGTTTGATTAAAATTCTATCTTCTCCAACCAAATCAACCAAATCAGTATGTTCCATGCCAATTTTTTTTTCTCTACAAGTGTATTTCTCTAGCTCTGATTATGCTGGGCAACAGCAGTGAAAAGAATTAACCTGAGCTCATCTATGATGAGTTTATAATCTAAATCCCTGAAAAAGGTTATATTGTTTTAGGCTCTACAGTATATAACATTGCTTCCCATTAATTATTAAGAAATGCTTTTAGAAATGCATTCTTAGATATCACTGCAGTGCAGACTGCAGTATAGAAGCCAGAAGGCTTCTATAGCATGTAAACAAGGCAGAAATTGCTGCAGATTTGAGGATGGTAAAAAGTAAACACAGTCCATGCATAGTGAAGGATGATATTGCTTATGCATAAGGACTACTGTGAATACTTTGAGCAAATTTGCCCAGCTACTTGGGTATGGATACAATTTTTTGGTATTTTACCTTTCTTGCATTTTGTCTTCCCTTACCTTTTATCTACTTTCACTCCTTCAAAAGCATGGCAAGTAAGTTTGGAGGCAGTGGCTCCTTACGGGGCCCAATTTCTTTGTGAAAACACATTAAAGAAAGCAAATCCTAAATTTATCTGAAAACAGGAAGGAGGAAAAAAAGTAAATTTTGAACTGAATTCATTAAAGGAAAAAATATCACATCTGAATAGTCTAAAGTTGTACCTTTGCTCTATGGTTTTCAGAATAATCTATATAAATACTTTTGCAGTGTATTTTGTTACCTAAACTCTCATTTTGAACTTATGCAAAATATCGTTATTTTTCAGTTAATTCTTCTGTAAGCAAGTCTTCAGAGATGCTTGTGTATGCACATGTATTTTATTTGTATGTCATATTTTACAGATAATCTATTAGCAGTAATGACAAATTATCTCGTATAGATTGTCTGGCGCAGTCAGGGATCAGGACCATCACTGGCATAAAGATGATTTTTGTCCAGTTTGGATGTTAGTAAAACAGACTGCTTACCACCAGATTATCCTGAGTTGGTAAAATGTAATTTACACTCACTAATTTTGTGAGACTCAACTCATGTTAGGCACGCTAAAATTAATGCAGAGAGCCACCGGCAAACTCAAGGGGAAATGAGGTTGTTTAACATTTTCTATTTATAAAGCCAAAGAAGCATTTCTATAAAGTCAGATCTTGCTAATAATTTTTAGCCCTATCATGCATTTTACTTGACATGGTACAACAAGGTGGCTGATAACTGTTAAAATTACAATACTTTTAAGAGCTGTTTTTTAAACATGTCCTTTCACATACAATAGTGTCTGAATGAGAGATGTTTCAAAATATATTGTGTACTTTTTTTCATTAGCAGTTAAAAAGAACACATTTACATATTCTTTCCTTCTGAATGTTTAGCTTCATTTAGTACACAGTGACCTATTTAATTCAATATTCTATTGAAATCCTCTACGGATACATTGACTTTACTTATATCTTATCAAAATCTTTGGTGCAACAAAATCCTAGCCTACAAATACCTTGTTAGTGTATCATCAGTGCAATTTCACAGCAGTTTTAAGACTTTTCAGTCTGACAGATTAGCACATAACAAGACAATGTGTTTTATCATCTTTTAGCCCATTAAAAAATTATTGATATTGTTTGAAGCACAAACCATGCATATTTCTGTCATACCAACCAATTAGATTTCTAACCAGCAGGGTATGGCAAGTCCTATTTTTCTCTGACTCATACTACTGTAATACAAAAACCCTTTACAGTCAACTGCATAATTTTATCAGTGTTTTTCAGAGAAATCTGTGTGTAATCTCAATCTGAAGTCTAAAGTATTTACAATGAGATGGATGGCTAATTGTTCTACTTTGTTCCTCAGTGTCATGAAAAGGAAAAATTACTTCATTGCACCAATAGTTTCAAAACACTCTAATTTTTAGCTTAGGGAGAATCTGCCTTTCTGAGGCTGTAGGTCTTGAGATAACTTTGTTCTTTAGATGATGTTTCTTATTCTGTAAACAGGCAAGCAGTGACCCAGCTGGACAGCAGCCCTCAAGTGGTCCACACAGCCTTTACTACCTAGTTGTAACTAGCACCTTAATGTTACAGTTTTAATTTGGAAGATAGATTAGTCTATGATGCAGGAAGTTTGGAAAGGACTGATTTTTAAAACATTAAAATATACAAGGTGAAGATTGAACATTTATGTTACATTTGATATTAATTTCATAGCACTCTGTTTTTCCATGTGATGAAGTATGATTTCATCTCTAAGAATAAAGACAGACTGTCAGGTTTATCCTGATAAATTTATTTCTCTAGTTAATTATTTCAACAAATTATTTTATATTTTATTTGCTTTGTTTTGATTTCAGAAGTGCATCAGATTATAAGCATTATTTTTATTTATGCTCCCTATCTGCTTCCCTGACCTGTTCAGTGTCTGCTCAAATTGTTTAAAATATGAATATCCAAGTAAATTTTAGGAATGGAAGATGGACAAAGGAGGAAAGGGAGAAAGGGGTCATTGTTTGTTAACTTGGCAATTTTGAGTCACCCTAAGGGAATGGCACCTTTGAGCAATTAGTATCACCCCTGGTAGATCATGCAGTACTTTTGTCAGTGCCAGGTGAATGCTCCTCAGAGCCATTTTTCATGGAATTCTGGTATCTTTTAGCCCTTTTACATACTTGGGTCCCAATAGTTTCACTGCTAGTGAATCCTCTCTACCCATCAGTTTCTGAATCCCATAGTTTGGACTGTAGCCTCACAAGTCAGTATTCTGATTTAATAGATGTGTAGATTTTACATTTAGGATGCATAATTTAGTCTGTTATCCTAAGTGTCATATGCCATTATATTTTGAACATTTGTATGTGTATTGATCCTGAAATCCCATAATCTGGCAAAACACAACTACTTGGCAAAAATCAAAACTTGCAGAAAGACACTGGATTTGTATTGGGAAGTCACAAAGGAACTGCCAGTTTCCTTTCCAGTTAGTTCTGGAGGTTAATCAGCCATCTTCTTACAAAAGAAATGGTGCTCTATTGCTTCATCCTTATGTGGATTTTACTGGTCTCAGCCTCCAGCAATAGTTCTCATTAAGTGTTTCTCCATGAGATTATAGTATCATGTGCTATCCAGGGCTTTTTGTCTTGGTTTGGTTGGATTTTTTTCTGATGACTTATCCTTTGAAATCAAGTCAGTTCTCAATCTTCTTTTTCAATAAGAGTAACAGATTAAGCTCTTCAGTTCATCAGTATAAGATTTTCTTCAGGCCCAAATCACTCTTGTAGATCTTTTCTCCCCCCATTCAGTTTCTTAACATGCCTTTAAGACTAGAACACTACACAGATATGGATTTTCAGTGTTAGTTTTGGAGCTGTTATATACAAAGCTAAAATATCTGCATTTTTCCAGGATTACTATGTTCATTTTTGCATATTTAAATACCCATAATAGTGCAGTTTTTCAGCTAAGACTTCATGTTTACCTTTTCTATAACTCATGGCTTTGGACCCAGATTCTCTTTCATTGCTTAAAAAAAAAAAAATCTTCTGAGATCTTTATTATTAAGTGACCCTCAGAGTTTATTATGATTCTCACAGAGGACTCTCACTGAAACAAGCACCTCATGGAGGACCAAAACAGCTGTAGTTTTTATCATCTCTTTTTTCCTACCCATATTCAGACCAATAGCATAACAGAATGATAAACTCTTGCCTAGAAAGGAAAGGATCTTTAGGGATTCTTGCCTAGAAAGGAAAGGATCTTTAGGGATTTAATGATAGTGCCAAGGGAATGTCAGGGTGGATCTGCATACTTTTGTATTGGAAAAGAAGGGATGCTTAAAGATCTAGAACCAAGCCAGCTGTCATGGTCTATGTTGTATTGACCAGTAAATCCACCAGTATTAGGTCACTGTTAATATTTAGGAACCACTGGGAACATCTTCTCCGAATGTAATTTTTTTCTATTGAATGACAAGAGAAGCAAATTTTAACATTTTCTTACTCTAGTTATTTCAGCAAGTATACTACCCCTAATGCTTCAAGGTGACCTTAAAACTCCTAAGACTTTTTTTCACTTCATGGTATCTCTTAATGTTTAAAGCTGTATCTAAGATGTATTTCTATAAAATGCTTCTTAGAAGTGTAATTTCAGAAATCTTATTGTTAAGCCACTGGGATGATGTATCTAGAGTTGACCTCATGAAATGTTTGTAGGATTAGGCCAGTGATCAGATATGCCATAATATAGCACAAGGTAAATTATATTGTCTCAGTTTACAAGGATTTACAGCACTGAGTATTCTGTATTTTGCAGCTACCCTACTCCCTCTTTAACTGAGAAAGTTTAACAACTAAAAAGAGATAAAATAATAAAGATGATCTTAAGTGACATCAAAAAATGGTGGGGAAGTTGAAAAGCACAGCAGTCCTTGCTGTGGGGAAGATTTTTCAAACCATATGAAGAAGGAAGTGAGATAACTACAGAAGTTTAGAGAGAAGCAGACAAAAGGATAAAAATCCTAGATCTTATGAATTTCATGCTCTGTGAGCATGTTGGGAAAGATTCTTTTCTGCATGAGCTTGAGAGCTTTGGGACAAGAACGAGCAAGGAACTTTTGAACTACCTAAAGCATACTAACGCAATGGAGTTCCAACTTTCATTTGCTAGCTTTTCCATTAGGGTTAGGGATCAAGAGATATATGTTTTACAGGATATATTGCAAAATGGTTTAGTCCCTTTCTGATTGTCAGTATAACTTGAATGATATTTTATTACCATTTATTATATTTTCTGTGAAGTAATGTAGAAAGGGACAAGCCTTAAAAGGTATATTTGATGGAAGCAAAAGAAAAATATTATAGACCAGAAAATACATAGAAGTTTTATTAATTTGCAGTAGAAACTATAGGAAAAAAATGTGGAATTTAAAAAATTCTGTGTAATTCTTATTTTCACAATGGTAATAGAAAAATCATCAAAAGCCCTAAAGATGTATTAGTCACCTATGTATTTCATTATTTGATCTTTGTGTAGTTTTGTTCAAGAACCACTTAATCTGAAATATATCCACATTTGAACCATTAAATGGTAGCATATTTTGTGTTACTATTGATGCTTAGGCTTTTAAACTTTAAACTGTCTTTTACATGTATTGAGATTTGAGAGGAGAACCTTGTTTATTTGTATCAAGTTATCACTTGGTAGATTAACAAAGTGGGAATTTCAGGTATTAGTTTAATAAGCAAGGTAGGAGAATAAAGAAAATTGGGGGAATACTTTGTAAATCTACCAACCTAATCCACACAAAAGCTAACTGTGTCAATTCAGATGCACCTCCTTAAAATTCAGAAAATACTCAGAACAAACTCTGCAGGAAAAAAACCTAGATGATTGCTTGGATGAGGGCCACAGCACTTTGTATTTTGGGTTCTTCATGGAATTATCACAGCCTGAAGGGTTTTGTTTTTCTTTTTCTATTTATTATTGAAAAATTGATTCCTCAGTATTTCAGCTCAAACAGCAGGAATGAAATTTCTGTCATTTTGTTTTCTGTGTTCCTGAAACTTGAATTGTACCAGTTATTTTCTTGCACATATATAACACTTATGCACCAGAGAACCCGAAATAACAGCCAGAAGATCAGAGTGCATTTTGTATGGGTTCATTAAAACTGCTAATATTCAGTAGGGATTATTAGGATAGCAGTCCTTATCCATTATGTCTTTTCACCAGTCAAGAGTCTAAATTTGATAGAAGAGGCTCTAAAATCCCTTGTTACTGCTGAAGGAGCAGGTCCATTTGGCACTAGAATAAACCCTCTCCCCAGGCAGGTCATAAAAAATCATGGGATCATACAGAGAGGTGCCAGATCAAAGCAGAAGTCTCTTCAGTTCCACATCCCACTTGATTGTGAGTGGCACTTTCCTTTTTGTCCTTTTATCCCAGCACTTTCCTGCAGAGATTTTTACTCGGCTCTGGTTTCTTGCTGACACAGCCAGTCTGGCTCACTCATTGTTTCAGCACTTTCCATCATCAGTCACAGCTGTGCAGGGTGAGTACAAATGCTGCTAGGCAGAGTGCAACACTACAGACATCCAAATGAATGCACAGGTTGCAGAGCAATGAATATTCAGCACTTCTGCCTCCCATATTGAAACAGGGACATCTCCTTGTCCATAGTTGCATTTCCACATTACCTTCATCTGGAAAATAAACACCTCTTGCTCCAGGAGGAAAGGGGAAGAAAAAAAGAGAACAAGTGAGCATATTGAATGAAAGTGGTGGTTTTTTTCCTTTCCTCTAATATCTATTTTATAATCTAGGTTGAGAGCAATATCTAGCTTTCTTGCACTAGAATCATTCCTCTAAACGGAATTTTTTAATATCTTTAATTACACTTAGTGAAGGTAAGACATGAGTGCTGCTTTAATATTCTAGATGGTCTTGTGGATTAAAATTAGATTTATACATTTGCATAATAAAAGTAATGTTGTGAAAGAAAGTAGTTTGAGTATGTGAGAGGTAATTGCATTGTATGACTTGCCTTGGGCAACCCTTATTGGATTGAACTCAGCACCAGCCATTATACCACTGGAGCATTTTGTATTTTTATGTAGCAGTGCAGTGGAATTTAAATTTTATGCACAATTAGTTCTGTATTGATGTATAGTTTGTAGGTAGGGTTAAGTTATAAAACTGAGTGTAAGCCTCTAGTGCAGCTTTTCCTTTGGTGGAAGGGTAGGAAGCATAAAAAAAGAAAATCAAGTTGGTGGAGGGAATGAAATTTCTAGGAGTCCAGTAATATTAATACAATTCTGCTGTTTTCTGTCTGGTAGCCTGCATTGCCAGTCTTCTGCAGTGCCTCCACAGAACAGTATTTCATGCTCAAGAAGTTCTACAGGAGTATTGACAAATTGTGTAACTGCATTAATGACACCTCTTAAATTTGAGTTTCTCCCCTACCATTTGCCTTTACACTCTACAGTATTTGAGAAAAGAGATGAAGGTGAGGTATTTATGAGTTGAGTGTATAAAATGGAACACTGTCTTTGCTGCAGTGGTGTCTCAGAATATTTTGAAATATTCCTTCACAAACTGACATGACAATAAAATGACCTAGTCACATTATTTTACACAGTATTCAGATTTAAGGGCGAATAGTTGGTTTCTTTCTTCATTCTAATGAGTTTTAAGTAAAACAAATACCTTCTAAGAAGGTAGATATCCTTACAGCAGCTGAAGAATTTATAACTCAATCAATCTCTCAAATAAATCTTTCATTCTATGCAGGAGTAGGGCAGAGTCAGAATGCTAATGTATCTCTTAAATCTCATGATTCAATTTCTTAAAGTTATCCTCATGACTCCAATGAGCCTTCTCTTTGCCAACTGCCCTCCTGACATGAGACCTACCACATCACTGGAGGTTTCTAATGATTAGGCAAAAATTACATGCAGACAGAAGTTTCCTGAACAGTCCTAATCTTGCATCATATGGTCTTCATACTGGACACCTCTACCTCTAATTCCCCTTATTTCTTGAGACAGTAAGTATTTTCACTGTTTCTTGCTGATCACACTATCCTCAATCATTCTTTCAATGGTTTTTTTTTGTTTTTTTTTTTCCAAATACACTAAATCTGGAGTGAAGAATACTCTGAGATTAGAATCTAAATCCCCATGAAAATTCCTTTTAAAATTCAGAATTGAAAATAATGGGTTTGGAATGAGAAGTTGATTCTCCCAGGGGGAGAGTAATGTTTTCATTCTAGATTTGGTGTATTGCATTGCTTAAGTTAAATCTGACCTCTGTTACTCCCCAGCTACCTTCCTTTATCCATGATGTTTTACAGCAACTCTTCACCTAAGTGCTGAATTTTACTTCTCTTGTGACACCAAAGTTTGAGGGTATGCTTAGATGGAGTGATGTGTTCAGTAGTAAAAACATCCCAAGTCATTCATATGCAGCCTCTCCCTTCACATCAGCCCCTCTTATCCTTGCACCTTTTTTTACTACCTCTTCACTTGTGTTGGGACAGTTCTTTCTGAGTTCAGGAAGTAAAGCAAATCACTATTTTACTTAAGCAAAGCAAGAAAGCATACGTGATCTGAATGTTCCCATAGTCAGGTTTACAAGTGCTTGGATTGGCATGGCTGAGAAGATAATGGCCTGGAGAAACCCATTCCCTTAGCCTTGTTACTGCCATTGCTTTATGCAGTCAGTCCTTAGAGAAGTTTAGACTACAACATCATACACATCAATTGTATTGGTCCCCATTGGGACCAGCCATTTAATGAATTTCTCTTCTGGAATACATTTGTACAAGGAGATTTAATCAGCACGATCATTGGAAATATTTGATAGCACTTCACTGAAAAGCCAGTTGGAGAGCACTTGCTTTGCCTGCTCCTGTGAGCTTCCTGGATAGAATGCTTAAAGCTTGAGGTGCTGTCTTGGGGGAGCTCATCAATTTATGAAAAAATCCCTGTTTATTCAGACACAGAAGATGATGTATTTCGCTTGTTTTGTTTTCATGATGTCCAGTGTCTTTTGAGGAACATTCATCCCAAAATATTCCTTTCTAATAATATTTCTTAACTCAAGGCTGTAATTCTAGGAATTTTCCTGTTCCCAGATCTGTAGTCCGTGGACTTACCTTGCTGCCCCTCTCTCACATCACACATGCACCATTTTTCAATGGCAGACCCATTTCAGGTATGCCTGAAGTATTTGCCTCTGGATCCCAACTCCTAGCCATCTCCAGAAGTGGAGCAAGTCCAGATTTTTGGGGCTGCATTGAGATCTGAACCAGAGAAACCAGCTGGGTTGACTCCAACAGGGCCGTGATGACAGATTTGCAATGTTCTTTTTACTATGGACAGTTGTCTTATGTAATTGATAATGTCTGCTCACAGCAAGAAAAAGATGTTGTGTGGGATGGTGTTTTTCACTTTTCCCAGTTGTCTGTTCCACACCCAGCCCTTCACAAAACAGTAAATAGGAAAGCTCCTCCAGTGACACCTGCTGCTGTAGTTGCCTTTGCTCTGCACAGTCCTTTGTGCTTTGTTGGAGTAGGAGACCAGTACTGTGTCAGTATTTCCCTGAGAAATAAGCACATTTTTTCTTGCACATCTCTAGAAAAGTGGGTATTTCTACAATCTATTAACTTTATTGTGAGGTTAAAATAAAGGGGAGAAAGGGAGGAAAAGTTTTTCTCAGATCTTTTAGACCATTAAGGATATGATGAAACTCAATTGTCCTTCAAATTCTGGATGATCTTTAAAAACCTGTCTTTTAGAAAAATGGCCATAAGGAAGGGAATTTAATTTCATTTTATTGTGTATTTTGACAAGATAATGATGAACTTAATGGCATCCAATTTTAATTAGGTCCTCCAAGCCCTAATTGCATTATAAATTCATTATTAATTATTATCGCCATTAAACTGAAATTTTCCAGTGGCCAGTTTGAGGAACACAGGTTTTGAAGTTTTTATTTAAAATTATAAAAAAAACCCCAAAGATAATTTGAAATGGCCATTCGAATACTTAATATTTTGTGTTGATAGCATTGTTGGGAGTGAAAATAATGCAGGTGTAGTGTGCTATGGCAACCAAGCTGTCCCCAGCTGTACATTGTATTCACTTTCAGAACAGGTAATTTTATTTGGGAAATAGTAGCAAAACTGCTTTAACTTATCAATCTGAGGTCTTTCTGAAGCTTCTGTGCTAGATTACAGTATTATCCAGTATTGTACAAAAAGGAAATTTATATATATAATATCATGACTTCATAGCCTATCTACAGGGTGAAGTATGGGAAAAGGGAGAGGAACTACTGGGGAAAGAGACAACATCTTCAAAGACTCATTTCTGGTTTTAACCTCATGGTCTAACCCGTGGGGGTTGAAGCAGGGAATTAGTCTTTTTTCTATGGGTAGCTGAAAGAGAATTCAAGGTCCTGATACATCATGAGAACTTTCCTTCTAAAAATAGCTTAAAAATCAGTCAAGTATCATTTTGAAATAATCATCAAAATTTGGAAAATACAAATACACTGACATTTGGAACTGTTTTGGTAGCATTCCAACATTTGATTAGGGAGCTTTGGAATGACAAATGAATGTTCTATAAAAACATCAGCTGAATATGTGGATAGTTTTACTGAAGTGAAGGGGTTTTTCACCATGTGGGCATTTTGATTAATACTTGTAATAAAAAGTAAGGTAGTGCAGATTTTTTGCTAATTGGTAAGCATAGCTTTCTCTGTGAGATTCTAAGGATAATATTTCTACTTTTAATATACTCAGTTTTCAGATTTTTAAAATTTTAGTGTTATAATAATGGTAATATATTTAGCTTTCAATGCTAATTACAGAGTTATGCATCCAATGACATTTCTAAGCTATCATAACCCTGTAGTTATAATAGAACCAGTTAAGGTATTAATTTAGGAAATTTGTTCCTCAGACAGTGTCAAATCTGTTGCTTTTCTGCTGCAGGCTAAGCTCAATCTTTGAAGGTACAAATAATTTTATTTTCTTTTTTAAGTTTTTCCCTTTCCGTGCTTGTGAATTGTCTGAAAACTTCTAAGACCGTCTGTTTTTTGAATTTTTGGACAACTGCTTTTACCAACTTGATTCTTTATGTGGCTTATAAGCAGTATTGTGGAAGTAGTTTTTTTCAAGTTTGAAGAGTTTTGATGGTTTACATGATGTATATTTTACCCAATTGTATAACCATAATTTTACAATGGAACTTTGAATTCCATTCCTTACACTAACAATTTTTATTTATTGTATATCTAAAATATTCATTTTACAAGTACTGGTTTTGCAAGGTCCTTTACTAGGAAATGCACTCTCCTGAATTATGGAGATGATATCTTTGCTTCCAAAATCAAGCATTGCAAACTAGAAAAATTCAGCAGTAAATATATGTTTAAATCAAAGCATGAGAAACACAGTGAAGGCATCTAGAAGCAATCTTTATGCAATCACTTGGTTTCATAATGCAGTGGCCATTCCATTTAAAATTTTCAGAAAATTCTTGAAAATATACAGTTCTGGCAGTGTCATAAATAATTACACTGCAAATTCCATTGCCCAATTTCCCTCCCC